>CM059868.1:33117512-33437296 GCA_030490815.1 Acer saccharum | reverse complement strand
ATTTGAAGGGTCATTTAGTGGTGTCATGTTTATTACAACGTGCCAAGATGCAAACAATCAGGTGTTCCCTCTAGCTTATGGTTGGGGTGATGTTGAATGTGAGGATTCATGGACTTGGTTTTTAATGGAGTTGAAAAAGGCAATAGGATGTCATGTGAATTGTATCATTATCTCCAATCACAGTCCTGCAATCAAGGTAGCAATGGCTAAAGAGTACCCTGAAATAACACATGGCCTTTGTGGTTTTTATATGAACATGAACCTTAAAAACATATTCAAAAGCCACATTGTATGCAATTTGTTCCGTGAAGATTCAAGGGCACATCGAGAATCAGAGTTCTTGGAGAAGATGCAGGAGTTTAGCCTTGTAAACAGGCGATCATATGAATATCTAATGAGAGTTGGGCCTCGTAGATGGTCTCATGCATACTGTCCGAATAGGCGTTATCGAGGGATGACTTCCAACATCGTGAAGTGCATGAACAAGTGTTTGCGGTACGCTCGTCAATTGCCAATAACAACATTGGTTGAGTACATTAGAGATATGATGCAAAAATGGTTTCCTGAATGTCGTGATGCCACATCTAAAAATGCAACACAACTATCCCAGTGGGCTATCGACAAATTAACCACACAAAAAAATTAAAATTCACATAAGTACACGATAGATCATGTAAATTTCAATGTGAATGACGATGAGAAATATGGCTTAGTAAACCTATCTGAGAAGACTTATAGTATAAGGGAATTTCAGAATGACCTATTGCCTTGTTCTCATGAATTAGCTACTATAAGGTATATATTCTCCTCATATTTATATGCATTTATTTTTATAATGATTGAACATAATGATATTTGTTTGACTGTCTTTATAGGTTCTATAAAAAGAAATTTGTCGACTTCAGTTCTGATTTCTACAAAACAAGCACCTAGTTGGAAAGCTATTCTGGTGTCATCGTTCTCGTTGGACACCTAAGCGAATGAAATATTCCTAAGGAAGTATGTTCTGAAGTTGTTCTTCCACTAGAGTGGCGAGCTCAAGACGATAAGCCAAGAAAGAATAAGGTTCCATCTGCAGACGATCATGGTCGTAGGAGTAGATATTGTACCATCTGCAAGAACTCTAGCCACAACAAACAAAACTGTTGAAACCCTCCGGCCGATCAACAAGGCAATGTTCTAGACCCACAAACAGATCCACCACCGCCCCGACGTCGTCATTGCAAGTCATGTAGACAAGAGGGACACAACATAAGGACGTGTCCAACACGGCTATATGATAATCCTACGGATCCAAATAATGATGACTGAAACATCGTGTTTGTGTTATTAAGTATTAAGTTGAAATTGTTATAGATTTAGTAGTATTTCAAGAACTATGTTGAAATTGTATTTCATGAACTGTTAGTAAGGATTTTGCATTTTGTTGAAAACACTACTGTTTAAATTGTGATGAAACGAATGTTGATGATTATTTATTGATAAAACATGTTATTTCATGAAATTGTTGAAACACTTGTGATGAAATTTTAATGTAATGTTGATGATTATTTATTGGTGAAACATGGTTTTTCATGTACTTTCAAACATGTGTTATAACTTTAGATTTATTTTTGTTGTTGAACTTTTCTTGGAGCTTTGATTAGTGACTTTCCTTGGACTTATCTTGGAAAAAAATAATTTTGATTTATTTTGATTTGTTAGACTCCATTATCGAATTGTTTTGTTCTAATTTCATTTTGAAATTGTTTTGGAATTGTGATATTGATCAATTAAACACACTAATGCTAAATAATTAAACACACCATGACTCATCAATTAAACACACCAGTTATTGATCAATTTAACACACAAGTGCTTAACAATTAAACACATCAAATAAACACATAAAACCCAACAATTAAACACACCAAAATCTGTACTCATCAGTAACACTTGCTATGTATCAATCAGATATCACAATTTCAATAACAAATTAATAACACTTGTATTTCAATAACACCTGCTTAATACCACTTGCATTTTCCATCCAACAATCCAACAAATGATTTAAAATTGAATTTCGATTCAGAACATCCGAGTAACGACCCAATTGAACAACAAATTAATAACACATGTATTTCAATAACACCTATTTAATAACACTTGCATTTCCCATCCAACAATCCAACAATCCAACAAATGATTTAAAATTGAATTTTGATTCAGAACATCCGAGTAACGACCCAATTGAACAAACCCATTACAAAGTGAATTAAACTTTTCAAATTGGAACACCTTGTCAAAAGAAATAGGCTACAAAATCAGAGACATGGAATCAAGATTGTTCTGTTCAATCCCACTACCCGAATAGCCAGAAGAAGAACCCAACAATGTTGTTTTGAAAACAAAAACCATATGATAAATATAAATTATCCGATAAAGGTAATAATGGTCCTAGGAATATGAAACAAATTAAGGTGTGTCTAAACAACCTAGAGGGGGGGGATGGGTTGTTAATCCAATTAGCTACCAATTTTTCAGATTAGTCAATATTCAAAAATAAACCCAATTCAATAAAATACAATCAACTAAATTTAAGTGCGGAAAACAATAAATTGCATGTTGATTGATTTACGTGAGAAACCCACAACTGGGAAAAACTCACGAGTTATTCTGCTAGCCACACACGGTACTCATATCCACTATTTGTAATGATATTTACAACCTAGGTTGCCCTCAACCATTCTCGGTCACTAACCCTAAAACAAATATATGTGTGTCTTTTAATACAACTATTTAGAGGAGGGTGAATGGGTTGTTAATCCAGTTATTACCAAATTTCCCAGATTAGTCAATATTACCAAATAACCCCAATTCACCAAACAATAAAATCAAGTATAAAAAGCGGAAATTAAATAACACTTGGTTTTTACGTGGAAACCTTCAACAAGAAAAAACTACGGGCTAATATGTGCACCACACACAATCCTCGAATCCACTAATTGTATTGGTGTTTACAACCTAGGTTGACCACCGTCAAACCGTCCACGGTCACTAACCCACCACTACTACCCGCAGGCCTTTAAAAGTGAACCTAGATCAATTTGCTTGCGCCCTAAGCCACTTTAGTCACAAGACTTACTTCTCATAAAGAGATCAACACCCTATGTGAATATTATACAATATCCAAAATGCAATTAATGCTAGGAAACACTAAATGCTTATCTAGATATTAAATGATGACAATAAAATCAATCCTAGATATCAAAGTTTGCTATATGTCATGGCATACAACTTAGCTATGTGAAGGATAACTAATCCTAAATACAATAGCTATCACAAATAATCTCAATCATTTTAATGAGATAAATTAGCTAGATTTATATAAACATGAAATCCTAGCTATCATAAAACAACTTAATCAATCAACACATAATCTCAATCTTGTAAGTAGAAATTAATCTAAAAGCATACAAGTTATAAATGAGATAAATTGCTAAGTAAAAACAGTAAGATTAGATGAAATTAGTGTTCAACTTACCATAACATGTGTGGTGAATAAGACCCATGCATTAGCACATACTAGATGATCCTAGATGATGCTTAGATGATGATTTATGCATATGGAAATGAGTTTAGAGAATTAAAGATGCAATCTTTATACTTTTTCTCTCAAGTCTCTCTCAATATCTCTTTAGGGTTCTTGATGTCAAAGACCTTAGATTTAGAATGAGAGATAATGATGTATTTATAGAGACCAAAAATGAGCTAGGTGAAAAGACAAGTTTACCCCAGTTACGCACCAAACGGCAGTTTTTATCGGCGATTGGGGCCGCCAATATAAACCGCTGAATTGAAACCGAGAGCACTGGTTTCAAACGGCGACTTCATTCGGTGGTTTCATAACCGCCGATCACAACCGTTGATTTGGATCTGAGACATTAAATCAATCAGGTCTCAAAGAGCTGTTGTGATCAGCGATCAGGCCGCCGATCACACATCGCCGTTTCACCAAAAATGGTGAAACCAAAGGAGAAGACAAGAGCTTCTCCAACGGTGATCATCGCACAAAACCAAGCACACCAACGTGCATGCGCGAATGTTTCCGAACAATCTTTCAGGAAACGAATTACACGACACACTAACTACACAACACAAACAATCAAAAATGTGCAAGTGTGGAGTGTGAAGCGAATGCATCTTAATGCCTAAAATAACAAGACAATTATCAAACAAGATGCAATCAAATAAAATATGCAAGAAGAGAGTTCAATAACATGAATGCACAAACATAAAACACACAACATACAAGTAGTATAGCTATGCATGAGTTATGTGTGTATGCTCTAAGATCTCTTCAAAGCTAGTAAGCACAAGTATTTTACCTTTGAAGTGCTTATCATCTTAAAGTCTTGAGAGGGCATTTGTTGTGCTTGATCACCAACAATTATGCGCCTAAGCTACCCTTACAATTCAAGCCCCAAATTGTGGTTTGTCCACGAAATAAGTCAATCAAAACTTAAGGAACTTACAAACCCACCACTACTAACTTGCGTGCCTTTAATAGTGATCCTAGACTCACTTGCTTGTGCACTAAGCAACTTAGTCACAAGGCTTAACTCTTAAGAAGAGATCAACAACCTATGTGAATATTATGACAATATTCTAAATGCCAATAATGTTAGGTTACACTAGCTTAATTAGAGATTTAAAGACAAGTCAATAAACTCTAATTATCAATGTCTAAGTGAATACTCATAAAGACCTAGCTAATGGCATGAAATCACTCACATGCTAACTATCACAACAACCACAATCAATCAATAATATGTTTCACAAAGTATCAACTTATACTTAACATATATTCATGTGGTAGAATCAAAGCATTTAGCCACACGATAAATGCAAACCTAGAATATTTCTCTCAAAAACAATCTCAATCATCAATGAGATAACTTAGCTAGATGTTATAAAACTTGGAGTCCTAGCTATCACAAAAACAACAACTCAATCAATCAACACATATCTCAACTTATAGATAATCTTATCTAGATGCTAACAAGTCATAAATGAGATTTCTTGCTAAGTAAGAATACAAAAATGAATGAGGATAGTGTTCAACTTACCAATGAAACTAATTAAATGCACGGTGTGTATAAAACTATCTAGAGGGGGGTGAATAGATTTTACGCTTTTTACCCAATTTTTCGTGTTAGTCAAAATTACGAAATTACCCTCATAAAATAACAAGCAAGTGTAATATGGTGCGGAAATTAAATTGACACTTGATTTTTACGTGGAAACCCTCACGGGAAAAACCACGGGCTATGTAAGTAAGCCACACTCGAACCTCGAATCCACTAAATGTGCAAACGATTACAACCTAATCCCGGTAGTAATCACACACCTACCTAATCCCGGTATGAGTGAACCTAGTCCATTTTGCTTGCGATCTAAGCAACCTAATCCCGATTGCTACACACAAGACTTAGCTTCTCTTGAAGAGAATACAACCCTAAGTGAATATGTGAAAATATCCAAAATGCAACATAGAGCAAGGGAAACCCTATATGCTTATCTAAGATGATTAATATGCAATTAAGAACAATCCTAGATATCAAAACTAAATGACATGTCAATTAGTTTAGCTAATCAATATCAAGCACAAAAACCTAATATGCTAGCACAATACAACTTCTCAAACATACATCATACTAATCTCAATCTTGTATTCAACAAATATAAAATCACATACAAGTAATTAAATTGAGATTGCTAGATAAGAGAAACACAAAATATGTAAGATATTAGTGAAAAGCTTACCAAGCAAAGTATGATGAAGAATCCATGCAAGATGTCATCTAGATGATCTAAGATGATGCTAGATGATGATTGATGATCATGGAACAAGTGTTTGAGTAATTAAAAATGAGTTCTTTGGAATTTTTCTTCTCTTTGAAAAATCTCCTAAGTATGGAATCTGAATATGAACTCTTGTAATTGACCTAAAGTCAAAGTGGCATATATATAGGGGGCCAAAACAAAGTGTGGTCGTTTTGATAAGTTTGCCCACTATTTGCCATGGGCTGTACGTAGGGCCCTTGTACAGCGCCTGTACAGCGCCCTTGCTCTGTTTTCACGAGGAAACAGAGTGGCGCTGTACGTACAGCGCTTTGTACAGCGCCACGTACAGCGCCCCAACAGCGACCCAACAGCGACCGATTAAATCGATCAGGTCTGAACAGCGCTCAATGGGCGCTGTTCGTACAGCGCTTCTGTACAGCGCTTTTGGGGGCGCCCAGTGCAAAAATGCAATCCTAAGTCTAAGCATGACAAGGCAATTGGATATGCAAGATGCAATCAAACTAACATGCAAGAAGAGATGTTAATGAGCATTAAGGCACACATAAAAGACACACAATATAAGGATTAAACATATGCATGAGTTGTGAGTGTGTGCATCTATCTCTTCAAGACAAGTAAGCACTTAGAATATTACCTTTGGTGCTTGTCAATAGTGAGGTCTTCAAAAGGGCCTAAGCAATAACACAACATCTAAGCTACCCTTACAAAGCATCCCCACATGTGGTTTGATCACGAAATAAGCCAATTAAACACAACGGGAATCCTAACAATCTCCCCCTTTGGCTATTTCGTGACAAAACCACCACTCACATTGATTCCTCACATAGAATTAGAAACTACGGGACTACAATGATTATCATTACAAAGAGATAAGAAAGTAAAAACTTCAAGTCTTCAATCTCTTGTAGAACAATCAAGCCCTGAAAATAAAGTTTCTAGCATTTCCAATACAAGTAAAGTGTGAGATTAATCATGTGAGAACAATACCAAGCATTTGCATTTTTAGAATTTAGGCACAACATTAGCAAATGTATGCAATGAATGATAAATGCAATGCTCCCCCTCAAAGGGTTACTCCCCCTCAATGTATGTTCTCCCCAAAATGCACAAAAGCTTCTATATTTTGCAACTCCCCTTACCATTTCCTACTCCCCCTTTTTGTCATGATATAGGCAAAGGAGTAGTCCCCAACCGGGTCACTCAAAGCAACGAGAGATAGAAGCATGCAAGATATGCATATACATATAAGTCACTTTATGCACTTCAATTAATTTGAGAGAAACAAGGAGATTTATTTGAGAAAATGTGTGAATCCAACATGCTTTGCATACAAGACATATAGCATTCAAGTCCAAAATACAATGGTATTTGGCAAAGCAAATGACAAAGGTTTCTAATTTGAATTCAAACCAATTTCACCAATGTCATGGGAAAAGGATATAGAGATTATTGATTTCAATTTTAAGAGCAACTATATCCAACTTTATAAGCGAAACATGGCATGAGCGACTTTGCACCCTATTTGATTTTTCCGGATAAGATCCGTATGATAGTAACCATGTTCAACTAATAAAGAAAGAGAGACATTTGGAATGTAAATTCCTTTGAACGGATACAAGATCCTTTATTTTTGAGTCTCATAGCTTTCACACAAGTTTTGCATTTTTAAGAATATGCAATCATCAATTCATGCTTTTCATGTGAGCATGTTGTATGAATTTCATGCTTTTTCATTTAGCATTAGCATGTTATTAAAGAATCATCATGTCATGGAGATAACTATAGGTCATTCACATCATACTTCCTATGTAAATCTCCTAGTCCAAAAATGCATGTTTGAACATAAATATGACATGGATTGTAGACAAGCAAGGTTCACACTTATAGAATTGAAAGCATATATACATATGTACAACCAAGCTTACTCAAGCAATCAAAAGAAGAGGCATAAGTTATTTCAAATTTTTTGCAAGTACAATGCAAAATAGCTCTCTTTGCTTGAGTTCCCCATATGGGGTCAATCATAGAACATCACTCCACAAGACATATCCCAATAGATCTACTAAGAGTTTTAAATCGAGTAGCATCTAAGGGTTTAGTAAATAAGTCCGCAAGTTGATCATTAGTACCTACATGTTCAAGTACTATGCATTTATTTTCAACAAGCTCTCTAATGAAGTGATGGCGGATGTCAATATGCTTAGTTCTAGAATGTTGAACCGGATTCTTGGAAATATTAATAGCACTCATGTTATCACAAAAGAGAGTGAGAGTACCTTGGTTGAATCCGTAGTCTACAGCATTTGTTTCATCCATAGGAGTTGTGTGCATCCACTCCCCGCGGCTATGTACTCGGCCTCGGCCGTGGACAAGGAAATCGAGTTTTGCTTCTTGCAAAACCAAGACACCAAGTTGTTGCCTAGAAAGAAGCAACCGCCCGATGTGCTCTTCCTATCATCACAATTTCCTGCCCAATCCGCATCACTAAAGCCAACTAGACTAGCATTAGTGTCAAATACCAAATCCCATAGTTGGATGTCCCATTCACATAGCGAATGATCCTCTTCACGGAAGAGAGGTGGGACTCCTTAGGATCCGCTTGGTACCTAGCACACACACCCACACTAAAAGATATATCGGGCCTACTTGCGGTCAAATAAGCAAGCTACCTATCATGCCACGATATAGAGTTTGTTCCACACTTTTACCACTAGCATCCTTGCTTAGCTTCAAAGTGGTACTCATGGGTGTATCACAATGTTTGGCTTTCTCTAAACCAAACTTCTTCACTAGGTTCTTAGCATATTTGGCTTGGGTTATAAAATCCCATCATGCATTTGCCTAATTTGCAAACCTAGGAAGTAACTTAGCTCACCAACAAGACTCATCTCAAATTCAAGAGACATGACATCAACAAATTGTTGACTTTGGTGTTGTTGGTGGAGCCAAACACTATGTCATCAACATATATTTGAGCTATGAAAAGCTCATCATTGTCTCTCTTGATGAATAGTCTTGTCAACACTACCTCTTGTGTAGTTATTGTCAACAAGAAATTGAGTGAGGCGCTCATACCAAGCCCTCGGTGCTTGTTTCAACCCATAAAGTGCCTTCTTGAGGCGATAGACATAATTGGGGTGGTGTGCATCCACAAACCCCTTAGGTTGTTCAACAAACACTTCCTCTTGCAAGAAGCCATTGAGGAAGGCACTCTTGACGTCCATTTGGTGCAATTTGAACTTGTGCACACAAGAGATGGACAAGAGAAGCCTAATGGACTCTAAGCGGGCAACGGGAGCAAAAGTCTCCTCAAAGTCGATACCCTCAATTTGAGAGTACCCTTGTGCTACAAGTCTAGCCTTGTTCCGCACTATGTTGCCATCCTCATCGGATTTGTTCCTAAATATCCATTTTGTGCCTATGACATTAGTGGTCTTAGGCCTAGGAACTAGAGTCCAAACCTCATTCCTTTCGAATTGGTTTAGCTCTTCTTGCATGGCAAGAACCCAAAATTCATCATTTAAGGCTTCTTCAACCTTTTTGGGTTCTATTTGAGAGGTGTAGCATGTCAAGCTAATTAGATTAGCTATTTGACGCCTAGTTCTAACACCCTCATTAACATCTCCAATAACATCCTCTTTGTTATGGAGTCTTCTAACCCATGGAGCGGGTTCATTAGAGTCCAAGTTAGGAACTCTAGTACTAGGTTGTGTGACTTCATTAGATGTCCCAACATTGGGAGTCACCACAACCCTCTCCAAAGGAGAGTCATCCTCTAAAACATCCTCCTCCTCATCATTTTTGGACTTGAGCCTTGTATCATCAATGACAACATTTGATGATTCCATGACGGTTCGAGTCTTCAAGTTGAAAACTCTATAGGCTCTACTATTCAAGGCATAGCCAATAAAGATACCCTCATCACTCTTAGCATCAAACTTGCCAAGTTGATCACGGTCATTTAAAATGTAGCATTTGCTCCCAAATGTGTGGAAGTAGCTAACATTTGGCCTCTTGCCTTTCCATAATTCATAGGAGGTGTTTCTAGTACCGGGCCTTAGGAACACTCTATTTCCTATATAGCAAGCCGTGTTGATGGCTTCGGCCCATAGGTTCCTAGGGACATTGTTGCTAAGCAACATCACACGGGCCATCTCTTGGAGGACCCTATTCTTCCTCTCAACAACCCCATTTTGTTGAGGTGTCCTAGGAGCGGAAAACTCATGGGAGATGCCTAGGCTATCACAATAGCTTTCAAAAGAGGCATTCTCAAACTCCCTCCCATGGTCACTTCTAATCCGTTTAATGCTTCTAATATTAGAATTCATTTCATTTTGCAATTTAGTACAAAGCATTTTAAACTTATCAAAAGTTTCGGATTTTTCTCTAAGAAAATATGTCCATGTAAATCTAGAGAAATCATCACACAAACAAAAATGTATCTCTTTCCACCTAAGCTCTCGGTTTGCATAGGACCCATGAGATCCATGTGGAGAAGCTCTAGGGGCTCCTTGGTGGAGAGATACTTGCCCTTTTTGTGCATGCTTTTGGTTTGTTTTCCTTGTTGGCAAGGTCCACAAATACCATTGGCTTTCTTCCCAAGCTTAGGGAGGCCACGCACACACTCGAACTTTCCAAGGGTTCTTAAATCCCTAAAGTTCATGTGGCCAAGTCTTTCATGCCACAACTCAACTTGCTCATCCATGGACACATTGTTTGAGACTATTCTAGCTTCAAGACAATAGCAATTGTCGCTAGATCTCATACCTTTCAATAAGGTTTGTCCATCGGGCTTTAGGATTGAGCAATCATTTTTACTAAACAAGACGGAATATCCTTCATCACTTAGATGTGAAATGCTTATTAAATTGGCTTTCAAGCCATCAACAAATAAAGCATCGGATAAGGAGGGTAAACCGGGAACGGAAATGGATCCTTTCCCTACAACCTTCTTTTTGGATCCATCACCGAAAGTGACATATCCACCTTCCTCCATAACAAGAGTCTCGAAGAAACTCTTGTTTCCCGTCATGTGCCTAGAGCACCCACTATCCAAATACCAAAAATTAGAAGAATTTGCCTTCAAGGCTATTTGTGCAACATGGCAAACATTTTCATTCTTTCTAATCCACTTAGCAACAATTTTGGCTTTCTTAGTGGTCTTTGGTACATGTGCTCTATTATTCCTAGGATCATGCAAATCAATATCATTATTCCTAGGAACATGCATCATGGCTCTTTTCTTTTTCTTCTCTATCATGCTTCTAGTTTTGCACATTTTTATATAGCGAAAGCATTGTGGTCTAATATGACCAACAAATCCACAAAAGTGACAAATAGGAGTAAAATAAGGAATCATACCTTGTCCTTGTCTTTGTGGATGAAGGGGTTCAATGCGTCTTCGTTGTTGAACCGGTCTAGGTTGCTTCCAAGCTTGAGGTTGCATGATAGGCCTCTTTCCTTTGTGAGCCATTTGAGGAGAAATGTTGGCTTGAGGAACCCTAGGGGGTTGAGCTTGAGGTTGCCTTCTTGGCCCCATCTTCACTTGAGCATTTGAACTTTGTCCTATTTCTAACTTCTTTCTAGGAAGTTGCACAAGTGAAGTTTCTTCTTTCTTCAAGCTCTTGACAAATATGGTCTTGTTAGAGGTTGAGATCTTCTTGTCATCTTCATACCCAAGACCCCTCTTGTCACATGGACTCTTTCCAACACCAAGCATATGGTCAAGCTTCTTGGTGCTAGAATCCATCCTAGTCATAGATTCTCTAACTTCTTCAAGCTCCCTCTTTAGACTATCCTCATTCCTCCTAGATAAGACTAACTCCTCTTTTAGCTTATCTTCCATCTTCTTGAATTTCTCCACTTGTTCACTTAAGTGGTCATTTTGAGATGCAAGTTCAAGATTTTCTTCTCTCAACATCTTGATCTTTCTTGTACTCTTGATTGCTAAATCATTAAATTCGGCATGATATTTAGCAAACTCCTTTTTCTCCATAAATCCATTCATGGAGTTAGAGGAGGAATCACTTTCTACATCACTTGAGTCATTTTCCTCTTGACTCATTTCCTCTCTCTCACTAGCACTTTTGCTTTTATGGGAGGAGGCAAAAGCTAGGAGATTAGCCATGAGCTCTTCATCATCCGAAGACTCATCTCCCTCATAGGAGTCATCACTACTTCCACTCCAAGTGGCGGCCATCACTTTCCCCTTTTTCTTCTCAACATGGTTTGCACAATCGGGGGCAAAATGACCTATGCCACCACACTCGAAACAACGGACCCCTTTCCTTTCGGTCCTTTCTTGCCTAGGTTCAAACTTCTTGAAAGAGCCCTTTTTCTTCAAATCTTGACCTTTTGACCCAAAGCTCTTCCTTCTAAACTTCATAACCTTGTTGAACCTTTTTACAAACAAGGCAAGGTCTTCATCCGAGTCAACCTTCTTTTCCTCCTTTTCATCCTTGGAGGTTTTTAAAGCAATTCCTTTTTGCTTTTTAGTGGGTGTGGAGATAGGCCCTTTCCTAGACTCATAAGCTAGAAGTCTCCCAATCACCTCACTCGGCTTCATATCCTTATAACCACTATTTTCTTCTAAAGCCGTCACCTTCGATTCAAACCTATCGGGTAGAGATCTCATAATCTTTTGCTTGATTCTCCTATCCGAATATGGATCACCAAGTTGATGGCTTTGGTTGACTATATCCATCAACTTGATCTCAAAGTCGTTGAAGCACTCATTCTCCTCCATCTTAAGCGTCTCGAATTGAGTTTGGAGGACTTGAAGCTTGGAGTCCTTCACTACTTCGGTTCCCTCATGTGCAATCTCTAGGATGTCCCAAGCCTCCTTAGCTATCCTAGTTTTGAATCAACTTGTATTGATTTTCGTCCATGGCACACAAGATGGCATGCAACGCCTTCCTATTCCACTTTGAAGCATCAAACTCTTGCGCGTTCCATTGCGCCTTAGGCTTCAAAACATCTTCTCCTCCACCCGCGGGAGTCATCATAGGGAGATCATATCCGTCTTCCACCGCCATCCATGCACGGTCATGAATTTGGCATATGTAGGATTCCATCTTCCCTTTCCATTGGGAATAGTTCAATCCGGTAAGAAGTGGAGGCCTAGTGCTAGAAGCTCCTTCGTGGCCACCACCATTTCCACCGTTTCCACTCATAGTGTTTATGAATGAATGAAATGAATGCAAATGTATGAATGATCAAAAATCACACAAAATGCAAACACACCAAAATAAGCAAGGATCACCTATGTATGTCTAGGAACCCGCTCTGATACCAATTGAAACTAATTAATGCACGGTGTGTATAAAACTATCTAGAGGGGGGGTGAATAGATTTTACGCTTTTTACCCAATTTTTCGTGTTAGTCAAAATTACGAAATTACCCTCAAGATAAAATAAACAAGCAAGTGTAATATGGTGCGGAAATTAAATTGACACTTGATTTTTACGTGGAAACCCTCACGGGAAAAACCACGGGCTATGTAAGTAAGCCACACTCGAACCTCGAATCCACTAAATGTGCAAACGATTACAACCTAATCCCGGTAGTAATCACACACCTACCTAATCCCGGTATGAGTGAACCTAGTCCATTTGCTTGCGATCTAAGCAACCTAATCCCGATTGCTACACACAAGACTTAGCTTCTCTTGAAGAGAATACAACCCTAAGTGAATATGTGAAAATATCCAAAATGCAACATAGAGCAAGGGAAACCCTATATGCTTATCTAAGATGATTAATATGCAATTAAGAACAATCCTAGATATCAAAACTAAATGACATGTCAATTAGTTTAGCTAATCAATATCAAGCACAAAAACCTAATATGCTAGCACAATACAACTTCTCAAACATACATCATACTAATCTCAATCTTGTATTCAACAAATATAAAATCACATACAAGTAATTAAATTGAGATTGCTAGATAAGAGAAACACAAATATGTAAGATATTAGTGAAAAGCTTACCAAGCAAAGTATGATGAAGAATCCATGCAAGATGTCATCTAGATGATCTAATGATGCTAGATGATGATTGATGATCATGGAACAAGTGTTTGAGTAATTAAAAATGAGTTCTTTGGAATTTTTCTTCTCTTTGAAAAATCTCCTAAGTATGGAATCTGAATATGAACTCTTGTAATTGACCTAAAGTCAAAGTGGCATATATATAGGGGGCCAAAACAAAGTGTGGTCGTTTTGATAAGTTTGCCCACTATTTGCCATGGGCGCTGTACGTAGGCGCCATTGTACAGCGCCTGTACAGCGCCCTTGCTCTGTTTTCACGAGGAAACAGAGTGGCGCTGTACGTACAGCGCTTTGTACAGCGCCACGTACAGCGCCCCAACAGCGACCCAACAGCGACCGATTAAATCGATCAGGTCTGAACAGCGCTCAATGGGCGCTGTTCGTACAGCGCTTCTGTACAGCGCTTTTGGGGGCGCCCAGTGCAAAAATGCAATCCTAAGTCTAAGCATGACAAGGCAATTGGATATGCAAGATGCAATCAAACTAACATGCAAGAAGAGATGTTAATGAGCATTAAGGCACACATAAAAGACACACAACATATAAGGATTAAACATATGCATGAGTTGTGAGTGTGTGCATCTATCTCTTCAAGACAAGTAAGCACTTAGAATATTACCTTTGGTGCTTGTCAATAGTGAGGTCTTCAAAAGGGCCTAAGCAATAACACAACATCTAAGCTACCCTTACAAAGCATCCCCACATGTGGTTTGATCACGAAATAAGCCAATTAAACAACGGGAATCCTAACAACCAGTCATTGTGTTAAAGAAGACCCTGCATGAGCACATTCTAGATGAGCCTAGAATGCTTAGATGCTTTATGCACATCAAAATGCGTTTAGAGAATTAAAGAAGCAATCTTTGTGCTTTTTCTCTCAAAGTATCTCTCCTATATCTTTTTAGGGTTCTTAATATGCAAAAGTGAGTTCAAGAGAATGAGATAATTGTATATTTATACAGAGCAAGAAAAGGCTTGGTGAAAAGACAAGTTTACCCTGAAACGCACCGATCGATGGTTTTGTTCGTGTTTGGAACCTGAGAGCATCAGGTATCAATGGCGGTTTGCAACCCTGAAACGCATCGATAACAACCGCCGAATTGAACCCAAGAGCATCATATTTCGCACAATTGCTTAGGCTAAAAATATTTAATATTTTATTTTAATTCAAGAGTAAAATTTCAGCTTTTTAGTGGACTAAACTGAAATTGATATATTTGGGCTCATTATTAAGAGGTAATTGGTACTTGGGCCAAATATAGTGGAGCTTGTAATTAAAATAACTCGTGGATCCCTAAACTTCACAAGTTAAATTGGATCATCTAAAAGGAACTTATTGGGCACAAATGTTGGTTTCCAAGATAAAGACTCATCTTACTTCTTTTATTTTATTTCCCATTGGGAATGGAAAATAAATCAAAATAGGATTTTGAATGAAAAATAAATATTAAAAAAAAATAAAAAGGAAAAGACTTCTAATAAGATTAGACTTACTAAATCACTATAGGATTTGTGATTCTCGTGTCCTATGAGAAAACAAATTATTATTTACTAAACCTATAAATAGGTGGTTTAAGAGAAATAATAGACTTACACCAAGCTTGTCATTCTCATTGGCATTAACACAAGCTTGAAAGTAAGTCATAAATTTCAAATTCAATCTGAGCTTTTAATCTTTTCTTTAAGTTTTGTAGGTGGATTTACACCTTGGTTCAAAAAAAAGGGAGCCAACACTCCTAGGTGATTCGATTTGCTACTAAGTGCGGAATATTTGCGGAAACTAAACTACAAAGATAATCTCTAAATTAATTCAATTTGCATTACGTTTAGAATACGATCCGACGATGTTTTGGATTATTCTTTTTAAAGTTCCGCAAATATATTTATTTTCAAAACGGTTATTTTTCCCTACACATTCAGTAGTATTGTCTTCCACCTCTAAGGTAAAGTCTTTTCTGGGAGGATGGGATGAGGTTTCAATCCTAGGTTTGGTTTTATATCTTTTTTCTTCTTTCTTGTCAAGGACTAGACATTGGTATTCCAATTGCCTTCTCATATTAAGCCAAACAAAGAAAGGAACATCTTTATTTAACTTTTTGACACAAGTTATCCATCTTTGATAGAATTTATCTTGTTTTCTATCAGAATATCTTGCTTCATAATTGTCTCTTACTTCTTTATTAATAGAGTAGTGGTATTTTTCATGGAGAAAATCATAATTAACCTGGTACTTAGGTCTTTCATGTTTATCTCCTTAGTTCAAGACATTAATCTAATGGATTTGAGATTAAACTTGTAATTGGGTAGGGGAAGATCCCCTTCTCCCTTGTTAGTTCTAATGACATAGTCATAGACTGGTTGGGAAATTTAGTCTTCTGACATAATGATCCTAGGGATTTACTGAGGTATAGGTTGAGTGGATGTAGAGGGTGTAGAGTCTATAAATTCTCCTCTTAATTGTCTTCTTAGACCAATATGAGACCTAGTTCTAGTAAGGTTTTGGGACAAGGATTATCTGGCAGGTTGGAAGTCGTCATCAGAGACTTAAGTTCTCCCGTCTTGGAGAGTTAATCGATTTCCAAAGTTTATACCTAAGTTGCCATTGTCGTAGGTAATGTTGTTTCTAAGGCTCCTATTAGGAGGCCTTCGGGTGGGTTGGTGGTTCAAACACCATGGTCAAGGTTCCATAGAGCCTTTGACCTCCATTTTACTTAACCTGAAAGATTTGTGTGTTGATAACTACAAGCCCAAATGCTCAAATCCGATAACTTGGTCCCCTTCTCTTTTTGAAGGTCTTAAGTTCAATGTCGATGGCTCTGCTAGAGAGAAACCGGGTCTGGCGGGTATATGAGGTGTCTTAAGGGATCACAATGGTAAAATCATGTCTCTTCACTATTCATATGGGGGTTATGGAGTCAAACTCAGCTGAAGTCCTAGCCATCCACAAGGCATGTGAGTTATGTGCTTCGAAAGCATATTTGGTTGGCAGGGACATCGTTTTTGCCAATGATTCGCTCTTATCCATCTCTTGGATCAACAATTCTGAAAGCTTCGGGAGCATTAAACACGTGAATGTCATTTATGATATTCAAAACTTCCTACTTAATTTTGATGGCTAGTCGGTTATCTTTAATCCTAAAGATACCAACTCCTTTGTTGATAACTTGGCTAAGTCGAGCTCTAAGAATGACGAGGACCAGGTTCAATGGGGAGATCTTTGATGTTGTTTTACTTTGCTAATTGGTGTGCTCCGGTTGTGTTCTTTGCTATTGAAACTATTACAGTGTGTCTAAATATACCTAGAGGAGGGGTGAATAGGTTTTAATCAAGTTAATTACCGATTTTTCTTGATTAGTCAATATTCAATAAAAACCCCAATCTAAGCAAAATTCAATCAACTTAATTCTAAGTGCAGAAAATAATAAATTGCTCGTTAATTAATTTATGTGAGAAACCCACAACTGGGAAAAACTCACGGGCTACTATGCTAGCCACACATGGTCCTTAAATCCACTACTTGTAATGATATTTACAATCTAGGTTGACCTCAACCATTCTCGGTCACTAACCCACCACTACTACCCAACAGGCCTTTAATAGCGATTCTAGACCTACTTGCTTACGCACTAAGCAACTTAGTTACAAGGCTTCATTTCACAAAGAAGAGATCAACAACCTATGTGAATATCATGATATTCAAGATGCAAATAATGTAGGTTACACTAAATGCTTATTTAGGGATTAAAGATGTCAATAATAGCAATCTTAGATATCATGTGTCTACATGTCATATGTAAACTTAGTTAATTAAGATAAAACAATCCTAGATGCAATAGCTATCACAATACAACACTCAATCAATCAACACTATAATCTCAATCTTGTATATAGAATATGTTCTAGATGCATATAAGTAATAAATTAGATTTCTTGCTAAGTAAGAACATTAAAATGGATTAAGGTGGTGTTCAACTTACCAAGTTATGTGTGTTGAAGAAAACCCATGCATAGATACATCCTAGATGATCCTAGATGATGCTAGATGATGTTTGATGCACATGGAAATGATTTTGAGTGATCAAAGGTAAGTTCTTGGATGATTTTCTCTCTTAGAAAATGTTATAAGTTAAAAATCTGATTTTGAACTCTTGTAAACGACCTAAATGAGATAGAGGCATATATATATATATATATATATATATATATATATGATGTCAACATGAAGCTACATCGTTTTGACTAAGTGGCACAAAATTTGCCTTGGTCGATGTACAGATCGTTATACATAGGGCGACCATAAAACAACTCACCTGGAAATGAAGAACAAGTTCTTCATAAATCGCTGTACATGGGGGTGACTTTGGGCAACTTGGGAGTGACTTGGAAAATGTTGCTCTCGGGTTTTAGATGGTCGCTATACGGTTGCTGTACGTACAACGCTTTGTATAGCGACCGAACAATGCCTAAAAAAATGCATTAGGTGTGGCGTTGTACGAAGGGCGACTGTACAGTGCCTAAGACCAAAACACATCAGGTCTTCTAGTGGACGCTGTACGAACAACCACCCAACGACGCCTGTACAGCGCCTCCTATACCAAAATGCATCATAATGCCTAACATGTCATGACAATTATCAAACAAGATGCAATCAATTAAAACATGCATGAAGAGAGTTCAAGAACATGAATGCAAATACATAAAACACACAACGTATAAGAAGTATTGAAATGCATGAGTTGTGTGTGTGTACAACTAAGTCTCTTCAATGCAAATAAGCACAAGTGTTTTACCTTTGAAGTGTTTATCATCTTGAGGTCTTGATAGGGCTTTTGTTGAGCATGATCACCAACAATTATGCGCCTAAGCTACCCTTACAACATAACCCTAAATGTGGTTTGTTACCGAAATAAGCCAATCAAAAATGAGGAACTTACAACTGTCCTTTTTGTTCCCTGGCTGCTTGCTGTTGTGGTCTTTATTTTATTTTTATTTTTTTGTAGTTTGCTGGACGTTTTTGTGTTTTGCCCTGTGTTTGGTCTTTCTTTTCTAGCTTGGTAGCGTTCTTAGCCTTACTCTTGGCCATTGCTGGTTGGCCTTGGTGGCTTCTTAGCCCCCGGTTGTATTTTGTTCTCTCGGTGGGCCTGTTTTGGGTCCCTTTTATAAAGTTTGCCGTTCAAAAAAAAAAATTAGGCGCAACTTTTTCTTTCACCCAAGTATTTGGTAGAATATCTTCCCGGTGTAATGGCTCAGGAACCTTTATATTGACTGCAGGTGAGGCGTTGTAACAAATGGTTTTGTCCAGGGGAATCTGATGTGGTTTAAAATTGGGAATTAAACTACTGGTTAGTAGTCTATAGTGAATTCTATAGACTAACTTGTAGGGGCTGGATCCCCTAAGAAATTGGTAGTTATGGATCTGGATGTCAACTACCAGGCATTTTTCTTTGTGAATATCAACATTCAGGGCTATCGTGAAATCAGGATAGCACTAAAAGTAGATTGGTTTGTTGCTTAAAATGGTCTCGGCTATGCTTAGGATTGATTCCATGTAATTTGTAATCCTATTGTCTCTTAGATAGATTCAAATGGAGTCATTTAGTCCAATTTTGGCTAAAGGTTTTAATCCTATTTGCACACTACCAATATGCAAGTCATTATAGCCAATTTTATTGAAATGGTTTAAACTAGTCTTGTTTAATAGATTAGTCGAATAACTAGGGCCAAGGAACTTACGTTGATTTCTTTAGTGTGTTGGCCAAGCATGATCCTAAAGTCTAATCTTTTACTTTTATATATGCTCTTTTGGTCAATATCGGCAATTGCCAGTTACTCAAATATTTGTCTTCCCAAGTTGTTTCATAGTTTGCTATAGCTTGCCTTATATTACTATCTTCATGGTCCGGTTCTATCCCAGATCTAGAACTTAAAGACATGATTAAGTCAAAAAAAAAAAAACCAAGATCAACTCTAGATTTACCCCCGCCTAGGATTTATGCGACCCAACACGATTTAATGGAACTCATAAATAAATCAGGAATTAAATTCCTTTCCTGACATGCTTTTCAATAACATTTTATTTTTATTTTTTTCATTATTAACAAGTAAATGGGCCCTAAGTACTGTGTCCCACTACCTATCCAAGTCAAAATGGGTGCAGTCTATTTTTTTTTTAATAAAATAAAATAATAAACTCAATCTCTCCGCCCACTTAGTGTGAGTGAGATTTAAACTCTAAGAGCATCTCCAATGGTATCCTCAAAAGTAAGAGAGTAATCAAAATTTGATTATTTAACAAAAAAAAACACTGTCCAACGGAGTCACTAAAATTTAGCAATAACAGTTATCAATAATCAAATTGCCTCTCCAATAATCAAATTTGAATATTGTCTTTCAATCATCAAATACAAACTTAACCCAAAATAACTGTTGTAATTTTATTTCTTTCTCTCTCATCCATGGCTTTTTTTTTTTCCTCTTTTTTTCTCTGATCACCTTTGTATCTCATCATTGTTTCGACCCAAAAAATTTCAATCAGGTAAAATTCGTCTCTTCATTACAAATAGATCAATAACCATATCATATACCTTCTCTTGTCTTTTATAGTTTTTTTTTTTTCTTTTACTCTGTTCAATAGCAATGTATTCAAGTTGTACCATTGTGGACTACACAATCATCAATTTTAGCAATTCCTAAAAAAAATCCTCAAATGCTGAGATGGCAACTTTTAAGGATCCAAATTTACTTATACCATTGGAGATGCTCTAAGACTTCTAATATAATGATAAATAAATAAATAAATCTTACTAGCTAAGACAACAAAAAAGAATTTGAAGATAGGATGATAGGTGCAATCGATTCATACATGAAACAAGATTATATAGTTAATTACAGTAATACAATGATGCTTATATTTCATTAGGGATAATTACTCCGGTGGCCATCGAATTGATGACACACTATCAAAATGGCCATTGGATTGGAAAGTTGTTTCAAAATGGTCATTTTTGACGAATTTTGTGACACTAATGGCCATTTTATTCAATTCCATCTAATTTCATCCAATTTCATCAAATGAGTGGCATTTTGATAAATAAGGGGATGTCATTAATTTATTTTAGATGTTTTTTGGAAATCAATTTTTTCAATGAGTGACATTTTGGTAAATAAGTGGATGACATTAATTTATTTTAGATGTTGTTTGGAAATCAATTTTTTCTTTTTTTTTCTTTTTTTGAATTATATTTAGTGCGTGTGTGTATATATATATATATATAAGGATATCAAATGAGATGTAAAATAATAATAAAAAAAAGGGTTAGTGATTTCTAAAAAAATATTAATATCGATTTTTTCTTTTTTGAAAAGAATAATTATATTTAGTGTGTGTAAATATATATATATATATATATATATATTTACACACACTAAATATAATTATTCTTTTCAAAAAAGAAAAAATTGATTTCCAAAAAACATCTAAAATAAATTAATGACATCCCCTTATTTACCAAAATGCCACTCATTGGATGGAATTTGATGGAACTAGATGGAATTGGATGGAATGGCTATTAGTATCACAAAGTTCGCCAAAAATGGCTATTTTGGAACAACTTTCCAATCCAGTGGCTATTTTGATAGTGTGTCATCAATTCGATGGCCACCGGGATAATTATCCCATTTCATTATTTCCCAACTTTGGTAAACATGGCCGGTGTGATTTGTAGCGCGAGCTATCCGGACCAAAATTTGTGCACTCCAATTATACATGAATCAAAGAATTAGAGACATGTGAAGATTGATACCAATCGAGTCAAGTTAAAGGTTTGTCTGTCCTGAAAATAACTGTCACAAGAAGGAGGGAGGAATCTTTAAAAAATATATATATATTTCTTAGTGTGAAGAGGAAAGTGTAATTAAATATAAAGTTGTATCACTATCAAGTGATAAGGACATTCTGGATATATTCACCACTGACCAGCCTACCAATCAAGTGTATGTGTTCACAAATGTCCTTAATTTTATATTTAATTACAAAAATGCCACCTTATTTAGTTATTTGTAATCCAACGGAGAAGAGCTCATAGAATAATAGATAAGGGAAAAAGGAAATTAAAAAAATTAAAAAACTAATTTGCTTTTTCAACACTCTACTGACTCACTGACCAGTGACCACTTCATTCAAGCCATTTTTACTGCATTGTTTTCCGGAGTATTATCAATTTAGTTCCTAAATTTTGACAAAACATCAATTTTTCAAATGTATTTATTTTTTAGGAGCCATAGTCCCTTACTTTTTAGAACATCTTCAATGTAAGAGTGACTTATGAAATAAAAGATGTCACGTAAGATAAATAGATGAGCTTTTAATAATTGTATCTCCAATGCAACTGTACATATTCAACCTCAAGTTGATGTACCAAAAAAATATATATATTAGACATTGTCAACATGATCGTCTATTTTCAAATGGTATGTTGCACAACTATTTTTTTATTTCACTCAGTAAGAGTATCTTCAATGCAAAAGTGGTTTGCATACTAATAATCGTTGACATGGCAACAATGTCAAAAGATTTGCTTCCAATATGACATAAAAATAGACTTAATAGATAATCAATTCAAAATTTGGTCTCCAATATTTATGTCTAAAACACAATTTTTTTAATGATGTGTCCGTTTTTTTTTTTTTCCTGTTTTTTTTTTTTATATATTTTATTTCCTTACCAAAAATATATGAAAAATTAATATCAATTTTAAATGTTTGCTGAGTCAACCTAAAAAATAATTGTGCAATAAACCGTCTGAAAGTATATGGTCATATTGACAATGTCTAATATATTTTTTTTGTCACGTCAGCTTAAGGTTGAATATGCATGATTGCATTGGAGACACAATTATTAATAGAATGTCTATTTATCCTACGTGACATCTTTTTTTTTTTTTTTTCACAAGCCACGTTTGTATTGAAGATGCCCTAAATATTTAAAATTGACATTAATTTTTAATCTAATTTTAGTAAGGAAATAAAAAAAAAATAGGAAAAAAAATTGAACACGTCATAAACAAAAATGTGTTATAAATAGAAGTATTTGAGACCAAATTTTGAGTTAATTATCTATCAAATCCATTTTTATGCCACATAGGAAGCAAGTCTCTTAACATTATTGTCATATCAACGATTATTGGTATGCAAACCACTTTTACATTGGACATGCTCTTATAAATACAACAAATTGGTCCTTATGTCAGTTAACTGTCAGTCAAACATAACGGTTTTAAGGGCATTTTAGTCTTTAAACTAGGAAGCTAGAAAAAATTGCAATGTGTCAAAAAAGAAAAAAAAATTAATATTTATATATACTACCAGAAATAGAAAAAAATTAAGAAAATTTAAATTTTGAATATATATATATATGACAAATTGGATCTCAATTTGTCATACATGTCTCCTCTGCCGTCCAGAATTGCCTTCCCCCAACCGCCAATCTCTATCGCTGCCTCCCCCGGTCGTTGATCTCCACTGTTGCCTCTGCCCGCCACCTCAACCATCATGACATTGTCAGACAACCCTACAATCAAATAAAAAATCGAAACCCCAAATCTCCTGATGCCAGCACCTATCGCCTCAAACACCACCATATCCACCAAAATCAAACACAGCATCATCAAACATCACCACCAAAATCAAGCACACCATCGTCAAACATCACCACCAAAAATAAAAAAACCCAAACTCAAAACAACAATAGAAAAATAAAAGCAAAAAAAAAAATCCATTTTCACTTCCACCAAGATCAAACACACAATCGCGGCGGCCTTGAAGTTACATTCTCGACGACCCTGGTCACAGGGCCGCCGCGAACGGGGGTTGCGGCGACTCTGTGAAGTTCACAGGTCTGCCATGATCCTTCTAGTCTCCCCCAATTCGAGGCGGCTCTGTTTCGCGAACTGTCGCCAACAAAGCCTCCATATCCGAGATCCATTTGGATCTCCATGGAGATGAAGATCCAGATATGGATCCATCCTTTTTGTTCTCTAATTTCCTTTTTATTTATTTATGTTTTTACATGTGTTTATACGGTGAAGATCTCTTCTTTCTTATCTCTATTTTGTTTTTTGTTTTTTTGTTTTTTTTTTAAATCAGTCTTCAATGTTTTTATTGGACGGTGGAGATCCATCTCCTCTTTTTCAAATTTTTTTAATATTTATTTATTTTTAAGTTAGGGTCAAAAGAGTGAATTTACATATTTTGTCCCCTTTGACCATTAAATTTTTTGTTGAAAAGATCTATTTGATGTATTTATGTAAAGTAAGGGATCATGAGTCCTAAAAAAACAAACACATTTAAAAAATTAATGTTTTGTTAAAAATTAAGGACAAAATTGATAATACCCATTGTTTTCCATTACTATATGCTATTAAGAGAGAGAAAAAAAAGTATTGGGAGGAATTTGGTAAGAATTATTTTAGCGGAAACCGACCATCACGATAGGATTAGGCTATCTCCAATGAGTCTCTATTTTGTCAAAATGAAGACTTATCCTCCTCCAATGGTCTCCAAATCACGGAGACCGAGAAGCACCAAAATGAAGATCCAAAACCTCCATATCTGTTTTACTATTCACTTTTTATAATCTCATTACTTTTTTTTTTCATAAATCTAATTACTATAAAAATTATACCATTAGAAATATTTTGTTGAGATCTTTCAATCGAGTATAATATTGACTAATATTTTAATTTTTTAAATATTTTTAGTTATTACACCTTTTATTAATCAATGAACTAATAAGTATTTTATTTCAAAACAAATGTTTTTAAATCATTAATTTTTTTTATATAAAATAAGGTTGGTCTAGTGATATGCCCCTCACACTTACACCAAGAGATTGTGGGTTCGAGTCCCCCGCAGGCCCAAAAAAGATTGTGGGTTCGAGTCCCCCCCAGGCCCAAAAAAAAAAAAGTTTATGTGTGGTAGACATAAGCAAAATATTCCAAGGAGCGAAGACTAAAAGCAAAATATTATATATGTCAAAAGCAAAATATTCTAAGGATCCAAGACTAAAAGAAACATAAAGAATTATTCACATAAAGAAATTTATGTGTGGCAGACATAATTCTTTATTTAGTCTCAAAATGTTCACAAATTAAGATATAAGTTGGACACCTTATCTTGATTAAAGTTGTGGGTCTTTTGTTTTCAATTGAGAAGTGATGAGTCTAGAATCACCAAATGAAAGACTTTAAACAAAAGACCTAGTACATATGATTTATTGAACAAATCAAGTGAATAGTATATTTCAATTTTATCGTTAATGAGATAATACATTCACAATAGAGTAATTGAAATATCTATCTTAATCATGAGATAAATAATGTACCACATGTATTATGAGTTGTAACATTTGAGCTATCAATGGATACGACCACAGAATAACGGTTTAATCCCGATAGTTTGGCGTTATTAATTCATATGTCATAGTGGACATATATTTATAGATATGAACATCATGGCTCTTATAATCAAATAAGAGCAATACCACTTTATGGGTCTTACGAGGACTAGGATAATAAATCTTGGTACCGAGTATTCAATAAGAAGTTATTGAATCATGATTTATGATAAATATAAATTATCCATTCGACATAAGAACGGTCCTAAAGAATAAAATAATTAATAATGCAATGGTCAAAGGGCATTTTAATTATTGGTATTTGTCATGAGGATACATATTTCGCACAATTGCTTAGGGTAAAAATATTTAATATATTTTATTTTAATTCAAGAATGCAATTTTAGTTTTTTAGTGGACTAAACTAAAATTAATATTGTAAGTTCCTCAACTTTGATTGATTTAGATGATTTTTTAATGGGTAACTTAGATCCTCGATGGCAAGCTTCCAAGCATCTCTGTGACTTCAAGAGCAAGAGCGAAAGGTAAATCAGTTGACTTGCCTCTTGAAGAGATTAGTTTGCACACACACACTTCTCATGCATGCCTCAGTCTTCTTGCATTTGTGTTTATTGCTAAATGTGTGCATTCTCATCACACTTCACACTTCACACTTCACACTTCACACTTGCACACACGTGCACGTTAGTGTGCTTGGTTTAGCACGAGGATCGTTGTCGGAGAAAGCTCTTTTCTTCTCCTTCGGTTTCACCAAATTGGTGAAATGGCGGTTGTGATCGGTTGCCCTGACCGCCGAATGAAACCGCTGTTCCATTCCAGTAGGTTCTGGAGTGAATTTGCGGTTGTGATCGATGGCCATGAGACTGCCGAAATGAAACCGCCGTTTGAAACTAGTGTCCTCTGGTTCAAATCCACGGTTTGCGATCGACAGCCTGACCGCCGAATGGCGTGTTTCTGGGCGTTTTTTCCAAAACGACTTCACTTTCTAGGGCTGCTATATATATATATATATATATATACCTTCTTCTTCCTAGCTCGTTCAAGTGAGCTCAAAAACTTATTTAAGAGAGAGAAAGCATACCCTAGAAAGAGAGAGACCTCCCAAGAACTCACATTTACTCAACCAAACACTTTCCCTTGAGCATCTAGCATCATCCAAGCATGGGTTTTCTTGTTTTCTTTGACTAGGTAATTTCTACATGTCCTCGAACCCCTTATTTTATTCTTATGACATGTTTGCCTAGGTTTAGCATTTATTTGTTAATTAAATGCATGTCTCCTTACTTAATGTTGTTTCTAACATGTTTGAGACATTGAATGTTGGTTGAGTTTTTAGTTTTCTTTGATAGCTAGTATTTAGGACCATTTTGCCATCTAGCTAAGTCTATATGTTTTGCATTTAGACATTGTTGATTATAACTCATTGATTGCATTAATTGTCTTTGCCATGTTTAATGACAACTTATGTTGACGGCTTTTGTTTGATGACTAGATTTTAGGTTTTCATATCTATATCTAGTTAGGTCTTTGTGAGCATTCATTTAGACATATTGATATATATGATTGAGTTTATTGCCATCATTTAATCTCTAGATAAGCATTTAGTGTAGCCTAGACATTATTTGCATTTAAAATATTATCATATATTCATATAGTTTGTGATCTCTTTATTGAGAGTAAAGTCATATGACTACGGGTGTGTAGTGCACAAGCATTTTTGTCTAGAATCACTATAAATGCTCGCATGATAGTAGTGGTGGGTTAGTGACCAAGAATGTTATGGCTAGAGGTTAACCTAGGTTGTAAACATCATTACATATAGTAGATTTGAGGATCGTGTGTTGCTAGTAGAATAGCCCGTGAGTTTTTCCAGTTGTGGGTTTCTCATGTAAATCAATCAACGCATAATTTATTGTTTTCCGTACTTTAATTACGTTGATTGTATTTCAATAAATTGGGTTAATTTTTTGTAATATAGGCTAATCATAAAAATTGGTAACTAATCGGATTAACAACTCATTCACCCCCCCCCCCCCCCCCCCCCCCCCTAAGTTGTTTAGACACGCGTATGTATAGTTTCAAATATATTTAAGCTCAATTAATTAAGAGTTAATTGGTATTTTGGCCAAATATATTGGAGCTTGTAATTAAAATAACCAGTGGATCCCCAAACTTTACAAGTTAAATTGGATCATCTAAAAGGAAACTATTGGGCTCAAATGTTGGGTTCCAAGACAAAGACTCATCTTACTTCTTTTATTTTATTTTCTATTAGGAATGGAAAATAAATCAAAATAGGATTTTGATTAAAAAATAAATAAAATAAAATAAAAGGGAAAAGACTTCTAATAAGATTAGACTTACTAAATCACAATAGGATTTGTGATTCTTGTGTCCTATGAGAAAGCAAATTACTCTTTTCTAAACCTATAAATAGGTGGCTTAAGAGAAGGAATAGATTTACACCAAACTTGTCATTTTCATTGGCGTTGACTTAAGCTTGAAAGTAAATTGTAAGTTTCAAATTCGATTTGAGCTTTCAATCTTTTTCTATAAGTCTTGTGGGTGGATTTACACATTGGTTCAAAGAAAAATGAGCCCACACTCCTTCATGATTCAATCTTGTGCTAAATACGGAAGATTTGCAGAGACTAAACTATAAAGGTAATCTCTAAATTAATTCAATTTGCATTATGTTTAGAATACGATTTGGCGATGTTTTGAAATTTTTTGTTAAGTTCCGCATATCCATTTATTTTTAAAACAGTTATTTTTCCCTACAATTATTGAAATGCTGTTTAGTTTTAATTTATTTTATTTTATTAGAAAAAATAATAATTTTAGTAAAAGTCCATATCAATTTTAGATTACCCACCTGATTTTTTTTTTTCTAGCTATGCCCTTGCTTCCATATACAACGGAAAGATCTCCTCACATGACGTGATACTTTGAAGTACATAGGTTTATCTCACAAGTGCACTAATCATTTTAAGGAACAATTCGTATAGCGGCAAGTACGAGTTCGTTCCAGAGGGAAGTGTCTTATGTCAACTATTCCTAGCTTAAAGAATGGACATCATGTAAAAGAGAGCAAAAGCATTGAGAGCAAGAGCAAGCAAGAGAATTCGAAAGCAGGAGAAAGCAAGAGAAAGAGAGATGAGTGGGAAAGGCAAGATATGTGTGTGTAGTGAGTGAGAGTAAAAGCAAGTGTGAGAGAGAGTTTAAGCATTGAAATGTAAACAAGAGCTTGTGTGTGGAATTATAAAAATTGCATGAAATCATAAACTAAACTAAAGCAATGAAATTAAACAAAGAAAAGCAAAAGGTAATGGGTGGATTGGAGAGATGCAAGGGAATGGATACACTAGGTTAATAAGTTCACCATAACATTCATACTAACCATAATGATTGAATTATCATGCACAGTTAATTCAAGTTCTAGGGTTCATTCTTCTCTTAAGTATGGCTTTACCGCTTGGGTCACGGGTTGAACCAAGTGTTTCTGATAATCACCCGACCCAGCTAAGGTCACGACACAAGCAATGACCAAGAATCCAATAAGTATGAATAACTTGAGAACCAAAACCCATCATAGCATAGATATGCAATAAACCGATTTCATTTAAGAGAACTTAAAGACCAGGTATAGAAAGTCATCCAATACAGAAGACCTAATTCTAATACAATCCCTAAAATCTATATTAATGGTTGGCACACATTAACACAAATAATAGAAATTACAATTAAGAACGATGAATGAAACAATACTTAAACCAATTAAAGATTAATCAATTATAAAAGAGCATAAGTGTTAGGGTTACAACGAATCCCTAGTGGAGATAGTACACATCATATAGTAGGAAAAAAAAAGATACGAGAATGAGATAGAGAAAACTCATGAAGTGTCGACATCACAATCTCCTCCAAGGGTCTCCAATCTTCCTTTGTTAGTGCTTGATTCCTTTTAGACAAGAAAAAACCCTCCTTTTCTCCATGAACCTCCCTCTAAGATGGATGGTTGAAGTATGTGGAGATGGTGGAATGAGGTGGCCACCAATGGGATGGCTCAATTGGTGCATTGAAGGCTCCTCTCTCTCTTCTTGAGTGTTAGGTCTTCAAAGAATGGGTTAATGATCTTGATTAGGGCATACAAGAGGCATATATATATATGAAATTTCCCTTAAGTAGTAGTGTAAAATATACCTACAGAGGGGGGGGGGGGGGGTGAATAGATATTTACTCAAATTCTTCCAATATTAAAAATGATGCGGAATATAACAAAGAAAATGCACACTTGATTAGATTTAGCAAATGAATTGATTTCACTAATATAAGAGTTAATCAATTTACAAGATATGCAATCAATGTAAGATATGGAAGATAAAGAAAAGTAAAAACAAAAATGAACACAAGTGTTTTTACGTGGTAAAACCTCAAAGAGGAAACATCCATGGGTTGATACCACAACCACTGGCAAAGCAATTCACTATGTGAAAAAGGACTTACACACTCAAGCTATCAACTCATGATATCCGCTCAAGCTATCAACTCCTAATCTACCCTCGGGCTAGTGAATCACCAAGCCTACTTCCTATCCGAGATGTATCCTACACCTCTAGAAAGCAACTTCCTATCCAAGACGCTCACGTCTCTAGGAAGATTTCTTGCTTGCCTATCCAGATCCTCCCGACCCTAGACAAGTCTTCCTTGCTTGATTATCTGAGTCCTGCCAACTCTAATCAAGACTTTCGTGCTCTATCCACAAAGCTTTACTCACTTTGATAGAGACTTCAACCTAATGCAAGGCTACGATCTACGTGATGCAAGTGATGCAAACATAAACAAATTAAGCTAGATGATCAATCAAGCAAAATGTACATGTTCAATGACAAACTAGAATATGCTTCCAACACACAATCACAAAATTATCTAGAAATCAAGACATGTAAATCAATAAGAACAAGGTATGAATATTCAATATATCACACTAAAAACCTAGTTCTTAGATCATGAAATAAAACCTAGAAAATAATATGTGACATATCATATATATATTTTCTAGAATCAATTTCAAACAAAATCAAGTTTAGCACATATATGTTCAAGAGAAATCACAAAGCTAAAACTCAATTGACAAATGATCAAACACCTCTAGCATATGATCTAACATACTTCTCAACAAATTTCATCAATCAAATAGTAAGAATCAAGAGATGATCAAAGATGAAATTGAAAAGGAAGAAGTTGAGCAAACAACCTGACCACGTACTGAAAATCAAGAAACTGGGAACAATGACGAAGTCAGCTGCCTTTAGAAATGTTTGCGGTTTGTAGCTCTCCTCAAGACCAATAATTTTGGCTTTTGAATCGATTGATTTCGAGTTCGTATGAGAAAGATATGATTAAAATACTAAAACTAAAATTGTGAAGAAAACTGCAGAATTTCGTGGAAATGTTCTTCAAGTTCTTCAAATGTTTAGAGGGAAAGTAAAGTGATTAAAACGAAGAGAGAGAAGAGTTTTCAGGGCCAATAAGAGAGGGCCACGTCACCCACCCTGTGGGGGGCACTTGGGCCTCACGGGGCCAGAGAGGGTCTCTGGCCGTGGGGCCCACGCCCTCCCTCACGGCGTGGCACACGTGACCTTTTGGCCACTCTCACCTTTCTCGTGCACTCTCACGTTTTTCAGCCGTATCTTGGGCATCCGAACTTCGATTTCGAATCCATTTTTGGATTACGAACTGTGACTCCCTCATGCACGACGACGACTATACAACTTTGAAAAATGGTTGAGAAATCATCTCGGAAAACGACGATGAAGTCAACTCAACGAATGAGAACGAAAAGTAGCGTAGCTACATCGTTTGGACTCGAAACCTTATGAATGAGTAACCGAAACAACTGGAACTCAATAAGGAATCATAATAGAGCATATTCAAGTCCAAATACAAAAATACGAAAACATACAAACACTAATTCACACAAGCATGCCATATCAAAGAGATAGTCACAAAGCATGCAATTCTACAATGTTTATCTATTAAAGATCAATGCATGAGCATACTATGAGATGTGTGAATGTGTTATACCAAATGTTTGAACCACGATGCAGGGACACACATGTATGAATTGTGTGTGTGTGCGCTAACGCCTTGCAAGAGGATAGAAGTCAAGATATACCTTTGACGCTTTTCACCTCTTGAAGACGACTTTTGCACTAGACGTTGCTCTTCACCTTTTAAGCTTCCTTTCTTCAAAGAATATCCTAAGCAACAACTAATACAAATATAGAGTGTTTTGCAATGGAATCAAGCTAATACACATCATGAACCTTACAATATATATATAGCTTCCTATCGAATTTAGGGCGTCAAAACACTTAAATGACGAAATTGACCCAATTGGGTGCAATCCACAATCGCCATTTTAGGGTCGCACTTCCTTCAATTCTTGTATTTTCTTCAGCTTTTGAACCCTAAACTTCTTCAATTGAGCCATATACCTTATTTAGGGAAAATAACATACACAAGGTTTACAAAACACAAATTATACCCCATGAAATGAGCGCAAGAGACAGGAAATGGGGGCCTAACACAAGTATAGAAATTGCGTCACCACCACACTTTACAATTTTATGAGCAAATGCGAGACTCAAACAATCAAACCATTATCACAAATATGAAATGATATACGTACAACTAGAGCTGGCAATATGGGTTACAACCCGAGACAAATAATTGGTTTCGGGTTGATCCATCTGACCCGTTTAAATAAATTAGTTGTATCAGATTTCGTTAACGGGTTGGCGGGTGACCCGTTTATATAAAGGTAAATTTATAATTTTAAATTATTTAATGGATATAATTGGAATCAAAATCGAAACCGAAACCGAAATCGAGACCGAGACCGAGACCGAGACCGAGACCGAGACCGAGACCGAGACCGAAACCGAAACCGAAACCGAAACTGATACCGAAACCGATACCGAAACCGATACCGAAACCGATACCGAAACCGAAACCGAAATCGAAACCGAAACCGAAACCGAAACCGAAACCGAAACCGAAACCGAAATCAAAACCGAAACCGAAACTGAAACCGAAACCGAACCATTGGAACTGGAACCAAAATCAAAATTGAAATCGAAATCGAAACCGAAATCAAAACCGAAACTGAAACTGAACCTGAACCGTCGGAACCGAATGTTCGGAACCGCCAGACCGGAACCTTCGGAACCGGACCGGAACCTTCGGAACCGGACCGGAACCTTCGGAACCGGACCGGAACCTTCGGAACCGGACCGGAACCAAACCTTCAAAACCGGAACCAAAACTGAACCTTTAAAACCGGAACCAAAACTGAACCTTTAAAACTAGAACCAAAACCGAAACCCAACCGAACTGAAACCGGCGCCATGTCTAATCTTATACAATATTTTGTTTTAAATATTTATTTTTATTGTTGATGTAATTCGGTTGTGATAATTTTAAATTAATAAAAAAATTTATTTTAAATTAATCATAATTTGTTAAATAATTATTGAATATATATATATATATATATAATATTTTAAAGAAGAGTAATGATTGTTTGGAAAAAAGTTAAAAAAATGGATCCACTTTTACTTTTCCAATTTAGTCCCATTGTGGGAAAATGAGACCCAAATAAAGTGGATCCAAATGGCAAGACCCATTCTTTAAAATCAAGACCCATTGTGGATGCTCTAATAATTGATAACTTATTTGTAAATGTAATATTATTAATTATTAATTATATAGTTTACAATTATTCACGATTTACACGACAGTTCTACCACTATCATTTGAGTCATTAATTTGAGATTTTGTTTGAATTTAATTACTCTTATTTCAATTTTTAAGTTCTGTTTTCATGTGATTATAATAACGAATATTTTGAATTTAGAACTTTTGAATTTCACAATTTAAAAAGCTAAAAATTAAAATGGTGTTTATTAACATAAATTATTAATAAAAATTTAAATATCTTCTTCCAAATAAATGATTCAAATGAATGGCAAAAAAGTTTTCAAAACCGCAGGCGAGGTTATTAGTGGGCCCCATCCCCCTGGCGCCTTGTCAGTCACCGTCGTGGGCTCCAACCAGAAGAAAAAGTAACTTCGGACAAAACAAAACCGACATATCATCTCTTAATCTGTTAATCACAATTCACAGCATAATCATTTTAACGAAAAGTCCAAATTGCCCCTGAACTTTTTACCAAATACCCAATATACCCATCATGCGTGGGTGGGTGCCAACTTCTATAGAGAAAGGACACCGGCCTCAATTGGAATTTATGCTTTTAACCTCGGCTCTTTCGGTGATACGCATGGTAGGTAAGGTGGAATTGAATGTGTTATTGGGGGTAAAATGGTCCAATTCGGTCACCGAAAACGGCTACTTTTTAATTGTTTTTTTGTTATCACTTATCAATAACGTAGCTTTGCATCTTTGAGAATCTTTACCTTTTTTGAAATTCGAATTAGAGGACAAAAGTGCCCTACACCTTTGTGTTGTTTTACGAGACAGTCCCTACAGTTCGCCAGTAGCTCTCGAGCTGCTAAATTGACAGAGTTGGCCCCCGTTAACATAATGTGTAGTTTTTTTTAGACAAAGATTTCGTTTGAAAGTGTACTGATGTTGAAGTTTTTTTATATTAGACGAATAAAATTAGGATTTTATTAGTGAATAAATTATTGATGTATTGCATAAATTCTTTTTTAATAATTTTTTGTTTATCATGAACATGTGTTTTGACCTTAATATATATATTTTGAAATATTACAAAATTGATCTAGGGAGGGGACCTCTAACCTCATAGTGTAGGTGCGAGGTACATTATGTTGTCTATTTTGACCTTAATATGTATTCAAAATTCGAATTTTATTTTAATTTTAGAAATTTCTCGATTCGGAAAATCTATAACAAAAGATGAATACCGAATACAAGGAAAATCTAGTAAAAAGGGAAAGAGTGGTGCTATTGACATCCCTCTATTAACCTATTAATGTCCCACTATCAAAAAATATGTTTAATTATATAAAATTAAATGATTTTATTAAATTATTTCCAAAACCACCCTTCTTACTTTTTTTTTTTCAAACTTAACACAGCTCCAATAGCAAGCAATCTATTTTAATTATGTAGTAAGGCCACTCCTTTTTTTTTTTTTTTTTTTTTTCTCTACATAGCTCCAATAGCATGCAATCTATTTTAGTTTGTTAATTTTATAGTTTCAGGTACAAAATTTGTGTGTGCAAATTGCAATACATGTATCAAAAAACAAAGCAAAGAAAAATGGGCATTGGGTAGCGAAGAAGATAATGGTTTTATATTCAACGCAATAAGTAATTAGGATTTTATTAGAATTCACTTTGGGGTCATTTGTTTTTTCAACATAAAACTTAATAGGTCTGAATCATAATTATTAATTTGTTTTGTTTGTTTTTTTAAGTGGTCAAACAACTTATAAATACTAAAAAACAACTTAAAATAAAAGGTAAAAAATTCTGATTTATCACTTAATTATAAATCACTGAATTGCGTTAAATGCAATCCAAAATCTTTTCTTCCGATACTATCCCCTATATATAACATATTTCCAATTTCATCATAATTATATATATTATAGAAATCCTTATTTTAATATATTGTTTATTTTAAATAGCTTTAAAAATAAAAAAGAACCATAATCACTTATCATATTAGTGTTTAATATCAATACTTTATTATGATATTGAGGTGATGTATTTATATACTATTTTTTTAGAGTGTTTTGTGTGAGTTTTTTTGCTGTCCCTTTTATTTTTTGAAAAAAAAAAAACCTTTTCTTTTTTTAGTAAAAATGAAGTTTGTTTGTAATCGAAGAAGAAGATCATGATCATCTATGTTCATATATAATTATTATTTTTGGATTGTTTTTATTCCATATTATATGTATAATTGTTTAACATGGGTATAAATGTAAAATTACTTATTTTCATACAATTTTACTTTTAAAAAACAAACATGTTGACAAAACATTCAGATGTGAGGAAAAAAAAAAACATGTCATTCAAGTTCAGATTTCAGCTCTTATTCAGTCTTTAGAAAAATTCAAGAGTATTCAGTTTTCAGACAAAAAAACAAACAACCCCCTTATGTAAGAGTTTATTATTATTTATTATTGTATCTCTTTAAGTCATTTCGATAAATGTAATATTAAATAATTTAAAAAGTGGGGCATTATTCGTTCAATAGAGGTGTGCCAATAGAACCACTCAAAATGACAATATCTATTAATTCGGGACCATGTATTTTTTTTGAAAGCTTTCGTCATTGGTAGGATATGAGCCACTGACTTAAGAGTCATTTGCCTAAGCCCTACGCTCGTTCATTTGCCAGCTGAGCAACGCCCCGGTTGGCTCATTCAATGATTTGCAATTAAGTGAAAAGTCAGAATTTTTTACTTTTTATTTTAAGTTGTTTTTTTGGAATTCACTCAAAGGGAAAATATATACATAATCACTATAAATGAAAACATTTAGGGGTCGTTCGTTTTTTTATCTGAAGATTGAACAGTCATGAATTTTTTTAAAGACTGAATATGGACTGAAATCTAAATTTGAATGATATGTTTTTTTTTTTTCCTCACATCTGAATGTATTGTCAACACGTTTGTTTTTTAAAAATAAAATTATCTGAAAATAAATTATTTTACATTTATACCCATATTGAACAATTATACATATAATATGTAATAAAAACAATCCAAAAATAATAATTACATATGAACTCATATGATCATGATCTTCTTTTTCGATTTCAAACAAACATCATTTTTACTAAGAAAATAAAAGAAAAGATTTTTTTTTTCAAATAATAAAAAGGGGCAACAGGAAAACTTACACAAAACACTCTAAATATATATATATCACCTTAATGGCTTAATATCATAATAAAGTATTGATATTAAACATCAATATGAGAAGTGATTATGGTTCTTTTTTAATTTTAAAGCTATTTAAAATAAATAATATATTAAAATAAAGATTTCTATACCATATATAATTATGATGAAATTGGAAATATGTTATATATGAGGGATAGTATCGGAAGAAAAGATTTTGAATTTCATTTAATGCAATTAAGTGAAAAGTCATGATTTTTTACTTTTTATTTTAAGTTGTTTTTTGTTATTTGTAAGTTGTTTGGTCATTTAACAAAAAAAAAACAAAACAACTTATAATTATGATAGCCATTAAGTTTTTAGTGAAAAAAATTAACGATCCGTTAGACGGATATTTAAACTGAAAAAAGCTATAATTAGATTAATTACAAATTTACAATCTAGTAAAACAAAAAGACTTGCCATCAGTGGCACTCTCGTTGATATTCAAATCTCCAAGCCTCTTTTCGAAAGCAAGACCTCAAGTAAAAAACAAGTCCTTTTCTATTATTCTCACTCCAACACTCCATCCTCTTCACTACTATCTCTCTCTTTTGTGTTTATTTTTTTGCTTCCTCTCACCAGTAGCTTAAATTTGCAGCACTCTAAATCTCTCTTTCTCTTTCTACATTTTTAGGGTTTCTATTCTCTCTTTATCTCTCTGTGAGTAGCACTTTCTCTCTCTCTCTCTCTCTCTACATTATTGTTAAAAGAAATTGATTTTTTTTTTTTTGCTTGGCTTTGTTGTTGCAGAAGTCGTGGTTTTTAGTACCTTAAAGAGTACTGTTTCGAATCATCTGGTATTATTTTTATTTTTCTCTACTTAGTTTTAGCTTTTTTTAGTAGATTTATAATTTTTGTTTATTTAAAGTTTTTTTTTTTTTTTTTTTTTTTGTTTTTGTTTTTGTTTTGTTTAAATTTGGGTTTCGGTTTAGTGTATGGTTGGATTTTTGTATGGAAATTCAAGATTATTTATTTATTTTTTACTGTCGCGTTACTGGTAATGTTAATAGTTTTTATTTGCTGCAGATATTTTTGTCTACATTATGTTGCTTTTATGTGTTTATTAATTGTTCAGGTTGTTCACTGGACTTGAATCTTAGAGAGTTTTTAATGCTTAAATGTTGCTTGACTGTTTGTTTGAGCTCTTTCACTTGTTGTATGTGTGTGTTGTTAGAGGGGTTTGATGACTGGGAGTTTTGGATGGAAATTTTTCTAGGGAAAGTGGTGGTGGGGGTGTTTGGATTCTGATATTATTCTGCTAGAAGGAAGATGTCCTCCTCAAGAGGAGGAGGAGGTGGGGCTGATCAGCCCTCGCCACAACCCCCTCCGACTAGACGGATCACACGGACCCAGACAGCCGGGAATCTCGGGGAGTCTATGTTCGATAGTGAGGTCGTGCCTTCGTCGCTTATTGAGATTGCACCGATTCTCCGTGTGGCTAATGAAGTTGAATCCAGCAACCCAAGAGTTGCTTACCTCTGTAAGTTCAAGCCGGATTGTGATGTCTATCCGTTTCTATTTAATTGGGTTTTATTACTTTGTTTCTCGTATGTTTAAAGAGGTTCTATTTCATAGATCTCATTCGCTTTCAATTTCGTTTGCTAAGTTTGGCTAGTGTCTGCATGTCCATATGAGATTTGAGTACTGAACAAAATTTAATGTTTTTTTTTTTTGTCTTCTATACAATTATACAAATTATGTTGCTTGTGCTTCTTGGCATGCACTTCCTTTTGCATGCATGTGCCTTTGTGCCAGCACTTATTGCATAAGCAAGTCTGGATTTTTATGCAATTTGAGTGTCTGCATGCTAGCATGCTCAGCAGGACACTGCATTTTGGAAATGGATTTGCGGTTGAAATAGCAACCATAAATGCAGTTTGTTCAAATGAGTTGCATATATCTCATTGTATAGTTGGTCTTGGGAAATATCATAGACCTTCTCATTCTTTTAAAATTATTGCAGTACAATTCTCTCAATTCTAATAGTGCGACACATGTCGTGGCTCTGAATGTAGGCCGTTTCTATGCCTTCGAGAAAGCTCATAGGTTGGATCCCACTTCTAGTGGACGAGGTGTTCGCCAATTTAAAACTGCCCTCCTACAACGTCTCGAAAAGGTAAGTATTATCATGTTGGGTGCCATGTAATTGGTCTCCCGGTTATCCTTATCATCAAATAAATGTGATAGATGCTCATTTAAGCTTCCCAAGAATGAACTTGCAAGACATAGTGTTGAGAAGAATTTGTAGATCTAAATTCTATTCTCAAATTTCACATTGGATACCAAGTGTCTTCAACATGTAAGGATCTTCCCAAAATCACTAATAGATTTGACAATGATTTGTGGATATGGAAATGTGCTATTTTTCAAATTAAACAGCAGTGTTGGATGTGACACTTTTCTTAAATTTAAAACTAAAAGGTTATTTGTGTTTATATGTACTATTTCTAAGTTAAAACATTAAACATGTAAAAAAAATGCATTTAACTTTCTTATCAAAAGAAAAGCATTTAATGTTCTGTACATTGAAGAGTGATAAATAGCAACCGTAAGTAAAACCAAAAAAAAAACATATCATGCTTGGGCACATTAGGAAAGTAACTGAAGTTCATGTATTCAGTGTGTGCAAACTGTTTGTCTAGCTGGCTGGATATTTGTAACAGGTTGATGGGTTTCAACATGTTAATTTTGCTAATGGAGTGACTGAGACACGGTTAGGCTACAGTGTAATAGGGGCTATGTAACTGACATGAATATATCATTTCGAATCTGCGTTGTATGCGAGGATTGATTTATATGCATATTTAATCCATTTAAAACTAAAGCATCTTCCAGTTGTGTACATATATGCTTGAAAGAAAATGTGAATCTTTTTGCGTTTTCTAGGAGAATGATCCAACATTAACTAGAAGAGGGAGAAAAAGTGATGCACGTGAAATGCAGAGTTTCTATCAACATTATTACAAAAAATATATCCAAGCCTTGCAAAATGCTGCTGATAAAGCTGATCGGTGAGTTATATGGCTAATAATTTGTTTTCTACATGATAATTGTTTACGTGGTAGGATCACAAACATTATTCTTGTTACTGTATTTGATAACCATTTCTCCGGTTTATCAGTGCACAGCTTACCAAGGCATACCAAACTGCTAATGTTCTTTTTGAGGTCTTAAAAGCTGTTAATTTGACTGAGGCTATGGAAGTTGATCGTGAGGTAAAACCATGTGATATATCCTGACTGTTGGGAACTTAAAACACTTTCTGAGTATGCTTGATTACAGCTAAATGACTGAGAGAATTATGATTGCCAAATTTACAGATTTTGGAAGCTCAAGATAAAGTTGCAGAAAAGACTCAGATCTATGTCCCTTACAATATTCTTCCTCTAGATCCTGATAGTGCAAGCCAGGCAATTATGAGATATCCTGAGGTTTGTTTCCAAGTTTCATCTTGTCTCGTCCTCCAACTTTTAGCCTTTTCTAAGTTTACTGAAGTACCATTGTTATAAATAATAAATCTGTAGATTATAGCAGCTGTTGTTGCCCTTCGTAACACCAGGGGTCTTCCATGGCCCAAGGACCACAAGAAAAAGAAAGATGAAGATATTCTCGATTGGCTTCAGGAGATGTTTGGGTTTCAGGTGAAATAAATGAAAAATAACTAATATGGCCAAAAGCCAATTCCTTTTTACCGCCCTACTATGCACTATGCTCATCAGTCAGTTTCATAATTATGCAGAAGGATAGTGTGGCAAATCAAAGGGAACACCTGATCCTATTACTTGCAAATGTGCACATACGACAGTTTCCGAAACCTGATCAACAACAGCCCAAGGTTTCCCTCTACTTAAGATACAAGTCTTAGGGGATTGTAATTTCAATTTTTTTAGCGGTCATCATGTACTCCTTTGTTTGTACATTACTTTTTAACACAAGTTGTTCTGTTTTTTTTTATTTTTTTATTTTTTTATAAATTTGTTTTTTTTACTTTTTTTTTATATATAAAAACATAAAAGAAAAATCAGTGTAAACACTTGGTATCTTTTGTTACTGTGGTCTAGGAAACGATGAAGGATGCTTAGATTGCCCTTTTTTTCTTGCCCATATTATGATATTGAATTTCTGGTATTTAATTAAAATTCTTTCTAAATTGTATGTATATATTCATACTTGTGATTGAGGTGCACCTAGGCCCCTGCCTTGCCAAGTTCTACCCGTGCCTTGTGCTCAATCAGTTGAGGCAACCTTTAGCTGTAGTAGTCTGCACCTCATGCCCTAAACAGGCCCTAGCAGATTACATATAATTTTAATATTACAAGAGGTTGTGTTGCATCTATGGTGTCTTGTTTGATGGTCTTTTGCTTGTTGATGAGGATGGCCAATACGCCTTTTGGGAGTTTCTTAGGCAATGTCCCTTCACATGAATACTTAAATTTAATTAAACAAGCAAAAACACACATGAATCCAAACATGAACACAATTTAATTAGTATTTTACATAGTTTTATAATACTAAATCACACAGGCATACTTATCTCTTCCACAAAATTAGTCATTCCTCTTTTATCTTTTCTGATATCCTTGTGCATTTATTTGTTCAGTTAGATGACCGAGCACTGACAGAAGTGATGAAGAAACTTTTCAAAAACTACAAAAAATGGTGCAAGTACTTAGACAGGAAAAGTAGTCTTTGGTAAGACTCCTACTCCTAATGCAGTTTTTGGATTGTTATTGGCTTCATAAAGACTCTGTTTTAGTTGGTATAAATTTTTTTCTGAATGAGTCTCAGATCTTAGGGGTGGGCACCCAAACAATTAACCCAATCAACCTGCCCAAACAAAACCGATTTAAGCTGGCTGGTTTGGTTCCTTAAAATAAAATAAACCAATTGGGTTGCTCAAAAGCAACCTGAGCGGTTTGGGTTAGTTTGACCTCGTGGGTTGTGTTATATCAAACCGAATAACTCAACCTAAACCGTTACATACGTTTAAAGAAAAAAAAGTTTATTAATTAATCTATCAATAAAAAAACATTAAGTTAAACTTCACTTATATTTTGTTTTTCACATTGCTGCCTTCCAAATTTCAACCCTTCATCTCATTCTCGTCATGAATTCCCTAACTTCTCAGTCCTCACTCTCTGAACTTATTGGTATGCTTTATAATAAGGAGTTTAGCTACTTATATAGATATTATTATATTTGCTTATATAAAAAATGAATATAATCATGTTACATTAATCGTTAATAGTGATGAAACAATGTGAAAAGAATACAAAGTAAATTAAAAAAAAAAAGGAACAAAATTAAACTATCTTAGGCTACTCCCAAGCTGCCAAACCAAACCAAACCAAACTGAATTTTATGGGTTTGGTTCGGTTTGGTTTTGGATATAGTGAAAACCAAACCAAACCAACCAATGCCCACCCTTCTCAATTAAGCTAACTTTGAAATTGAATACATGGTGTTTGACATGATACCAAGCTAAAGAACTTGGATGGGATATGGTTTGGGGTTTGAAAACCTATCAGTTTTTCATGTGGGCTCAGAGGAAAGGGAGGTTTCATGTGTAATTATATTGTGCTATTTTAATTTTCCCTTGGCTCAAAACCTGCAGGCTACCAACCATACAACAGGAAGTGCAACAGCGTAAATTACTATACATGGGTCTGTATCTTCTCATATGGGGGGAAGCTGCAAATTTGAGATTTATGCCGGAATGTCTTTGCTATATTTATCATCATGTATGTTTTCCAATTGGCTCATCTTCTCCTATATTGCAAATTGGCTATTTTTAACCATTGCTGGAGCATGCTTTTACTGAAATTTCATCGCTTTTGGTTGTCTTTGGTATTAATTATTTTGTAATTGTGCAAGATTTAGCTAGCTACATCCTCATGCCATTTTATACCAGTTTGAACTCCGGTTGGTTACATGTCATAGGTCAAGTTTTTGTTTATGATATTTTCCAATTTCTGTAACCTCGATTATTAAAGTGGCTTTTATTATTGTTATGGTAAAGCTGTTTTTTCTTAGTATTGATCAAACTAAGTGTAGCTGTTAATCGAACTTGAGTAATTATCTATTGGTGATTGATTCTAGTAGAAAAGTTGGACGAAGATAATATATATGCTGATGTTTTCAACTTACAGAGAGCCAAAGTTGGGATGTGGATTGGTGATTAATGTTGTTTTGGTGCTCATAACCTATTATTCTTGTCATCTCCACATAAGTGCTCTAATGGACATATTTTGTGTGCTGCTTGTATGTTTGTTTATTGTAGATGGCATTTGAATTGTATGGCATGCTAGCTGGAAATGTCAGTCCCATGACAGGAGAGAATGTGAAGCCAGCCTATGGGGGTGAAGAGGAAGCTTTCTTGAGGAAAGTTGTTACCCCTATTTATGAAGTGATTGCAAGGGTAGGAGTTCAGCTACTTATTTCTATGAAAGGCCAATACATTTTGTAGTGTTATATATTATTTTATTACCTTTTGAATAGTTATTGGAAAAAAAATCTTTACAATTGGTTGCTTGGCAGGAATCTGAAAGAAGCAAACTGGGGAAATCAAAACATTCTCAGTGGAGAAATTATGATGATTTAAATGAATACTTCTGGTATTTAAACTGCAATTTTTTTTTGTTTGTATTTTCCTTCTTTATTAAATGTTCTTTTAGAGATTGATGTATCATTTTTTAACTACAGGTCAGTTGATTGTTTCCGGTTAGGTTGGCCAATGCGTGCAGATGCTGATTTCTTTTGTGACCAACACCGATTTGAGAAAAATGGGGTAAATAGTGATTGTTAATAATTTTTCTTCTCTTTCCCTTTTCTGAAAGTTTTTCATGGCATTGTCATTAAATGCATCTGGGTTACAAAGACATTTTGAAGCTACTGCAGCCATGTCTAAAGTATGCGTGAGATACGATTGGGTGGTTTTCAGCCTGTAGAATGCCATGACACTTCAGTGACTTGTATAAAATTATTTTGTTTCTTAATTAAATGTAATGAAAAGGGTAAAAGTGCCTCTTTATGCATTTTTGAGTTTGGTCTGGTCACAATATGATGTCCAATACAATTCAAATATACATGGTGGTAAGTTTATGATGGGTGACAATTTAACAGTGTAACACCACAGTGAAAGTTGGTGAAAATTTCCCTTTTACTCAATATTCAAAGTTACTTTATCTGATATTCTCATGTGTTATATATTTTGAAGTAAATACTCATCAATGAGGCCTTAATCTGTGGTTGGCTGTCATTATGTTCAGGAAAACAGCAAGCCAGTTACTAGAAATCGATGGGTGGGAAAAGTTAATTTTGTAGAGATACGTTCATTCTGGCATATGTTCAGAAGCTTTGATCGGATGTGGAGTTTCTTTATATTGTGCTTACAGGTATCTCTCATTCCTTTTGTGTTTGATTTTTCCCTATATTTTTCTTTTATATATGTAAATATACAACTTGTTGCTGATGATGCCTGTTTCGTGCAAGGTTATGATTATTGTTGCTTGGAATGGTTCAGGAGAACCAAGTTCAATTTTTGATAGTGATGTATTCAAGAAAGTATTGAGTGTCTTCATTACTGCTGCAATTCTGAAGCTTGGTCAAGGTAGGCACAAGTTGTTAAATCTTTGTTTCATGTTTTTGAGTTATACGAATCATCATACTAATATATTCTCTGATAAATTATATATTAACCTTCTTCACTCTAAAGTAGTAGACTATCTGTCTTAAATGAACGAAGTTTGATAAAATTAGTCAAGTGAAATATAATCAAAAGCTTCCTGGGAATTGTTTATAAGGAGACATACTTGATTATTTACCATTTTACCTGCATGGAACATGTTTTTAAGAGCTGAGATGCATAATTTATGTTTGATTATGCAGCAACCATGGTTCTGAATATTTTCATACGATTAGCGATTCTTATTTGGAGTTTTATCACATCTTTTTTGGTGTTAAAATATAGAGAAATAGGTGACAAATGTGCACCTTGGTCTTGATGTCTGAAGTATTTTTCTCTTATTAATTTTGAGCCTGGACTTAATTTTGTTTTTGTTACCTTGTTCTTGGTTATAATTGATACCCCTGATGTTTATGCATTTTTTTTTTTTTACCTTTCTTTTGTGGTGATGACTGATGATATGGGGATCAAATTTTGTAATAAGGCAATGGAATTTGCTTTAATTATATATTTTTCCGTTAATTAAGGTGTGGAATTTTTATTTGTGATTGACATTATGAAGTATCTCTGTAATCCTGCTTTGCTTAGTTTCTGTTTCCATTACATATGTTTTCTGGTGAGATATTAGCCAGCAGTTTTTTTAAATATTTTTATCCGGTAATTGAAGCCCTATGGTTGGCTATAACTATTACTATTTGTTGTTAGGGAGTTTTCTCCCACATCTGTTGAAATCAAGACTAGTATGTGGTATAAATAGGCAAAAGCTAGCCTTAACCCCATGAGGGCTCCGTTAAGGACAAAACCAGAAGGCCTAATGGGCCACAGTGGACAATACCTGGTGGGTGTTGGCTTCGTGTGTTCATAGTATGAAATTCTGGTGTCAACATTTGGCGCTAGAATGAGGCCCCCCAAGAAAACACACAGACTACTCTTGACTGGGGGCTGATGTTAGTGGGTTTTCTCCCACGTCAGTTGAAGTCAATACCCCATGTGTACACAGTGAATTTTTGGCGTCACTACATATGTTTATTGATGGAAAATTTGAAGTACCTTTTGCTGTGACCATTAGTTAGAAATTTGCACCTGCTTTTTTTTTTTTTTTGTCCTATTTCTATTTGGTAACTGGCAACGCTCCTTAACTGTACTCACTTAATAGAAGTTGTTATATGATAATTTTTTATTGTACTTTATGCAGCTATCCTTGATGTAATCCTTAGTTGGAAAGCACAGCAGAGCATGTCAATTCATGTAAAGTTGAGATACATTTTAAAGGTTGTTTCTGCTGCTGCTTGGGTGATAGTGTTACCAGTAACGTATGCCTATACATGGGAGAATCCTCCGGGATTTGCTCAGACCATCAAAAGTTGGTTTGGCAACGGTGCACATTCACCGTCCTTGTTTATATTGGCTGTTGTTATTTATCTGTCACCAAATATGCTAGCTGGTGTTTTGTTTCTTTTCCCCTTCATTCGACGATTCCTGGAGAGATCAAACTATAGGATTGTAATGCTCATGATGTGGTGGTCACAGGTTTGAAGACTTTATTTTTAATAATTTTTTACATTCTATATGGTTAGACAAGCATTTTGTTGCAGATATTTTGACTAAAACAGAAACATAGTGCTTATTGTTGGTGTCATTGGTTCATTTATGTGTTTGCTTTGCACCTTGCAGCCTCGGCTCTATGTTGGGAGGGGAATGCATGAAAGCGCATTTTCTCTCTTCAAGTAAGAAATTAATGTTCGACTGATGGGTGAACTGTTTCTTGAATATAATTGTTAGCAATATATCTTTTCTGAATTTTTTGTTTCGTTTTTTTTTTGTTCGATATTTCAGGTATACAATGTTTTGGGTTCTTCTAATAGTTACAAAGTTGGCATTTAGTTACTATATTGAGGTTTGTCTTTTATTTATCATGAACTTCCGTTCTTTCATTCTGTTGGTAATCAATAAATAGATAACCCAAAACTATATATGCATTTAAAGATGATACTAAAACAAAAGAGGATTGTGGTTGAGGTAGTGATGAAGCTTTTAATCTAAGGTGCCCCAAATTTATTTGTTCTGGCAAAATATTGATTTGGTTTTACAGAACTGGTGTAAAAAAAATTCAAATTATGCTCTTATAGAATGAGATACAATATTTTTTTCCTTATTCTAACAATTCTGTTTTGGTTTGCAGATAAAACCTTTAGTGGGTCCAACCAAAAGTGTCATGAATGTTCAGATAACTAATTTCCAGTGGCATGAATTCTTCCCTCGTGGTAATGAACAAAGTGATATGTGTTCTACTTTTATATTTCACCTGTGTAACAGAAGGGGTTATTTATAATTTTATTGTTTGCTTGGCAGCGAAGAACAATATTGGTGTTGTGATTGCCCTCTGGTCTCCGATTATCCTTGTATGAGTCATGCTTGTTTTGTGTTATCTGTCTGTTTGATTTTGCTAGTACAATGTAACTTATAATACACATTTCTTTTTTTAGGTTTATTTTATGGATGCTCAGATTTGGTATGCTATATTCTCTACTATATTTGGAGGCATTTATGGTGCATTTCGTCGCCTTGGAGAGGTTCGTGGAACTTGATTCAATCGTTAAATTCTATATAGAGTTCTATATTCATGTCTCTTGTTATAATGTTATCTCTATTTTATATTTCTTTCTTTCCAGTCAGTGAGTTCATGAAATTACCTATCTTTGCACTAGATATATTCAGAATGCATTCTGTGATGATTGTATTAGAATCAATGCATGTTTCTATTTGTGCTGGCAATTAATTACACTTTCCTCAGTTGCACAATGGGTAAATATAGAATTGTGTATTTTAACACAGATGAAATCCTAAAAACAGAAAGTTTCCTCCCAGCCCCTCCCCGGGTTTTGGTTCTTAACAAAACCTATACAGTGGAAGATAATAAGTTGTTTTATCTTCTTGGGTTTGAAAATGTTGTTGATCTAAGTTATTTTGTTCATTCCAGATTCGGACATTAGGAATGCTGAGATCTCGTTTTCAATCACTGCCTGGTGCTTTCAATGCCTCTTTAATTCCTGAGGAGAGGAGTGAGCCAAAGAAGAAAGGATTGAGGGCCACTTTGTCTCGCAACTTTGCTGAGGTTGAACTTTTGCAACATATTAACTGGAATTAGCAATTGCTTCATAATTTTGTTTTAAAAGTTTGTTGAAGAGCCCTTGCCTCAAATATGCACATCTGGTGGTTGTTGCAGATCCCATCATCAAACAAAGAACAAGAGGCTGCAAGATTTGCTCAATTGTGGAACAAAATAATTAGTAGTTTCAGAGAGGAAGATTTTATAAGTGACAAGTATGTGGTTTTTCTATCTCTAACATTTTCTGTTTTGTGTGCGTCTGAATCTTATTTATGCTGTTTCTATAGTCATGTACTGAGCTTGATTTCTTTTCCATTTTTAGGGAAATGGACCTGTTGCTTGTTCCATATTGGGCTGATCGTGATTTGGACCTTATTCAGTGGCCTCCATTTTTACTTGCTAGCAAAGTTTGTGTCGCCATACTTTCTTTAAAAGTTGATAAAGCTTGTTGTCAAGATATTAACATGTTTTCCGATTTGTAGATCCCAATAGCGTTAGACATGGCCAAGGACAGCAATGGTAAGGACCGGGAGCTGAAAAAGAGAATTGAAGCAGACAATTACATGTCCTGTGCTGTTCAGGAATGCTATGCTTCATTTAGGAACATCATCTCTTTCTTGGTTCAAGGAAACCGTGAGAAACAGTACGTTATGATTCAATTTCCATGATGCACTTCAATTGGTTAAGATTGATGTGAGGTCACAAGTACTGTTTTCTGATCAAATTCATATTTATGTTTGTGCTGATGATTTATTCAGGGTTATATGGGACATATTTTCTGAAGTTGACAAACATATAGAAGCTGGTGATCTAATTAGTGAATACAAAATGAGTGCTCTTCCCAGCCTCTATGACCTCTTTGTGAAACTAATAAAATATTTGGTAAATTAATGTATTCTAGTATGGAATTATTTTAGTTTCAGTTGAATTGGGTATGATGCATATTCCTAAATTAATTGGTTTGATATCTGCAGCAAGATAATAAACTGGAGGACAGGGATTCTGTTGTAATTCTTTTCCAGGACATGCTGGAGGTTGTAACAAGGGATATAATGATGGAGGATCAGATATCCAGGTGTGACATCGCAATCTGTTTGTCTCAAGAACATCTATATTCTGATTTCTTTCTCATGGATGTCTTTTTCTTGAATAGTTTGGTCGACTCGACTCATGGTGTATCAGGGTATGAAGGGGCGGTTCCTCTTGAAAAACAGTTATTTGCTTCTTCTGGAGCTATAAATTTTCCAATTGAACCAGTAACAGAAGCTTGGAAAGAGAAGGTGGGTATCATTAACTTCAATAATTATAGATGATGTAGTATGCAACTTTTAGTTTATCATCATCTCTATGCCCCTTTGTTTGTGCCAGATCAAACGGCTTTTTCTGTTGCTTACTACAAAGGAATCTGCTATGGATGTGCCATCCAACTTAGAAGCTAGGAGACGTATTTCTTTCTTCTCGAATTCATTGTTCATGGTCATGCCTAATGCACCTAAAGTTCGCAACATGCTCTCTTTCTCGTAAGCTTTCTTTTGATTCACTTTGGCATGACTTTGCTTTTTTATTCTAATCGGTAATACATCTCCATGAGTCAAAAAAATCAAACTACTTTTTTCTTTTCTGCTATGTGGTAAATCTAAGGGAATTTCTCGGTAGTGCACATTATTAGTTCTCTTGTGATACACCCATCATATCACATGAGCAAGATCTAGATTAGAGAATTTGAGAATATTGGAATTCATTACACTCAAGAGTCCTAATTTTCATTGGATACTGCAAGCATAATGATATGACTTGAAAGAGTAAATCTTATAAATTGACTATAGTCATTATGCATGAGTAGGTGCACGGGGAGGGTAGGTGGATTTGTGTTGTTGTCTGTATGCATGATTTTAATGTAATTGTAGAAGCTAGATGTTGGAGTCCAAAAGTTGCGGGAATGTAGCAAAGGTATACCAAACTAGTTTCCAGAAAATTTGATTTCTTTATGAATTTCTGGTGATGGACATATTTCTCTGCTACATTATTGACTGAGTTACAAAGTATATACACTAATTTATCCTTAATGTGTGAGTAGTATGTGTATACTTTATGAAGTTATGATGTATTAAAGATATCTTATCCTTAGTTTTATGTGATGCTTATGCCATATGTATCATGCATTTTGATTGCATTTTTTTGTCTTTTATCTTTCGAGTATTACCTCTTGAATATTCTAGAATGTTGTACATTAGAATAAACACAGTGGGATTTTCATATTTTCTTGTTAGAAATATCATATCCATGTCGATGAGAAGCCAAATGTTTTATTGATTGTCATACTTTACACATTAATGTCATTTTTTTCTAGAAAATTGGATTTATGACGTAGTCTTAATATTACAATGTCATTAACCAGATAATGTGCTGTAGTCTTTCTGTATAGAAGTCAGATTTAATTATTCATTATTGCATGGATTTCTGATGTAATAACATTTCTTGTAGTGTTTTAACTCCCTACTACACTGAGGAGGTTCTCTTCTCCTTGCATGATTTGGAAGTGCCAAATGAAGATGGTGTTTCAATCCTCTTTTATCTTCAAAAGATCTTTCCAGGTTTATATTTTGCTCCTATCGGTTGCCTCATTGTATTTATGTGTTCTCATTGCCTTGAAAAGTGAATCTTCCATTGGTTCCAATTCACCTTTAAACAATATGCAGATGAATGGAATAACTTTCTTGAGCGGGTGAAGTGCTCTGAAGAAGATATTAAAGAACAATTATCTGGTGATTTAGAAGAACATCTTCGTCTTTGGGCATCATATAGGGGACAAACTTTAACCAGAACTGGTATTGTCTCTCTGTCTCCTTTTGTGTTATATCTGATATATATGTGGACTTGTATCACACCAGGTTTATTTCTCAACATGATTCTTTACCTTACTAGACTAAAACTTATTACAAATTTCAGTAAGAGGTATGATGTACTATCGGAAAGCTTTGGAGCTTCAGGCTTTTCTTGATATGGCCAAACATGAAGGTATCTACTGATCTACCCTCTCAACTGAAAGAACAGAGTAGTTGAATTTTTGCTCATTAGTATTACTTGTTTGTTGTTTCTTGCATTGTAATATGCATGCTTACTTGTGTGTGTATATATATATATATATATATTATATTTGGTGTGGACATTTGTACGATTTTTGTATGGTTTGGAATCTAGTTGATTGAGCACGAAACAATTGTGGATGTATGAGGTCTGTATGATACTATGATTTTTGTCTGGTCTGGATAATTGGTTGCTCAAGCACAAAACAATTGTGGACATCCGCACTAGATAATGACTAATAAAATATTTCCTTTTATTTTCCTATAAATTATTGTTAATCAATAAATAATTGATACTTTTGTTACTTGGTTTGATTACAATACCTGCTTAGATTTGATGGAAGGCTACAAGGCTGTAGAATTAAACACAGACGATAACAAAGGGGAAAGGTCATTATTGACACAGTGTCAAGCAGTTGCTGATATGAAATTTACATATGTGGTTTCATGCCAACAATATGGTATCCACAAACGATCTGGCGATGCTCGTGCACAAGACATTCTGAGGCTGATGACAACGTATGTGTTGCAATATATTCAAAACTTTGAATTGGCCGACATTTTGTTGTATATGATTGATTTCTATATTTGGGTTTAATTTTTGATGGAATCACAAATAACGATTATGCTTAACTGGTAATACATTTTGAATTGGTAGATACCCATCACTTCGTGTAGCATATATTGATGAGGTTGAGGAACCAAGCAAGGACAGACCAAAAAAGATCAACCAAAAGGTTTATTACTCAGCTCTAGTGAAGGGTGTACCTAAGTCAATTGATTCTTCTGAGCCGGTACAAAATTTGGATCAGGTAAATCTCAATCCAATGTGTAATCTGAATAGTACTAAAACTTTCAATGTTAACTATGTGCATGAAGCCATGTGGCAATGATTTTATCAACTTTCTATTATTTTATAGATAGGTTAGACCATGGGTATCCATAGCAATTATAGCGTCTTGAAGCATTTTTTTTTTATAGTAAACAGAAACTTTATTCAAAAATTAAGAAAGTGTGAAAAGGATACAATATTTATAGGGTACAAACTAATACTAAAATAGGAAATTAACAAGAAATAGAAAACTAACACAATAGGAAATTAAAACTATTATGTTTAAGGAAACTTAGGGTGCGTTTGGTATTGATTTTAAAGTGATGTTTTTAAAAACTATTTCTGAAACTGAAAATCAAGTTTTAAAATGATGTTTTTAAAAACGTAATGTGTTTGGTAGCGTTTTTTAAAAGTAGTTTTTAAAAACGGAAAACAATGTAAATGTGTTTGGTAATGTTTTTGAAAATAAGTTAAATAGTTGTTTGGAGAAAAGTAATGGTTTGTTTTATAAAGATGCTTTGAAAATGGTGAAAAACAATAAAAAGTTGTTTTCAACTTTTTAGTTATAACTATTAAAAGTTGTTTTTTATTTTTAAATCAAGTTTTATAAAATGGTTAACCAAACAACTTTTTGTTGTTTTTTGTTCTTAAAAATTATCCAAACAGCCCCTTAATTTCTTAATTTAGTCAGGAATCACAATACACCCCCTCAAGCTGACTTTCAGATTGCTTGAAGTCATGGCATGAGTACTTGAAGAAGCTGCAACAAAGATAAGAAAATACGGTTAAAAATTCAGAGCAGAGAAGGGACACCTCTCCGGAAACCAGTGTCCTTGAGCCTCGAGGGATCTTTAATATCCTCTTCTTCTCCCTTGAAAGCTCCCTTACGACTAACTACCCTTGTAAGTTTTTTCTCAAAGTCATTAGAAGATTTAGTCAACCGAGGCTAGGATCCTATGAGAAAGGCTAACATGAGGGGAGGAGCAAGCAAGATGTGCAAACTGCGAGCGGGGAAAAATGTGAAGCAAAAGAGGAAAGTAGAGGCAACATTATAACTGAAGTAGGAACTGGCTCCTCTTTCACCAGCACTGCCTTCTCCCACGAACCGTGAGCAATCAACCGCCTCAACTTCCAATAACCTTCTGGTTTCTTACCTGGTGGGATGGGATTCCCATTGGATGGGTCCCCTGCAGATAAAATTGTCCACGCGTGGAAGACGACTTATTCCCTTGGTAAATGAAAATAAAATCCTTAAAGAGTAGGAGGAATTTTATCAACCTCCATCCACATGATGTAAAGGCCAATAATTCTTCGCTAGCACAACAGACCAAGTTGAAAGGGTGCTATTTTCAAACCCGCCAGAATTTTCTTCACATAAGGATGCAAAGGATGCCTAAGCCCAAGTCAAAGGCACAAAGCGGTAGGGGAAGATCCCCCTCCTCCAGGTTGGTTCAGTCATATCAAGCGGGAGGAATAGACAAAGTTACAGGCGAAGGAATGCCATAAAAAGAGGTTAAATAAGGAAGCAGATTTGGGGCTGCAACGGAATCTTCAATAGAAGAACAATGTGAAGCTTTTGACAAAGCGATAGCCCGTGAAATAGCACCATGAGTCCTAAGACCCACTGAGTTTGCAACACTCTTTACTCCTAAATGAAACGTTGAATAACCCTTCACCACAATGGGGTTAGCCTGATTTGTACCAGATGGAGTTTCGCAACTCCCGTGGTGGTTTCTTCAGAATTGCTAGAAGAACGGCCCCTAGTAAGAGTTGGTTAATTTAGCTGACCCTTTTTCAACTTTCAAACTGTCCAGAAGGTTTGTTTTTAATATCTTACGCCCAGAGGTCTCACTACCCTCATTTGAAGAATCTCAGACATAATACTTGAAAGAGAAATCTTTTTCAACTTCAAACCCCAAAACACACAACAAAAACGAGAACGTAAAAGAAAAACCAACAATGTATCATTACCTGAGAAAAACAAGTTCGAAGGAGGAACCGTGGTCCTAGCAGTAAGAACAAGAGCTGAAGCTCTTGCTAACAAGCCACACCTGTGTCAAGGCAAATGGAAGAGATTTTCAGGAAACCTAAATTGCCCAAAACAAGAGAAGTAAGACAGAGAATGAGTCAACCTCAAAACCAAAGCACATATTTTTTTTTTTTAAAGAGAAAAGAAACTGGCTTACATAGAAATGTTGACCAACTTGTTTGGAAAATCCATCCCTATTTTCTTAGGAATTTCTAACATTTATGCCAAGAATTTCATGAGTTTCTGATTTTAAAATTCTTGATTTACTTTAGATCAATTTTGTAAATGTCTTCTTTCTTCGATTTGTCATTGTATAAATTTAAAAACATCATACATTTTTCCATTTGTGTCATCTTTTGTCTCTATACAGGTTATTTATAAAATAAAACTTCCGGGACCTGCTATTTTGGGTGAGGGAAAGCCAGAAAACCAAAACCATGCTATCATTTTCACACGAGGAGAGGGCTTGCAAACAATAGATATGAACCAGGTATGGCAATTGTTATAATGCAACTTCCTGTCAGAAGAAATGCTGTATCCAAGTAAATATCATAATAACTTCCATCATGTGGCCTCCGATCTAAAAAACTTCATTCTAGTAGCGTAGTCATTTTTTTGAGGTGTTGATTTCTATAGGATAATTACATGGAAGAAGCCTTGAAAATGAGGAATTTGTTGCAAGAATTCCTTATAAAGCACGATGGTGTGAGGCACCCTACTATTCTCGGACTTAGGGAGCATATATTTACAGGAAGGTATAATCACTTTCTTCTCATTATATTGTAATTTTCTGTCTTAGTTTATGATGATTCTTAACGGTTTTCGTACTACTTTTATAGTGTTTCTTCTCTCGCGTGGTTCATGTCAAATCAGGAGACCAGTTTTGTTACTATTGGTCAGAGACTGTTAGCTAACCCTCTAAAGTAAGATCCTGGTGTTCTCCTGTTGCCATAACTCATCTTTTATTTTTAATTTGCATGTTGTGACGAGGCATTTCAGCACAAAGGAGGTAAGAGAAACCCTAAGAGAAAACTCTAACTTCTAAATGATTACTTCTTGTTAGTGTTGTGACAGCTTACTAGTCAACCACTTTTTAGAAAAATTGGGACAATTTATTGAAATACATGGAAAACTAGAAGGAAATGGATTTTTGTGCAATTAAAATAAAGTTAATATGGAAAAGTATTAAAAATAAAGATCTGACTTGTAGGGGGAGCTCAAATGTCTTCTTGAGTTGATTATAATTGAACTGCATGCTCAACTGATTTACAGCTTCCTGTATTGATGTTTGTATAGTTACGTTCTTGAATTTACGGTTACGAGTATCTTATCAATAACATTTTATACTTAGTCTTTCCTCTAGAAAATTTGTGTATGCACTCTAAATTTTTGTTGCCGCCCAATTGATAAAAACTATATGTTAAACTACGGCCAGTAATTCAAAATATTTCCCTTAATGTATATGTAATCATACCCTGTACAATGTTTAATAGCACAACTGGGTAATATTTCATCTTGGTAAATGCTTGGTGGTGGTACAAACCCGAGGATAAGAAATTTATTGAGAAACCCAAAAGTTTCAGATTCAGTATCTTGAAATTGGATTTCATTTTCAGCAGTTACGGTTTTTTATTGAGTATCTTGAAACTGGATTTCATTTTCAGCATTTGGTAACTGAAAAAGAAGAGACAGCAAATAAAAGTTCTTATTTTAACATTGGGTCTTTGATATTCTAAGTAAATCAAACATGTCTCTGACATGATAAAACAATCTTGATGGCTGAAACATATAACAATACTGTGGTCAGATGGTAGTGGTTCTCTGAGCAAGTTTTTTTTTTTTTTTCCTAATAGATACTTCAGTCGTTTTTTAAGAGATACACTTCCTCTGGTCATTTTCTTTATTACGATCTGTTTATGATCTGTTCGACTAAACTTTGACAATATCTCTGTTAATGCTTATCTAGGGTTCGGTTCCATTATGGTCATCCAGATGTCTTCGATAGGCTCTTTCACCTTACTAGAGGAGGTGTCAGTAAAGCTTCCAAGGTTATCAATTTGAGTGAAGACATATTTGCTGGTATGCCAATATCTGTAATGCATTTCTCTTCTTTTGTGGGGGTTTTGTGGATGATAATGGTCCTTAATGGTTCTTATTGTCTGGTTGAGTGTAGGCTTCAATTCTACACTTCGTGAAGGAAATGTTACTCATCATGAATATACACAAGTTGGAAAGGGGAGGGATGTGGGTCTAAATCAGATTTCTATGTTTGAGGCCAAAATAGCTAATGGCAATGGAGAACAGACATTAAGTCGAGATATATACCGTCTTGGACATCGGTTTGACTTTTTCCGAATGCTCTCTTGCTATTTCACCACTGTTGGATTTTACTTCAGTACTTTGGTACATTGCGCTTCTTATTTTCTTCTTTCTCGGTTTGAAGATGTGTCATGTTCTTCTGACGATTCAGACCTTTTTTTGTTTTCTTTGGCAGATTACTGTGCTCACTGTGTATGTGTTCCTGTATGGACGACTCTATCTTGTTCTTAGTGGACTTGAAGAAGGGTTGATTACTCAACCAGCTATTCGAAACAATAAGCCTCTTCAAGTTGCTCTTGCTTCTCAATCTTTTGTCCAAATTGGATTTTTGATGGCCTTGCCTATGTTGATGGAAATTGGTTTGGAAAGAGGTTTCCGGACTGCTCTAAGTGAATTTGTTCTGATGCAATTACAACTGGCACCAGTGTTTTTCACATTCTCTCTTGGAACAAAAACTCACTATTATGGAAGGACCTTACTTCATGGAGGTGCTAAATATAGGCCTACAGGTCGAGGGTTTGTGGTCTTCCATGCCAAATTTGCTGATAACTACAGGCTTTACTCTCGAAGCCACTTTGTCAAGGGCATTGAAATGATGATCTTGCTTATTGTGTACCAAATCTTTGGTCAAGCTTATAGAGGAGCAGTTGCCTATATCTTGATCACGATATCTATGTGGTTTATGGTGGGCACTTGGCTCTTTGCTCCATTTTTGTTCAACCCATCTGGTTTTGAGTGGCAAAAGATTGTTGATGATTGGACTGATTGGAATAAGTGGATAAGTAATCGGGGGGGTATAGGTGTACCACCAGAAAAAAGTTGGGAATCATGGTGGGAAGAGGAACAAGAGCATCTTCATCATTCAGGAAAGCGTGGTATCGTAGCCGAGATATTTTTAGCTTTAAGATTCTTTATCTACCAGTATGGGCTTGTGTATCATTTGAAGATTACGAAGCACACCAGGAGTTTTCTGGTATATCCCTAACTTCATTGATACCTTCTTCAATGCTTTTAATTAGCTTTTATCTTTCAAATGGAAATACCACCACCAACTTCATTTCTTTCTATTGATCACAGGTATATGGCATATCATGGCTAGTGATCTTCCTCGTATTGTTTGTGATGAAGGTGAGTCATTAGATTTGATATATAATAGCCATGTTCCAAAAGCATGCCTAGGAATTACTGCAAGCATGCAAAATATACACTTATGGGAAACTTAGTAGTTTATTTGAGATTCTCATGGTTCGGTCAAGTGGTTAGGGATCAGAGATCCATTGGGTGTGTTTACTGAGTTAATTTTATCACCTTAAGTGAGACAGTTAAGAGTATTGTTTTTCTGAAAAGCAAAAAGCACACGAATAAACATTATGCAAAATGCTTGAGTTGTTGTCTTTCGTTCAAGTAACGATTGAGTAGTTTGACTATTGCAAGTTTATAAATTAAAATTAATGACTCAAATATCTGTATGGTTTCATGAATTTGTCTTCTCCTTTTCCAGACTGTATCTGTTGGACGGCGAAAGTTTAGTGCAAATTTTCAACTTATGTTCCGGCTAATCAAGGGATTGATATTCTTGACTTTTGTTGCCATTCTGGTTACTTTGATTGCACTTCCACATATGACCCCACAAGACATCGTTGTCTGTATTCTGGCTTTCATGCCCACTGGCTGGGGAATGCTGCTGGTAAGTAATTGTTTTGCTGATTCCTTTGTACTTTATGTACATGTGTTTTGATTGGATTGTACTGGATTTTTATTACTAACTCGCTTTAACATGAATGCTATAATTTGTAGCCCTTAAACAAAGCCTGTTGCACACGCCTTTTTTGTTTTTTTGTTGCTTAACTTCTATTAATTTTCCGTGCTAAACCAACGCAACGAATAAACAAGTAAATATATCGCTTACCACTTTTCTGGTTTTTACCTCTTTTCTTCAGATTGCACAAGCATTGAAGCCAATTATTCACCGAGCTGGGTTCTGGGGGTCAATTCGGACACTTGCTCGTGGCTACGAGATTGTTATGGGTTTGCTTCTGTTCACCCCAGTTGCCTTCCTCGCGTGGTTCCCATTCGTCTCAGAATTTCAGACTCGTATGCTCTTCAACCAGGCGTTCAGCAGAGGTCTGCAGATTTCACGTATTCTTGGTGGGCATCGAAAAGATCGTGCTTCCCGTAGCAAGGAGTAATATCAATGGTGGAAAGGGCAGTATTGTTAATTTGTCAGTCACCCTGACATATTCAACAAACTTGTTCATAATTCATGTATATTGTAGGCGGTTTGTGATGAACATGGATTAGTTGGGGCATCATTTTTGGTATTTATTTTGACTGGAAGTCCTGCCAGCCCCTAGTTGTATTATGTATAAGCATTTTGACACCTAAATATTGGAATGTATTCAATTTATAATTAATCATTTTATTTTATTTTTTGTAATCAATTTACATTACATATTCAGGCTTTCTTGACTGCCCTTGAATTCAGTTCCATAGCATATAGAGAAGCAGATAGATAACCATAGAGCAGACAGGAGCAGAGCAAGCTCGAAACCCGTAACTTGTTCTGTGCAGGACAGGAGAGGGGGGCCTTGCGGCCGAGCAACCTCTTCTCCCAACCATTCAGCCCGTAATTCAGTTGAATTTACATTGTTATTGGTCGCCCATGTATTGTGAGTATGCTTGACTGATTCCAAGCAAGCTTACCTCACACAAGTCCATTCAGGTTTTTAGTCAGCTCAGTAGATCTCTCCTGGTAACTATTCTTCCCAAAATGCTAAATGTGAACTGCACAAATTTAAAACATCACGACTAGAATACTTTTCTGAGATCTATTCTTCTTGGAGTTTCAATAAACTTCAATCTGCAATTCTGTATAGCGATTTAAATAACGCTGGTGTAAAGGATCCCTCTATATGTATATAGATTACCAATAAGAAACTTCATATAACAAAAATAATTCATTAATATAAGGAAAAAGAAAGAGATTAAAGTTCTTGGTCCAGTTTGGATTACAATAACTATAAGCTATTGAAACGTATAATTGATTAACAATGTCAAACCATTTGGACACCCATTACATTGCATTGAGTCTGCTTAAGACATCATATGGAGAATTTCACGCCTTCATCATCGGCTGAAGTCCCCTTGAAGATAGCAAGTTTCCCTTTATTTTCAAGTACTTTCAAAGCTCGCATTAGAACTGTCCGATCCATCCCCTGAAGCTCTGAGATGATGCAGAAATAGAATAAATCAGTATGCATACAACTTACATGATCAGTGCGGTCCATTAAGTTTTAAAACTGCTGAATTATTCCATGCATATGTATGTGTGAGGGAAAGAATGAAAGATTATTGATGCTAGAGCTTGACAGATTATTAAAAGCATCCTCTTAACTAGCATGTACCTGTTCCTCGAGATTCAATCCCTGAACGTATTTCCTCAACAGTCATAACACTATCCTCCAACCCATTTTCTTTTACCTAATCAAACATCTAACAATATCAGAAAAATGCCAACTACTAATGCACAGATTTCTGTCAAAAGTTTCATAAACTCACAAAGCTTAAAATAAGGTCGGCCCAATCTTGTATCCTGTGCCAAAGGATGAGGCATTTCCTATGTCCTTTGTCCAACCATTCTGCTCGTCCTGTTATCACAATAGCATTTAATGAACTACCTACTAAATAAACAGAATCTGTAGAATGGTCTTATCTTGAACGCACCTTCTGACACTAAAGCTGACAAAAATGCTTCCCTAGCTTCATTGCTAAGAGATCCTGCATCATAAAATCAAAGAGTGACATATCTGCTAAGAAAAATATCAGGCAAAACATATTGCAGAGAAAAACTAAACCATGTACCATTCAATCAAACAATAAGATATCTGCAGGGGAAAATGTATCAGGCGAAACACATTGGGGACAGAAACTAAACCCATGACAATAATTTAGCTACAAAATGGCAGCTTGGAAGAAGCAGAATGACACTTCTACTTATACTCCAACTTCATAACTTAAAACTTTCAAGCTTATCTTTACCTGCAATTAAGTATTTAATTCAACGCAGAAATAAAGTTATGAATCTCCTGATCTGCAAAGGAGAGAAACATTATTATGGTACTTAAGCCAACCAATCAAGGGGAAAACAGTGTTCTTACCCTTATGCCTGATATGATATATAATTACAATTACCACTTACTACGCCACTTCTCATGAATCATGACCTTCACAGAAGGCAGAAGCAGTAGTACTTCAAAGATATTGACCTAATAAATATTAATATCTACCACATCCTTTCCATTCTATCAGAAACCATAAACATCAGGAAATAATCAAAGTATAAATAATAAAGATTATTTTAAATAGCAAATACAGTTCAATCTTTCTCCAAGTTTTAATTAAAAATGTAATTGGGCACTTCACACTAGCAAGAAAAAGTTACATAAAGGACACTCCGAAGATGGATCAACAGTTTACCAAATTTGCAACTTCTAGGTCATGGTTCCTATAAATGCAATTTCTATTAGAGTCCTGGTGTACAGTGCCACAGTGGTAGTGTTCTTTCAGGAATTCCAAGAACTTCACATCTTTTAGCCTTGAAATGAAAACTAAGAAAAATATTACCCTAATCCTAAAATTCACTTGGCCGGATTTACAGTTGAGGACACACACAAATGGCGTTGAACCTAATAACAAGCTGACAAAATTGCCTAAAAAGGGCCAACTATTTTAGCTCCAAGCCTGATTGATTCATCTTTTCTTTTTCTTTTCTTTTTTTATAAGAAACTGAAACCTGATTAGTTCATGTTCAATAAAATACTTTAGAGAAAAACATACTAAAAACATATAAAACATATTTGTTTTCTCCTTGTCTCAAACATTACAAAACCATGCTATTCATAGCCAATTGGCCACTGATCATCCATCCCTAAAGCCAATAAAAATTCTCCAAAACTTTGCTTGTGTGTTAATCAATGTTACACATCATTTTTTCATGCACATGTTTGCTACTAATCCTAATTTGCCATTAACATGCTTGCATAATTGACACCTAAAACCATGACAATTTGGATGTGGTGGGAAGACACCTATTACATAACACTCCCTCTTGGAATTCAACCACTTTTTATTGTGTTTTAAGTTTTGCTAGGAAAAATCTACCGGAATAAAAACCTTAGCCAAATATATGCAATGATCTACTAGTTCTAGTAGCGTTAGACATGCTCAAAACAGACACATTAAAAATCCTAACACTCCATGAAACAAGTCGAGAATGTAACGGCCAAAATCTTTCGTTCAAAGTACACGCGGACTACCATTAGCCACAAGATAAAAAACAGAAAAAAGGTTTAATATGCTTTTTGTATGTTTTTCTCCAAAACATTTTATTTTGTTTTGTTTTATATATAATAAGGGATCCCATTTTGAAACTTAACTACTTTTGAAGCTCCAATAAATAAGCTTGCACTATATGACTCTGTATTTAGGCCCATATACCACCATTTTCAGTATTGGACTTCCACAAACTACATAGCACCTACAACCCTCTCTAAGTCATTTACCATAAACTTTTCATTCTTGTACAAGAAATTCTCGGCAATCTCTAGGTGGTAACAAATATTTGCCCAAACCAATAGGATGACACTTCCAACTTCAAGCCTGAGGACAAACTGCACAAATTCCTTATCCAAAAAAATAAATAATAATAATAATAATAATAATAATAATAATACATGTCTAAACAAATAAATTTGGTGAATGAAAACAAAAAAATTAAATAAATAAAGGAAAAAGTCTCTAGAAAACAATAAAAAACCAATCAAGGAACCCATAATGGTAAAGAAAAGACTGAAAACAAGAGATAATGACAGCCAGAGTATAAAATACTCAGTTGCCACTTGCCATAATTTACACGATAAAAATCCAGAACTTGGAAAAGACAATGTACATTAGCTCTGACCAACTTCTAACCCATAAAGTTGGTTAGATCTTCCAAACTATATCAAGTGGCAAAAGGAAGGGAAATCTTTGTAGTTCAATCCCCAAAGCTTTTCAAAAAGTTCAAATTGGAATCCTTTAAACCAGAAGCCATAAGACACTGGAATAGAAAAGCAAAAATATCGACTTCCTAAGCTCACTATTTACAAATACATAAATTTAGAGATGAGCAAACTTCAAAGTTACAAGAGTAATTTGATCCAATCGCATCAGCATAATGAAATGCAATCGAGCATCAAACATTTCATTTTCATAAATGAGTTTGAATTCCTAGATAATACTGAGGCAGTGCTGCCTGGTAAGCAGCTCCTTTTCTTTATACGCTATTTACTGAGGAAGCTAAAGAGGACGGTTTTTTATGGGATAAAGCTTATTATTTAGCTTCTCTATAGCCATCCATCTCAGAAGAGTATAGAGACAATTCTCTACTTTTCATTATGTTAGATTGGATTGGAAGACTGTTGTTTTTGATTGAATTCATTGTACTTTTTATTTTGTTTAGTTTGTTGTTTTAAGTGGACTACTGGTTTCACTTATGTACTTTCTTCATTTTTGAATAAAGATTCTGTTTCCTGTAAAAAGAAATATATATATAACATGCCAAATATGGGTACTGTTCCAAGCATAAAGTCAAAACATGAACATACACATCACCTTTCTTATATCTTACGCCTAATATTAAAGCCCGATACAATCTTCCATATGCCATTAAAAGAATTGTAGCAGACAGTATTGAAAAGTCAATCACAAAATTAAGATCCTAATTAGAATTAAATGAGAATATCGGTCTTACTTTCAATCACAAGATTCGAGAACAAAGGAAATTCTTCTTCCAGTCCAATCACAAATATCTTCTGAGTTCGACAGTAATCAAGAATAAGTTCCTTCCAAAGCTGTACCTGTTTCTCTCGGGTCTCCCTCACTAGCTGCAAACTGAAAAAAGAAAAGAAATGTCTAAACAAATAAATTTGGTGAACGAGAAAAAAAAAATGAAGGAAAAAGCCTCTAAAATACAATAAAAAGATCAATCAAGGAAACCATAATGGAAAAGAAAAGACCCAAAACAAGAGATATTGAAAAGAAAATACTCGGTTACCATAATTTACACGATAAAAATTCAGAACTTGGAAAAGACAATGTACAACAGTTCTGACCAACTTCTTGTCAACCCATAAGTTTTGTAGATAGTTTGATTTTGATTTTTTATTTTTTTTGTAAGGTTTGTTGCATAATACAAATCAAACCAATAACGAAGTCAAGACAAGTAATTTTACACTATGTTTTTACTTGTATGTATCCAATAATTTGGTATTGTTACCAGTAACAGCACAATCTTTTTCAGTAGGGAATACCAAAATGCTAAGCAAAACAGTATTGTGTCAACAGCTTAATCTTGAATAAGTATTTGCCACTTTGGATTATAAAAACAAATATAGCACCAAGTTTGGAATTCTTGTTGAATGTTCAGCATAACCAGAAAGTAATTACTAAAATACAAATGAATACAAAGTTATGAGGAAAAAAAAAAAAATACGTGAAGTAAGGAGGGTAATTGAAGAATGCTGGAAGCTTGAAATCTCCCAATCTCTGCATCTCTTTAGAGCTTCCTCTACTATGATTGCTACTCTATCATCAATAAAAACAAACAAACAAACAACTTAGCATCAAATTAAAACACAAGAAATAATACTTTCCAATACAATAAGAATCTCAGAAATTTTAAATTTCAAGAATCCCCAATTGTTTTAACATTTTGATGCTTCATTGAATTCGTACCCAATACAATTAAAATTTTGCTTGGAAGAACAAAGTTGAATCTATTAATCATTAAAGGAAGACTGGATAAATGAATCTGAAAATTACAAACTTGCTCACAACTTCCCGCAACTACAAACTAGCCCACAATTTCCCAAACCTACAACAGTACACCGACAACCACCCACGGTCAAACTCACCTTAAATCGTCGTCGTCGCCGAGCCCAGTTTTCTTATCCGGCTCACTGCCGACGCCGATCTAGTCGCCGACCGTTTAGACCAACCCCGAAGCCGTCCTTGCTCGTCGACACCACCGCAAAACCTCCCGCGGTCCCTGCTGGTCGAACTCGCCTTTGTGCACGCTGGACCCTCTTGCTTCGTCAGTAACCGACTCTCTACTTGCTCATTTTAGGCACTGTTCAGCTGTTCGTCGACGGCACACCCACAAGCAAGAGTATTCCGGTTCAAATCTATGTGGAAATCGACAAATCTAACCATCCAAATTATGCAAATATTCTTTATAACCTTAGCCTTGTTTCTTGTTTCATATTTTGTTTAGGGGCTTTGTTTATATGGCAATTCTGAAGTTTCAAAAGGCAGAAATGTCCATTTAAAAAAAAAAATTGCATTTTTGTTCTTTTTTGAGTTGGTTTTACCAAACTACCATTGATTTCATTTATTTCAAAATGACCAAGTTACCCTCCTTTATCCCCCAAACTGTAACACATTACCAAACTGCCCTCCCTTCTTCATTACCCCCTATTTTCCCCATTTTCCCTCTAACACCACAGTAAACAATCCCTAAATCAAATTAATTTGAAAAGTGAACACCAGTAGCCATCAGCCACGAACGAGCAGAACAGAAGAAGAAACAGACCTTCGTCGATCGCCATCACCCCATCCCTTCCTTAACCAAGATAAGGAAACGTCCCCATTTTCCCTCTAACACCACAGTAAACAATCCCTAAATGAAATTAATTTGAAACGAACACCAGCCATCAACCTCGAACCAGCAGAATAGAAGAAGAAACAGAAGAAGGTCGATCGCCATCGCCCCATATCTAGCCGAGATAAGGAGACGTGTGGTCACCTCGACTGAGAAGAAGCCCAAAAGAAGAACAAGCAGAAAAAGAAGAAGAAGACTTGTAGATTGGGAGAAGATGAAGCCCAAAAGAAGAACGAGAAGAAGAAGAAGAAGAAGAAGAAGAAGAAGAGGAAAAACCCTAAGCATAAGAAGAGAAGCGACTCGACCACGCGACTCGTCAAAGAAGAAGAAAGACAACTCACCCGAGCTTGAAAGACGAAGAATAGAGGTACGAAATTTGGATTGTTTTTCTTTTGTTTTTGAATTTTTTCGTTTGCATTTGATGTTGTATCTGTTTTTATTATTATTATCATCATCTTTATATGTTTATGTTTCCTTTCTGGGTTTGTTTGTTTTTGGTTTGTTTGTTTTTAGCATTTATGTTTGAAGACTTGGGTGAACTCATATGGCTAGGCTATTAGATTTATGTAGTTGGTTAATTTTAGTTTGCGATTGGTTCAGGGAGAAATGTAGGGAATTGAAGTGAAGTTGTAAAATTTCTCTGTTGATAAGTGAAGAAATACGTATCTGGTCAATGTCAATTTACAGAGTATGAGATATATATATATATATATATATATAGCACAATTTGAATGCAATTAGTTGTGCCTGATATGAAAGAATATAAATTTTTCTTTAAGAAAAAACAGGTATTTTGGTTGGATTGTATCGAAAAACAGCTTCAAATACAATCCGGAAGTGGGTTTTCATGAGCTCGTATTCAAATAGTTTTTTAAAACTTTGAATCTTATCTTAGTTTTTAAAAGGGGTGTACATAAAGTTAGCTAATGTTTATGGGTAGGGTAGTGTTTTATTATTCCATGCCCCTTCATTCATGACTATGTTTGGGGTTGTATGTTCATTTGGTTTGTTTTTGATAGCTGTGGTTCTCGTTTCTCCTTTTATTCTTGTTTGTTGTATTGGGGGTGGGTGGGTTGTAGTTGTGGTGCGGGGCTGCTAACTGCTATGGTATGGTTGGGCTCTTGGTTTCTCTTTTTTGTTGTGTTGTGTTTGTTGTTATAAGGCCCGGTAATTAGAGGTATGTTCCCCGCATCTGGTCAATGTGAATATGAAGCTTCACATCTCAATTTCACAGTTCAATTTCATGGGCTTCATAACAGATTAACAGGCCTTACATGATTTTCCCTGGCTTCAATTTCACACTTTAGAATCTCGGGCCTTACATGCATTTCCCTGTCTTTTTACATTGCATTTTGTTCTATTTTGCTATGTTTAATATCTGTTTAAATTTTTTGTTTTTTATGCTTTACAATGAACCTAAGTATTATGTTTGTTTGGTGTTTAAGTAGATGCCTCCAAATCCAAATGCTAAACTATGGCGTTTCCCCGACCACAAAGAGTGGGTGGTTAATGTGAGAGTAAACTCTCAGAGCAAGAAAAATCTAATTACAGATATTAAGGAGGTCCTAACGAGTTGCGGCATGGTGCAAAGATTTAAGGAAGGACCGTTTGGCAGTTACTTGGATTTGCCACAACCATCGAAGATTCATGGAATACTTATTCACAACCTTTTAAAAAGGGAGGTTATTATTCCTGAACAAAGAGAAGATGAAATCTGGCTAGGTTTGGGTAGGTCGCAGGTTCGTTTTGGTAAAGAAGAATTTTGTTTGTGTAGTGGTCTGAAAATGGGCCCGCTGCCACAAGGGTTCAATAAAAAGAAGGTTCCTGAAGAGGGTTCGTTGTTAAACATACATTTTAAAGAGAAAAGGTCGACCGCTGACCTGTTGTATGCCACTATGAAAAGGCTCACGAGTGACGAGGGTGAAGATATATTAAAAATGACGTCCATCTTTATGATTAGCCAATTTTTTGGCACTGATGACGAACGGAAAGCCATTCCTGGATGGATGTTTGCATTGGTTGATGACAAAGAAGCATTCAAAAAATTTCTGTGGGGGTCTTACATATACAGTATTACACTGTTTTGGCTGAAGAGATTTTCTCAGAAACACGTTCACACATTGAGAGGTACAACTAAGGAGGAAGAGAAGAAGAAAGATGCAGTAGAAAAGGGGGGGAAAGAAATAAAAGGAGAAGATAGAGAAGAGGAAGATGGAGAAGAGGAGAATGAAGAACATGAACATGGAGATGAGAAAAAAGAAACAGAAACAAAAACAGAAGGGCAACAGGTGAATGAGAACGAAGAATCAAAAAGGCAACAAGTGGATGACAACAAAGAAGGGAGGCAACCCCCGGAAATTACGGAGCATGGAAAGGAGAAGAAGAAGAAATCTAAGTACCATACCTTAAATATATTCGGGTTTACTCTAGCATTTCAGGTATGACTTATATATCCTGGTCTTTTGTATATTACACACAATATTCATGTATATAATGATAGAATAACATTGTTTGATATTTAATAAAATAGGTATGGGCTATTGAGAGAATTATTCGATTGACGAATGTCGTCAGCAAACAAGTTGGTACCGGGTTTCCACGATTTACCAGATGGGATTTCAATACAAGGCCTACCAATATCGAATCCAGATTCATATCATCGGTGTGTATTTAACTAGTTTTCATTTTTTAGTTTCATAATAATACCAAATTGTTACAATGCAAAACCGTAACATTGATTTTCCTCACACCGATGCAGATGTCATTTTATTCTTGGGAGGTAAACAAATATGAGAAGGGATTGGATTATTATAAGTCCTTGAAGCCGGACTATGTGTGTGGCCCACTGATACACAAGGGGAAGGGTTTGTTAAAGCAACTTGAAAGTGTAATTGAAAAAGAACAGAAGGAAAGTTCTGACGAGGACCAGGATCAGAATTTTAAGTTGGATGGGGTAGATGAATCTATGTACAACCACCGTACAACAGCATCCTTCATGAGATCACCAGATGATCCCCCATTTAGGAAGAAGCTGTTTGATGATACCGACTTCCAAACTCATAAGGTACGATTTTATTTTACAAGAATAATTAGTGTAGTTTATTATAATCGTTTAGTGTCTTTAAAATTTTAGAACATCAAAAGATACTTGTGTAGCGTCTCTTATTAGGGGTGCACTTGTAAACTTTATATATTTTGAATGACTGATATTTTGGTGTGGAATGCAATTCGTTAATAGATTTTTCCAATAACATTTCAAGATTGTTTCCGGCTCTCAAAATTAAAACATATATATAGAAATATATAATTAGTATTGGTTGGATAGTTGGATGTGAACCTCGGACAATATCATTCTCCCACTAATTATTTTAGTTATGTTGTAAACTTTGACACGTATTTTTGTCATTGCAGTTTATAGTTCATACTTCGACCCCACCGTCCATAATCACCGACCTCTATTCAGCTATTGCTTCGCTGATTAAGGAAAGTGATTCAAAAACCATGAGTTTGATTAAGGAAAGCGAGGAACGACAGCTATCGTGTTTTAGAGCCGAACTTAATAAGATAAGAGAAGAAATCAAGGTAGGAGATACACTAGGCAAGAAATCAACAAAGGAAAACTCAAGAACAAGCAACCAAAAGAATGACAAGGTTTCTGAAGAGGTAATGTATTGTCATCCCCTAAACTTTGTATTAATCTAATCATTTTTTTCCTATTTATGATATTGTATTCCTTAATGGATTACTTATACTTGTCAATGTAGGATCGCGATGGTGAGTTGCTGTTCAAACAAGTTGAAAAAAATGATGTTCAAGCTGATGCTACATGCAATGTTACGGCTATGGAAGAGAGTGTTGGTCAGGATAAAGCTGCATCCAAGTCTGATGGTGTTGCTTCAAAGATTGATTTTGAGAAACATTCGAGTGATCCTCGGGCTGATGCTCCAGCCGTTTCAAAAATGGTTGAGGTATATATAGTTATAAAGTTTTTGTATATATATATATCAATTGCATTAGAGTGACTTAATATCTTTGTGCATTTAGGATGTGGACAACCGAACTATCCTTGATGAAAATGAGTTGAAGGAGATCAACAATTGTGTTGAATTTTGCATTCAAGAGATCGTTCAGAAGGTAAAACCTTCGACAAAGAAGTCTGTCCAACAATCCATAGTTTTGGATGATTTAGCTTCCCCGAGTGTTGTAGCTTATGATGTGGCAGACCCAAGTGTGATGTACAAGGATCATGACAAGGCTAGGGCCAGAAAGTGAACAAGGTTCCTTAACAACCATTGGATTAATCCGTTGGCGAAAATATTGAAATCAAATGTTTCGGACAAACCTTCCACACAAGATGAAATCACTAATGTTGAGTTTGCGGCCTTTATGAAGACCAAACAACCCACATGGTAAGTTCACATTCGTATTCTCTAATATATTCCTAGTATAATGTATTAATGTGTGAATTTCTTTTCCCAATATAAAGTAAGTAATGTTTACAATTAATAGTCTATATACCGGGCAAATCAAATTCATGGAGCATCACGAATTCAAAGAGCTTGTTGACCCTAGAAAATTGATATCGGATATGGTAAATTGTTTTCAAATTTTCCTCTTATAGATCATTTGATATCAGAAATGCATAGATCTTTCCATGAATTCACTCTGTAACTCTTCACACATCTTTCTTATTTTTTCGTCACTCTTCAAATGGTTAACTTGCATCGTTTTTTATCCATAGCACATACACAGCTGCTTTGACGTTCTGTGGAAGAGGCGATCAAGTCCGGATATCAACTACTTGCAGAATATCGCATTGGTCAACACCACATTTTTCGTAAGTAACATCTATATATTAAATAATGGCAGATAACTTAGCTTCAAATTAATTTACATATTCCATAGAAGCTTTAGACTTTAAAGGTGAACCTGTAATTATTTGCTTTTTTTTCTAAGTTCCTAATTACAATCATTACACAGGTCAACCTAAAATGGAGGTGGGATTTTCTAATGGAGGAAATGGAAGCTGTAAGGGCAATACAAGAAGTTCAGATGAGTGATCAGGAAAAAGGAAATGAGGGAAAAGGTCAAGAAACGCGGAAAAAAGACAGCAAAACAACAAGGGGCAACAAGAAGAAGGATCCACCTCCAGTGGTCGAGGTTTGGGAAGAGTATCCAGAATTCAATCCATTAGAATTCGAGCCAGACACGGATTGGTTAGAAACTGTTTAAGGTCAAGAGCTTCTTTACACTGACCCCTGGTGGAAAATGGATTCCATAAGTATGGTTTCATGTTAAACTTTCATTCATAAAGTGGTAAAAAATTTGTATATACGTGGGCATAACATTTGTATTGTTTAAACAGGTGTTGATACCATGCAACACTGGAAATCACTGGGTCCGTTGTGTTAGAATTATGCTCAATAGCAATAGTGTAATATTGTAATTAACAATCTTTTTCATATTAATAAAGTGATTTCTGGTTTAACAAATCGTATAGCATTTATAGTTTAATATTATAATTGTCAAAGTAAATAATCATAAGGTCTAAAGACTATGAGAAAAGAAGAATTGTTCGTACATCTGGATATGTATGTGGTAGACACAATTCTTTAGTTAGTCTTGAATAATGTTCACAACTTAAGTTAAAGGTTGGGCACCTTTATCTTGTTAAAGTTGTAGAATTCTTTTGCTAGCTTTTGAGTGGGATCAAATGAGATATGATGAGTCTAAAATCATCGGAGTGTCTTCGAGCAAAAGAATCTAGTGCACTGGGTGCATTGAACTGGATCACAATGAAAAGCTTTATCTAGAACCGTCAATAGATAATAGTCTTTTCATTATCAGGACAATCGGAGAGTCTATCTTAATCCTGAGATAAATGATGGACTTATGGTTGCAAGTGATATCATTTGAGTTATCAATGAGTACGATTATATCGCATAGTCTATCCTCGATAATTTGGTGATATTCATTTATTAATCGATAGAGGACTTCATTTATAGATATGGGCATTGTGGCTCCATTTAATAAATGAGAGTATAATATCATCATATGGATGTTTTGAGGTAATTGGATATTAAATCTCAACGTTGAGTTTTCGATAGTGTCTATTGAAAACATGGCTTCTGGACAAGTCAAAATATCCAAGTTCAAAACGTGGTCATATGAGTAAATATGGTAACTTGGAGAGTTATAGGCGGTCTATGAACTCTTGGTGATTACTGATATTAATCACGAGGATATACTATCTCCAATATGATTGTCTAGGGTATGAATGAGGAACATCTTCCTTTTCTATCTTTATTTAAGAGTTCAATTTTAGCTCTTTAGTGGAATGAGTTAAAATTAATGGATCGGACCTAAGTGAATCATTTGTTGATTGTGATTAGGTTGTGTCTATTGAAGCTTAAATTTAGATAGCCCGCCAAGATCCCCAATCCACACGGACTTGCATGGATCACTTGATATATTCTACCGGACCAATTTAAGGGTCCATCTAGAATTGCATTTAATATATTAAGAATATAATTTGCACATTATTTATGTAATGGGCTGCTCAATTATATTAATATATTAATGAAAGACATGTGGGCTTGTTTCTTTTAGTAAGAATGGGTCTGGCTCACATGTGGGCTTTTTATTTAAAGTCCAATGGATTAAATGAAATAAGAAAATAATATAAGGCCCAATTTTAGACAAGTGGGGCGGCAAGGTTAATATATTAGCCTATATATTATTTTGTTTCATTGTTTAATTAAATAAGAATTAATTAATTTATTAATTAATTGTTTAATTAAGAAACAAATCTTTTTCTGAACAGGAAATATATTTCCTAGAGTTATACTATTGTTAGTAGTATACTAAATGTAAAAGACTTATTTGGTAAGAAAATAAATAATTAATTTTATTTATTTAATCAAATAAGAAGTCTTTTAATTTAGTCAATTAAAAGAATAAAATATCTATGAGTTGAATTAGGTTTTGAAGTCTATGCTTTGATGGAAATTAGGGTGCAACACAAGCCTATTTTGGCATGTGATTTGCGGCAACCCTAGTTGTTTTTAGAGAAGGATTTTCGGCAACCCTAAAAGAAAAAAGAAAAGAAATTCGGCCACCTATATAATACTTGCTATAGGGTTCGGCCACCTTAGAGTTTCACAGATACAATTTTCTTCTTCTTCTCAATTCATAGAAAGTATTTTTATTCTACTAAAACATAAAAGAGTGAATAGATTATTCTTTGATGGTATAATAATTGCTTGTTCATCAATAAGCTTGTGTGTACAACATCGATTTAGGTTCATGCGAGTTTCGATCTTTAGATTGAGAACTCAAAAGTGACCGGAATAATCTCAGTCTTCTTTTGATTGTTTTGTGACTAACAAAAGAAAAAGAAAAGTTTGTTTGTCCATTCTCAGGTTTGCAATTCAAAGAAAAGGGAGACCACGCTCTTAGGTGATTCACGTTCGTGCTAGGATTGAAGATCTTGCGGATTACCATCGACGTAAGTCAATCGGATCATGCGACAAAAGGTATTCTTCTTTTGTTGATTATATGTATGTTTAATTAATTAAAGGGTTAAGGTTCATAAAAAGGAAAAATTTTTAAAACTACTAAATCTATTTTTAGTCTCGCTTCCGCTGCGTGCACAACGGTATTTTTCCCTACACTTTGTCACGTAATTCTAAAAAAAGGTGAAGTACATATGTATGATTCATTGTGGCCCCGCAACGGTAACAGTGCTCGGTTAAAAGACATCAGATGCCTACTTTACCTGTTGCCGTCCATATTGAAGCACCCGGGTTACTATACATAATCGAAATCCGATCCTCACACTAGTGCATTCATTGCAACAAACATCAGTCCCACCGCGATCCCCCAACAAAATGATGGGTATTGTTCTTTTCCTCATTTTCACTTGCTCAATTTCTTCATTGTTCTGTAGAATCTTATGTTTGTCTAATCTTAACATGTTGCATTTCTAGTTGTGGTGCCTTCATGTTGAAGTATGCTGAATTGATACTTTCTGGAGTTAGATTACCGTGGACGAAAGAATTTTCCCAAAAAGATATACCTACTTTTCGTAAGGCAATGGCAATTGACATTTTCACAAATGGGCAAATTGTAAATTCCCCTTAAATTTGTCCCTGTAAAGATTGATTGTCTATGTCATAGATAGATAGTGGGGTGGGCAGAATAGTTCATTGTATGTATATATTCGTGAATGTTTTGTGCCCAAGGCCTAGTTGGGCAGCTATGTTTTGGATGGAAGATGGGAAAAATCTTAGAAGAAGCTGGGTATATATTTTGAATGTTTGAGCCTGGGAATGAATATAAAGTTTTGACCCTGGGACAATATCTATCTGAAGCCTATGAATGAAATGAAAAAGGAAGTTATTATTTTGTTTTGATTTTGTATCATTTAGATTAACATTAAATGTATTCCTGGGCTTTACTCTAATATTACCAGGCTATAACTATAGTATTCCTGGGCTTATAGTAAAGTCGCTTCTAAAGTTGCAATGGCCTCAGTTTTAGGGTGTCCGATGCATAATTCACAGGCTTCAAAGTTAAGTTCCCAGGCTTTATATATTATTTCTCAAGCGTTACTGTAGTATTCCCGAGCTTATAATATGGAAGAACTTGCACAAAACGAGAACACAAATGATAATTTCCAACCGAGCCATATAAGACTTCCAATTTCCAACCGAGCTGATCGGACTATTTTATACCTATTTGAGGTCCCCCATTTCCGATCGTTTGTCTCGTTTTCGAGCGTATTTTTGTATATAATGTTTTGTTTGAGCCTTGTGTAGGTACATATTCCTTATAATAAGGTTTTGAGCTTAAAGATTAGTTTGGGAGGCAAAATGGAGCAAAAAGAGCTGAAATTATATATACGCGTGCAGAACGTACAACTTGCGGAGATCATATCTTCCTCCTCAGATAGAACCACATGGATATCTTTATATATTCGGAAAGCCCCAGAATTCTAGTTTCTAGAACATTTTACGGATTGCGATTCCGAGCTTTCTACAGGAAGTTATGGCCATTTCCGTAACGGTGCGCGATGCTGAAAACGCTGAAACGTTGTCAGGTCTAAACGGCTACTTCAAACGGCGGCCAGGCCGCCGATACAAACCGCCGAATCACTCCAGAAAGTCGTTTTTTGGGCGAATTTCAGGGACAGTTTCGTCCATTCACCCCAACCTTCAGCCCTAACCTCCCAACACTATATAAACCCCTTATTCTCTTCTCTCCCACCAGAACACACTCCCTACAAACTTCCTCTTCTTCTTCTTCTTCTTCTTCTTCATTTTCTTCACCAAATAAGAGAGAGAGGAGCTTCCAAGAGCATCCATGGAGGTTTTTCCTCCATGGATGCTCCCCATCTCACCTTCTACACATCCTCCACCACATTTAGGAGTAGATTACATAGAGATAGGAGTGGGCTTTGGTCAATTTCGAGCTAGCAAAGGAAGGAGCTCTTGGAGGAGGTTTTCTTCAAGGGTTGTATCTATTTCTCACTCTCTATGTATTTCTTGTTTTCTTGAATGTGTAATCCCCACTTGGGAATATTTGTGAACCTATTTTGTGCTCAATATATATATGGTTGTTTTTATATCCAATTTGTGTTTTGATTCATTCTTGATTGTTATTGATATGTCTCTTATCTTGAAATGCATGTTTATGGATGATTGGAAATTAATATGTATTCATGGATGGGATTAGGAGTAGTTGTAATCAAATATCCCATTTTGTGTTTGTATGTTGATGGAAGGTCAAAATTGCATGTCATGAATGGGTTTGAGTGACTTAGAGTTAGGATTGTGCCTTTGGAGGGGCTCTCCGGGTATAGTTTTGGCTAATTAGCTAGGAAGAGTGGGTGAACCTATAAATTGCCACATTAGAAGGGTTTGGTTCATTGTTCTTGTTAACAATTGGATTTTAGCTATTTCTCACTCTAGGGGCTCTAGGTGAGTCATGGTTAGAGTTACAATTATTGATTTTTGGCTATTTCTCACGCTAGGGGCTCTAGGTGAGTTATGGTTGGAGATACAATCACTCTTTCCACATTCATTAGACTTTCACGTTGCCATTTTACATTACAAAGCTATTATTGGGGCTCAATGTAGTTTTGTTTGTAGAATCGGTTCACATATGTTGGTTGCGGTTTCGTGTTTGAGAGGTTCTCAACACACTCTTCAACCGGTAGCTCTATGAATGGGTATAAATCGGATTGAGGCAAGAACGAACCCTTAACTAAAATTGGATGTCCTTAATGTCTAACAACCAACTATTTGTGCATTTATGTATGGTGAACTTGTTGAACCTTGTGTGACCATTTTCATGCATCTCTCATATCCACCATTTTATTTATCACTTTAAACACCATTCTCACCCTTCCATATTCTCTTTGTTTTTATTTATTTTCATTTTCATTCTCTCTACACACACACATGCCGCATTGTACATACATTTCACACACACCATTCTCACCTTTCCGCATTCTATTTACATGCTTACAATAAACTCTAGAACTTGAAATGGTTGACGAATAACACCTCCCTGCGGAACGATACCCTCGCTTGCCGCTTTACTAGTCTTTTGCTAGTTTAGAGCACATTGCGTAGGAAACCCCTTTTTAAATGAAATTATCTTTTGATCCTTGCGATTTCTTAACGACGGAAAAAGTGAGTATCACGAGCCATATAAGACTTCCAATGTGACTTAATGTAAAGTCGCTTCTGAAGTTGCAATGGTCTCGGTTTTATGCTGTCCGCTAGTTAATTTCACGGGCTTTAAAGTTAATTTCACGGGCTTTAAAGTTAATTTCACGGGCTTTAAAGTTAATTTCTCAGGCTTTATATATTATTTCTCAGGCGTTACGATAGTATTCCCGGGCGTATAATATGGAAGAACTTGCACAACACGAGAACACAAATGGTCATTTCCAACCGAGCCATATGTGACTTCCAATGTGACTTAGTGTAAAGTTGCTTCTAAAGTTGCAATGGTCTTGGTTTTATGCTGTCTGCTAGTTAATTTCACGGGCTTTATATATTATTTCTCAAGCGTTACGATAGTATTCCCGGGCGTATAATATGGAAGAACTTGCACAACACGAGAACACAAATGGTCATTTCCAACCGAGCCATATGTGACTTCCAATGTGACTTAGTGTGAAGTCACTTCTAAAGTTGCAATGGTCTCGGTTTTATGCTGTCCGCTAGTTAATTTCATGGGCTTTAAAGTTAATTTCCCAGGCTTTATATATTATTTCTCAGGCTCTACGATAGTATTCCCGGGCGTATAATATGGAAGAACTTGCACAACACGAGAACACAAATGGTCATTTCCAACCGAGCCATATGCGACTTCCAATGTGACTTAGTGTAAAGTCGCTTCTAAAGTTGCAATGGTCTCAGTTTTATGCTGTCCGCTAGTTAATTTCACAGGCTTTAAAGTTAATTTCCCAGGTTTTATATATTATTTCTCAGGCGTTACGATAGTATTCCCGGGCGTATAATATGGAAGAACTTGCACAACACGTTCATTAGATATTTCTCATTCTAAGGCTTTACGTATTATTCCCATGTTTTAAATATGTATTCCCGGGCATTACAGTATAACAGGCCTAACAAATGTGTTCCATGGCTTATGATATGAAACGTTATAATTCATCATAAAATTCATGCCACGTGTTGTTACATTATAGGGCGGTTGTTAGTGGTTTACAGCCGGATCCCACAAACTTGTTATTTCTTCTTTTAAGGCTGGACCCCAAGGAAACCTAAAACGAAACTTGTTCTTCTTCATACGTTCGTGTTCTCAAACCTAAAACCTGAAAAACTATAGACCCCCTGGACTTCTCCTTTGCGTTCTATACCAGTTCAAAGCAAAACTTTAAGAAAATGTCGAACCCTAGAGTGTTCTTAGACCTCAACATTGGTGGCCAACCAGCGGGTAGACTTGTGATTGAGCTGTTTTCCGACAGTACCCCCAAAACAGCAGAGAACTTTCGGGCTCTCTACATCGGGGAGAAGGGAATCGGTAAGAACAGGAAGGCACTCCACTACAAGGGCACAACCTTCCACCGCGTGATACCCAGGAGCATGTTCAATGGAGGAGACCTAACCGAAGGTAACAGACTTGGAGGCGAGTCCATCTATGGAGATAGTTTCACCGACGGAAACTTCAGAAACAAGCACATCGGTCCCGGGATTCTGTCCATGGCCAATACTGGCCCAGGAACCAACAACTCCCAATTTATCATCTGTACCGATAAGACCGAGTGGCTTGATGCCATTAATGTCGTATTCGGTATTGTTGTTGAGGGATTTGACGTCATGAAGACCGTCTAGAAGGTTGGTTCTATTTCCGGCTTGACTTCCAAGCCTGTAACGATCGCCGATTGCGGTCAATTGTGTTGAATTATTGTAACAATTATACTGTTTTGATACATTATGAATGGTATGTGTTGAATGGTTTTGAAGTACTAGATCATGATTGTTTAGATATATAATGGCCTTGTGTTAAATATGCAAAGCCCCTATTTTCCAACCAGATAAAAAAAAAAATTGTACTAAGCCCAAGAAATTTTATTTGCGCCTGGGAATATCTCTTCAGGCCAAGCAAACCTACTCCCAGGAACGATGCCATATGTGTCTCATGAACACATGATATGGCCAGGGCCCCTGAAAGGAACGAATAAACGCTTGGTGTGTATGATATATTAATCTAGAGGGGGGGTGAATAGATTTTAAGCTTTATTACCCAATTTTCGCATGCAAGTCAATTTTACGAAAATGCCCCTACTAGTCAAAAATACAAGCAAGTGTAATATAGTGTGGAATTTAAATAACACTTGATGTATACGTGGAAACCCAACCACTGGGAAAAACCACGGGCTGTTTAGTGCGTCACACTCGAACCTCGAAATCCACTAATTGAAATGGAGTTTACAACCTATGTAGACCTCGTCTAACACTCCGGTCAATAACCCCCCACTTCTACCACGCGGGCCTTTAAAAGTGGCTCTAGTCCAATTGCTTGAGGCCTAAGCAATCTTAGCCTCAAGACTTAATTCTCTATGAAGAGATTATGCAACCTATGTGAATATGTATGAATATTCAAATAACAAACAAGGCTAGGGAACCTTAGATGCTTATCTAGGATGATGATATATTCAATTAAATCAACCCTAGATATCAAGAGCTAGATGACATGTCAAATAGCTTAGCTAATCAAGATTAGTCAAAAACCTAATTAACTATCACAATACAACACTCAATCAATTCATCATAATTAATTCTCTAATCTTGTATTTATCATATGATCAAAACATACAAGTAAATTAAAATAGAATAGCTTGATAGATAAGATGAACTTAATCAAAATCTTACCAAGCAAGTTGTGATGATGCAAACCCAATCATGGATGCATTCTATATAGTAATAGAAGATGCAATATGAAATATGATGCAAAAAGGATTTGATTTGAGTGGTTAAAGGTGAGTTCTTTGTATTTTTCTTTGCTTGAAAAATATTCTAAGTATGAAATCAGAAAATCAACTCACTTAATTGACCTAAAGTCAAAGTGGCATATATATAGGGTGTCCAACCAAAGTGTGGTTGTTTTGAAAAGTGACACCTATTTTTGCCTTGGGCGCTGTACGTAGAGCGCTTCTGTACAGTGCCTGTACAGCGCCCCAACTCTGTTCTCTCGGGAAAACAGAGGGGCGCTGTACGAACGGCGCTGTACGAATAGCGCTTTGTACAGCGCTCGTACAGCGCCTTCCAAAATTGCATCAGACCTGATGCATTAAAAAATGCATTTTCAACCAGGTCAGGATGGGCGCTGTACGAACAGCGCTTACAACAGCGCTTTGTACAGCGCCTATCACTTTGTATGAAATCTTAAGAACATGCATGGCATGGCATTGGTTATACAAGATGCAATCATGTAAAGCATGCAAGAAGAGATGTTAATGATCATTAATGAGCACATAATAACAACACATACACAACATACAAGAAAATGAATTAAGCATGAGATGTGAATGTGTGTGTGCTACTAATCTCTTCAAAGCAAATTAAGTACATAGAAGTTTACCTTTGGTGCTTATCAACCTTGAGGACATGAGAGGGTCTTGAGCTTGAATATCAATCACTTAAGCTACCCTTACATACAATCCCTAACACGTGGTTTGTCCACGAAATAAGCCAATCAAGATATGGGAATCCTTACAGCCCCACTCGTGTAAAACAATGTTGGCCCATATAATGTCAGTAAGAAAAATGAAAAAAGGCCCGGGATTCACATCAGGTCATAACTTTATTAATGTTTCCCAGGCATAACAAACATGTTGCCACATGATAGGGCTGCAGTGGTTTAAGGGTGGAAAAACATTGAAAACTATTGCGCCTGGGAATATATCCTGGAGCCTGGGAAAATGTAAAAAAAAAATTGTGGGAAAAATCAAATTTGAATTTAATCTGTATAAAGATTTAAAAATTCAAAGTCAAACAACACTTTATTTCCCTCCACCAATTATATATCGCCACTTGCCTAGAAAGGCAATCATTCACCATTTGGGACTTAAAAATTGGATATCCCGGGCTTCATGGTTGTATCCCAGGCCTAACAGTGGATGAACTGTGCATCCGATGGTGTGGGTCCCATTCCGTTTTCACCGATCAGGACCGGTGAATAGGGATGTTGGTTCGATGAGCAACTTGACGTTGTTTGTCGTGAGCATCGAACGGTCGGATATATCTCCTAGTGGCACATCACTGTAATTGGTTCATGGATAATGTTTTGATATAGGTAAACTATTTATGAGTTTCTGGACTTAGTGGCAGGGAATATGCATTTTTGTATTTAACACTCTGTTTATGGTGTCAGACGAACACGGTGATTGGGCACCGCACGTGGAGAACAACCTTTTATGTCGGGGAAATAATTTTAAATGTCAGAAAATAAAAATGTAATCAAAAAACACAGACGACGTGGCCCGGGAATGATAACCCCGGGCTTTCTAAATTATTCCAGGCCCCATTAATGTTTCCCAGGCATAAGAAACATGTTGCCTCGTGTTGTCACGTGATAGGGCTCCAGTGGTTTAAGGGTGGAAAAACATTGAAAACTATTGCGCTTGGGAATATATCCTGGAGCCTGGGAAAATGTAAAAAAAAAAAAAAAATTGTGGGAAAAATCAAATTTGAATCTAATCTGTATAAAGATTTAAAAATTCAAAGTCAAACAACACTTTATTTCCCTCCACCAATTATATCTCGCCACTTGCCTAGAAAGGCAATCATTCACCATTTGGGACTTAAAAATTGGATATCCCGGGCTTCATGGTTGTATCCCAGGCCTAACAGTGGACGAACCGTGTATCCGATGGTGTGGGTCCCATTCCGTTTTCACCGATCAGGACCGGTAAATAGGGATGTTGGTTCGATGAGCAACTTGACGTTGTTTGTCGCGAGCATCGAACGGTCGGATATATCTCCTAGTGCAACATCACTGTAATTGGTTCGTGGATAATGTTTTGATATAGGTAAACTACTTATGAGTTTCTGGACTTAGTGGCAGGGAATATGCATTTTTGTGTTTACCACTCTGTATATGGCGTCAGACGAACACGATGATTAGGCACCGCTCGTGGAGAACAACCTTTTATGTTGGGGAAATAATTTTAAATGTCAGAAAATAAAAATGTAATCAAAAAACACAGACGACGTGGCCCGGGAATGAAAAACCCGGGCTTTCAAAATTATTCCGGGCCCCATTAATGTTTCCCAGGCATAACAAACATTTGGCCACGTGTTGTCAAATGATAGGGCTGTAGTGGTTTACATCTGGATCCCACTAAGTACTGTTATTGTCATTCTTAATTAATTGCTGATCCTACAAAATCTTCTTCTTCTTTCCCGAGTCATACCACCATTGACACCTGAACCTAAAAACTTCTTTTTTTTTTTTCCCATATTCTGAAACCGAAAACCTAAGGCCCTACATCAAAAACTTCTTCTTCTTCATGTGCTCTGAAACCATTGAATCTTCTTCTTCTTTCTTTACTTTGTCTACCAGATCAACGCAAACTTATTTGCTTCTTCAAAATTTAGAATTGAGTCCCATAAACTCTTCCTCATGTCCACAGTTACAGGTAAAAAATGTATACATATCCTTGCCAAACACATTCATTCTTCATTCTAGAGTCCTAAACACTATTTTGCTTGTATACAAGTTCGTAGATCTAAAATATTCAGCCTATGTTATTCGTGTATTTCTCTTCCTCTCTCTTTTTTAATTAATTTTTGAAAATAATTTTGAAGGTTTTGTGGTGTTGTTTGCGAAAAAAGTTCCTAGTATACTCAAACAATCGTTTTTAAAATTTAATTAAATGGTTCTAAATGACTGAGACAGTTTTGTGTTGTTAACAATATAAACCTGGTATAATCAAACAATCGTTGTTAAATACAATTTTTTTTTCGATGTACAGATATAAAGTGTGTTGTTTGCAATGGGGAAGAATTGTGTTTATGTTGTTTTCAAAGGAAGGAAAACTGGTATGTTTAATTCTTGGCCTGAATGTCATGAACAAGTGGATGGTTTTCCAGGAGCTTCATACAAGAAGTTTAACTCAACTGATGAAGCTTATAAAGCAATAACTAGCCGATCTGTATCTCCTAGCCCTTATAGGTCTGAATGTTCTTTGAATGTTGAAGAGAAGGTATCTAACAAGAGTCAAAGCACTGGAGGAGTTATGTTGTTTTTATTTCTATTTGTTTTTATTTTTGGAGTGATTGTTGGCAAAGTTGTTTGAAAGATGTTTTGTTTATGTTTAAAGAAATGGTGTGTGTTCCTTACCTGTTATGTTAGGTTGCTTAACATGTGTATGCCCCCTTGTTCCCACTGTTCTGGTCGTATGTAATTTAGAAATGAAGAAATATAATGCTAGAAACAAGCAAAGAAAAACATAACTTTGATTATCATAACGGTGCCCCTACAGTAGGTGATTAAAAAAAAAAACATGAAATATTGATGAGTGATCTTCATTGGAAGGCAGATGGTGTTTTTTGCTTCAGGTTGATGGTGGAATATTGATGTCAATCAACTGCTTCTGCAATTTTTCAGCAAGTTGGTGCAGTCCATTGAGCTCATTGTCCCTTGCTTCGAGCTGAACATTTAAATTGATAATTTCTGCTTCAAGATTCTGAAATTTCCCCATCAAAACACTGCAATCAACACTTAGGCGCCCAACATTTTCACGCTCCTTAACGATAGTTTCCTCAGCAATTGAAATCCGTTCCTGCATACTAGCGAAAATGGAATTTATCCTGTGATAATCAATACTTCTACCGTTTCCTTCCATTTTGCACTTGTTAAACTGAAATAAATCAAAAAATAAAAAAGTTTCACATTGAAAGTGAGGAAAATATGTAGCATATATGGGATATTTATAGTGGAACAAGATTACCCCTTACCTATCCTGATTACCCAAACCGTATCATTGAAAAGTTACCTTTTCATACGAATATAACTTTTTCATTGAAAATTGTCACAAATGAAACATTGTAACTTGAAATGACTTTTCATTTTCATTGAAAATTCCAACAGTCACAAATGAATTGGAAGTAAATGAACATTCATTTTCATTGAAAACTGAGAAGTCACAAATGATAGTTGTTGCACTATGTTAGGCCTCGGAAATTATATCGTAATGCCCAGGAAATTAAATCGTAATGCCCGGGAAATTATATCGTAGTGCCTGAGAATAACCCTTTGTGTTTGTATTGTCAATCATGTCACAAATTAACCATAATAACTTAAAATTGAACATTCATTTTCATTGAAAATTCAAACAGTCCCAAATCAAACATTGTAACTTGAAATTCACATTCATTTTCATTGAAAACTGAAAAGTCATAAAGGCCCAAGAAATAGGTAAGGCCCAAGAATTATTTCGTCAACCCGAGAAGAAAGCGACTTTAAATGTGACATTATCCAAGTCACTTATACAAGTTGCCTTTGCCCTATGTTCACTAACTGAAACGGCGATGTTTTGGCCGATCAAGTTCCCTATTAAAGCCATTTCTTCTCAAACTCACTGTTTGCCCTTTTCAAGTTCAATTTCCCAATATGGCTTTCCACTCGACGTTGTCCCTCCAAAGGGCACAAACAACAGTGGGTCTTCAATTGATGGTATTTCGACGGCCTAATCCTCTCTTCAAGTGATAGATTGGTTCATGTAGGTTTTTATTTTCCCCACATTGTAGTAGTTATTAATATAATATATTATATTATTCGAGTACATATCTTGAAGGGTCGTTATTAATTTTTGAAGATTTTCTATAACAGTTATTGTTGTGGTGTTGGCCTACATTGTTGTGGGTTTTGTTGTGTGTGGTTGTATTTTCCATTGTATTCAACTGGAGATGGGAAACAGTAGAAGACGGGGTTCAAAGGGGAAGCAAGTTGCCAAAGATGGTGGTAGGCCATCGAAAAAGAGAAAACCATCAGTTCCCATTATTGGGTCACCTAAAGGGAAGGGGTAAGGGTAGCACCTCTACGGAGGCCCCAACTCCTGATTGTCCAGAAAGATGGGCTAATTTTGGTAAAAGAAAATTTTGGCCGGAGAGGGGTATCAACTTGGACATTTTTCGTGCAACTTGGATATCAGAGGCAGTAAATACTATGGGTTGGAGGGGTTTTGTGAGGACCCCAAACAAGGCAGCACTAGTATTGGTCTGTGAGTTTTATTTTGCAATGACATATCAGTTTTACCAAGGGATGCCAGTGATGGTCCAAGGGAAGGAAGTCCTGATTACAGCCACTAAGGGGGGGTGTATTCAATTAGGATTCTTGAGGATATTTAAAGACATTATAAATCCTGGTGTATTCAATTTGGACATTTAAAGACTTTAAAAAAGTCCATATGAATCCAGTGGTATTCAATTAGGATTTCTATGGACTTTTAAAGAATCTTTCTAAATCCAGGTGTATTAAATTGAGACTTTAAAAATGTCTACAAGAATCAAGGTGTATTTAATCAGGACTAGATTTTAAAAGATTTTCTTAGGTCATGGATTTTGATGGATTTTGGTGGACTTGATGGTGAGAGATATAAATATCAAATGTCATAACATATCCGGTCTTCTCCCCAAAGATTTTGGTGGATTTTGCACAATATACCGTGTATTGCACAATACATAATTCCTCAAAAATCAATTTTCTTTTTCTCTCTTCCCATCCTATCACCGAAGAATCTATAGTTGCATAGACAACTTTTTTTTTTTTTTTTTAGGTGAAAGCAGGATTGATACAATGTTACTGATGAGAGATTCTAGACGACTATGCACATGGATCACGGCCATTGAAATTATGTTATATATATGTTATGAAAATTAATATCGAAATATTTTTAATGATTTATATAGAACTGCAGTGTTACTTACGAATTAATTAAGAGATTATCTGTAAAGCAAAAATGACATTTCAACTCAGAGGAGCAAGTTGTCTGTAACACTACAGTTCTCCGAATCGAGAAAACAATTCCGGTAGCATTCCTTTCAACGAGAGCTCGCAGATGGAAGCATTTACTCAATTAGATTAGGTAGCGTTGCTTCAAAATGATTATTTCTTGATTATTTGTTCTTGATTATAGCTTGTAGCTTATTAACTGTCAATAATGCTGCAGCATTAGAAATTAGAATGTAGACTCAAGTTCTTACTCAAAATTAACCAAATCTAATCTACCAAAAAAAAAAATGATATGCAGAGGCAGGCTGTGTCCACAACCATTCAGAATTTACTTGTGATCCCAGTTAACCTGACCTGGAACATCAAATATATCTAGAAAGTACATGGATGTTTTACACAATATTGGGTCCACGTATGAGTACTATCACACTATAATACAATCGATCCAAACCTTACTAGGTTAAATCCTTTGAGAGATAAGATTTTCAGTTTCCAAAGAATAAAATGATAATAAATTAATAATGTTTTGAAAGTAAAAATATTTTAACTTCTTCGAATTTGTTTTAAAATTTTGAGATGCATGACGCCGCAAATTAATGGATGTTACTAGAAATGTATATGTTTATGAGAATTTTTATATGCATCGTACATAATAACAACCACCTTGTCAATATTTGTTGCGGTAGGTGTGTGATCTAGTCAATATTTGCAATTTTGGGTTCAATTCAATCGCTACAACCTCAGACTATATATATACGCAAATATAGATTGACTAGTGTATCAAATTTTGCTCATTCCAACTTCAAAGGTTTTTTTTGATAATTAGCTATAATTAGCTAACTATTGATAAATCAGAGATAATAAATCCATGAAAATCCTTAGATGTCTAAACAAATCCATAAAAGTCTGAGATAGATGTCTAAACAAATACATAAAAGTCTGAGATGATTGTCTAAACAAATCAATGAAAGTCCATGTGGATTTATAAAAGTCTGTAGAAATCCATGAAAATCTGTCACTTAAAAAATGTCTTTAAATGTCTTCAAGAATCCTAATTAATCCTAATTGAATACACCCCCCTAAGATTAACCAGTGGTTTGACACGGTAGATGACATTGATCAACTGGTTGAAGGCCTTCCAATGCATGAGTTCTTCGAGCCCTTTAATGGGCAATTAGCTGCTGATTTGAGGATAAATGGTTGTCCTGCGTGGAATGATTATATATTACCCCTTTTGTACAACGAACTTAAGATAGAGGCTGCCTTTTGGTACTTGTTCTTTAGTTTCTCCTTGGTGCCCACCACACACTGCACCCAATTGAGTTGTGATAATGCCTGTTATGTTTTCTGTGCAAAGAATCTCATTCTTATGGACGTAGGGCAGATTATCATGAAAGGAATGTTTGAAGCTGGGAAATCTACTACTGGCCCACTACCTTTCCCTTGTTTGATTACACATTTTTGTGAGGAGGCCGGTATTGATGTGCAACGAGGGGGATGGACCATGATTCCTCCAATTGGAAACTTAGGCAAGAGGGGTTACAATGTCATTGCTAGGCAAAGAGGACTACCTCCACTTGTTATTCCGAGGGGTGTGAATGAGGATGCCATGGATGACTTATCCGAGGAGGACGACTCAGAAGATGTGGACTATAATGAGCAGAACCTTGGAGATGATCCAGATGCAGAGGGATGTGATTAGGAGCCGAAGTTGAATCAGATTATACAGACACTTGAGGGTTTGCGTTTACAGATGGATGCCAATCAGAAGGCCAACATGACAGAGTTTGCGAATCTTAATCATAGGATGGATGCTTTTCAGAAGGCTTTAGTTCAATCTGGCCTCCAGTTTCCATATGTGCGTGGTCAGACCAATGGGTCAGAGAACACCCCGCAACAGGCAGATCATGAGACAACCTCGCCACTCTCGGAACCATAGATGTTGGCAACCTACGGGTGTTCTTTTTTAGTTTAGGGTTTTAGTTGGTTTTTTAGAACTGTTCTGTTAGTTTCATGATTAACTATGTCATAATTTTTTGTTTATCTGTATATATTCCGGGCAATATATATATTAAGCCTGGGGAATTATATCGTAATGCGCAGGAATTACTCTTCTTGTTATATTGTGACACAGTTGTTTCGTATCAAATACCTGGGAATACATATGTTAAGCCCGTTGAATTATACATAATGCCTAGGAAATAACCCTTTGAGTTTTATTGTGTCAGTTGTTCCATATTAAAAGCCCGGGAATATATAAAAACGCCTGAGAAAAATCTCATTGAGACCAGGTTATGTAAATATAAAGCCCGGGATATTACAAAGCGGACTAAGTACAAACCGATCAATATGCGATTTTATAAGTGACTTAACCAAATTCACATATGTAGTCGCATATGGATCGGTTGAGAATTACCCTTTTGTGTTAGTCTTGTGTGATAGACTGATTTTTGTTTGATATCAAAAGCCCGGGAATACATATGTTAATCCCATGGAATTATACATAATGCCTAGGAAATAACCCTTTGAGTAGGTTTATTGTGTCTGTTGTTCCATATTAAAAGCCCGGGAATATATAAGAACGCCTGAGAAAAATCTCATTGAGCCCAGGTTATTTAAATATAAAGCCCGGGATATTACAAAGCGGACTAAGTACAAACCGATACATATGTGATTTTATAAGTGACTTAACCAAAGTCACACATGTAGTCGCATATGGGTTGGTTGAGAATTACCCTTTACGTTAGTCTTGTGTGATGTACGGATGGTTGTTTCATATCAAATGCCTGGGAATACATATTTTAAGCCCGTGGAATTATACATAATGCCCAGGAAATAACCCTTTGAGTAGGTTTATTGTGTCTGCTGTTCCATATTAAAAGCCCGGGAATATATAAGAACGCCTGAGAAAAATCTCATTGAGCCCAGGTTATTTAAATATAAAGCCCGGGATATTACAAAGCGGACTAAGTACAAACTGATACATATGCGATTTTATAAGTGACTTAACCAAAGTCACATATGTAGTCGCATATGGGTCGGTTGAGAATTACCCTTTTGCGTTAGTCTTGTGTGATAGACTGATTTTTGTTTGAGATCAAAAGCCCGGGAATACATATATAGGGCCAGCGAATACTTTTATCGAGCCTGGGAAATTAATATCTGAAGCCCGTTACATTATCAAGCGGACACCTTTGAAACCGAGATGAATGCGACTTTAGAAGTGATTTAACCAAAGTCACTCCTAAAGTCGCATATGGCTCTGGTTGGAATTACCCTTTATGCTAGTCTTGTGTGATGGTGGTCTCAAATAAAAAGCCCGGGAATACACATGTAGAGCCTATGATGTCATAAATTAAAGCCTGGGAATACATATGTTGAGTCTAGGAATTTATATATTAAAGCCCGAAAATAAATATTTAGAGGGTGGGAAATAATCTCATAAACCCTCAATAAGCATCCAAAGCCAGAGCTTACAATTAAATGCTCAGACTTAGCAAGGCTTAAAAGCATTGATACCTGGTTAAAAAACATAGCTGGGGGGATACCCCAGAGGCGCTATTACACATATACAAATAAATAACTGAGGTGAATTAGTATGATACACGAACACCACCACCATGACCACAACAATAATTCAACATTACATTATCAAGTTTTTAACCTTCCAAGATAGGTTCACAAATGAAAGTTATGTTCCACCGAATGACAAATTTCTTTCCATTTCCACCTAAAAAAATGTGATACATATCAAGTAACTAATCTTCCAAAATTGGGGCCCTTGCTTCCTCAAAAGCATGGATGACTGCTTCTTTGTCTGTGTCAAAAAAAGTGATACATATCAAGCAACAATTGATCTGTAAAACACAACCTAAATAAGGTAATGGAAGTATAGAACCACCACAAATAATAAAGCATTTGTACAGATATAAAATGAACAACTTGCTAAATGAAATTGACATATTTCCCATGAAAAAAGAAAGGATTTAGCCACAGAACATGCATGGATAGCATGTGATACATATCAAGTTTTTAAAAGTTACCACAAGAAGTAAATAAAAGTTACCTACATATCAAGTTACAACAACTAAAATAACCAACTGATACATCTGAAGTTTCTAACCTTCCAAAATTGGTTCCTGAAACGCATGAAAGACTACTTCTTCGTCTGTGTCATTCAAAATGGGCTCTGATGGTTTATCTGGGCACTTCAATCTATTATGTCCTTCTTTCTTGCAAATGCCACAACTACGTGCTTTTTTTGATGGTTTGCTTGTGCTAGGCATACTTGAGGGTTTCGGGCATCTTTTTTTATTGTGTCTATTTTCCCCACAATTCGAACATGTTTGTTTCTTTCGTTTCTCCCCAGCAGAAGGTGTTCTTGACTTCTTTGGTCTTCTTGACTGCTTCCTTTTCAACCATGGCAATACAATGTGATCACGAACTGCATCAGGAATGTCCCATGTTTCAGGAGTTGGAACAGGGTTCACAGGCATGGCGTAAGCATGTTTCAGCCATCCCGTTGTGAAAAAGTCAGAACATAATGCGTTGATAGGTGTACTTTTAATCCGGGTACAAAAGACATGAAGAAGAAAAAGATATTATTACTATAATTAAATAGTGACAGGTCTGTGGCATTAAATGTATCGTAAATTATGTAAGCATACCTAGCAACCGCCATGGCATGAATACATGGTAAGTCATCTAGATCCCATTCACGGCATGAGCATGAACGTTTTTTCAAGTCGACAATGGCTCCTTTCCATTTGTCGTCTACCTTGAATCTGTGGTAGTCAATGGGGTGAACCTCACATCGTTGCGATGGTATTATCCTCTGTCTGATGTGTTCGTCTGCATAATCAGTCAAGAATGTAGGCATTTCACGTGCATTGGTCCGACGGTCGTAGAACCACCTTTGTAACAAATCTCTGATAAACTCCGTAATAGATTTGATAGGCAACTTCCGAATTGCAAGTAGACAAGAATTAATTGACTCGGCAATGTTGGTGGTCATCATATGGTACCTCTTTCTGGGACTATGTAAACGTGAAAACTTCTCTACCCCAACCTCTAGAAGCTCATTATAAACCTTACGGTGGGTGGCTTTCAACTCTGCCATTTCACAATTGAATTCCTCGACACGGTACAGATATGTTGAACGGAAGTAAAGCTTGATCACGTCATCCCGTTGCCTGCAAAAATTTTTAAGATTTTGTGACAAGTGGTATGCACATACCCCATGTGCTGCATCATGGAAAATTGCTTCCATGCCAGCAAAGATACCTGCATGTGGTTCGAAACAAACATCACATGTTCAGGATACTGGATCACATTCTGAAGTTGCTTCAAGAACCATGTCCACGACTCTGTGCACTCAGAATGAGCAAACCCAAATGCCAGAGGGTATATCATCTCGTTACCGTCCTTGCACACCGCAACTAACAAGACACCCCTGGTCTTGGCCTTCAAGTGTGTAGCATCGATAGCGATAACTTGCCTAATAACTGAATTGAACCCCTCTATGCAAGCCCCAAGTGCTATGAATCCAAAGGCGAACCGGTTTTCCGAGTCGGTTTCAATCTTAGTTACAGTCCCAGGGTTGGATTGTTCTAGCATGTAAAAGAATGCCGGTAACATCTTAAATGACTCTCACGGATCGCCGAATGCCTTATGCAAAGCGCATGTCTTAGATCTATAGGCTTTGTTGTACGAGAGGTTTATACCGTGTTCATCCCTAAAATCAGATATTATATCTTTAGGACGGATTGTACGTCCAGGATCGGCATATTTTCTAGCATACAATTCACCAATTACATAAGCACTTACTCGCGAAAAATCAACGTTGTAGGTGCCCGAATAACCACATGTGTGCTCCTTCACAAAGGACTTAACATGCCAATAGGTCCCATTTTTCAACCTTGCCGCTCTAATAACCCATTCACAACCTCCTTTTGTACATGTTGCGGCGAATCGTGTATGGTTCGATCGTGTAACCTTATAGCCAAACCTCTCTCCAAATGCATACATCCCTAAGGTCCCTTTCAAGGTTTGTTTGTCTTTGAAGATCTGTCCTTTGTATATTGGACCTTGGTCATCTTGGTTTTCAAACAAGTCCTTCGACCGAATGGGTTGAATTGAGTAGAGTTTTGACCCCGGTATTGTCCACCGTGATGTCATACAAGGTGCAAAACTGTTGGGTGCTCCACTATCCCCTCCTTGTTCTTCTTCACCATCTATTGGGGTTTCTCTAGCACTAGTTAACGCTTGCCCACCATATTGGGGAACTTCTGAAGCACCATTTAGGGCATTACTAGTATCATTGTCAGTATGACTTTCATCCTCTGTATCAGATGTTTCAGAACCATCTGTGTCTTCCACCTCTTCATGCTTGTTTGTTGATGCTGGAGTCCCTTGATTATCCCATGGTGATGTAGTGGTAAGTGAAGGAACGGACGCATGTGGATGGTTACTACCACTCACTAATTTGTATTGTAGAGTAGCAATTGGGGAGTTTAGATTACTGGTGGGTGTAAAAAGAGGCACTGTACATTCTAAGTTTATTGTTGTATTTCTAGCCATTCTCGGAGTTTCATGTACGCCCCCAGATTTGTCGAACACTTCAACAACAATTTCAGGCCATTCAGATTTGGTGTGCATAAGGATAAAATTTACCTCGTCGTCAGCATTAATAAGTAACGAAATTCCTGTAAGCTGTGACGAAATCTTTAGCTCAAATCTGTCCCTACATATCCCAATCCGACTATACAACTTTTCTACCATTTCACTGTATATCCCTTTTACGGTCTTCGAAACACAACATGCAAAAATCGACGGACCAACAAACTGGTTACCCTTGAAATAACCACCGCAACGGACTAAGAACGCAATCATCGAATCCGTAGGACCTGACAACAAAAGAGAAACAAAAACATAACAAAAATCATCATTTCCAAAACATTTTCTCATTCAATTTTCTATAGATTTTTGTAGACAACAGTACAAAAATCATTTTGTGTATAGAAACTATAAAGGACGAGATACAATTACAACCATCAAATACATTCAGAAGAATAAGTAAGTATATTGTTTTTCATTTCTAGAATTACAAAGATCAATCTAGCAAGCCATTTCCAAATACCATTATCAAAAGTACTACAAGAAATATAAAGGGTGAAAAACATAATTTCATGTCTCTTCATGACTAGGCAGCTAGTTTACACACCCTTTTGAACCGGTAACTGAGCATAAGAGAAGAAAAACTTCACAAAATTTCACTATACTCTGGTTTCAAAAAAATTACCAATTTTTCGGGAATGTGTCACACATACAAGTCACAGCAATGATAGAACATAAAAAGTTGCAAGCTTCTTGCCTAGGAAATTGTCTTAATTTGCTAACCCAAACTTGCACACTGAACGTGTAAAACAATCACTGAAGAATAGTGTATGTGGTTGTGTAAATTAACATTCTAACACTGAAATTTTGCCCCATGGCTCTCACATTTTAATACTTTCTAACACTGAAATTCCTCAAACAAAAATACATGTCAAAAACGTTTCAATCAATCGTTTAAGCATATTGAATTCAGTATATTATTAAAAGTTATAACAAAATAACAAAGGGTCCTCTTAAAGGATACAGTGGGCACAAGTTAGAATCAAAATATATGAGACTGTGATAGTTGACTGAGTAATCACCTTTGCCTCCAATTTCTAGCTGGAAATCCCAATGTCGAAGACCTACAGGATGACAAAGCTCAACAATGGGTCAACTTCACAAGCTTCGGGATTAGGTGTGTGTGGAAATCGGGACTGTGTTGATGTTTGGGATTGGGTGTGTGTGGAAATCGGGATGGCCTGGTAATGAAGATGAAGGGGGTGGGGAAGAAGAAGAAGAAGGGGCGATGAATAAGGGAATCAGGATGGGTGGCTTGGTAATGAAGATGAATGGGGGCGGGGAAGAAGAAGAAGGGATGAATGGCGTGATTGGGGGATTAAGGGAAGGGAATTAGACTTCAAAACAGGGAGAGGGGCGGAAGAGTTGGCGCCCAAAATTAAGAGAGGGTAAACTGGTCAATTAACACATATGAGGGGCTGTTGGGTCATTTTGCTTGATTTAAGTTAAAAGGGTATTTTGGTCCTAAAGTGGACATTTAAGGGAAAAGAAACATTGATAATGGACATTGCTGCACTTTTTTTCAAAAGTGGACATTTTTGCTCTTTGAACAAGCAGAAAAGCCATTTCCTCTAATTTCCACTTTTGTTTATACCCGTCTTTCAATAATTTATGAGATTTTCTCACAGCAATCCAATTTTTCCTTAGGGTGCGTTTGGCACAGAGATGGGATAGGACATGGTGGAACGGGACAGTATAGGACAAGATAGGACAGTTGTTTCATATTGTGTTTAGAATGTCTGTGACAGAATTGTTAACTGTACTGTTATGCGTTTGGTATGGATGGGACAATGACACGCCCGAACTGGTTCTACAAATATCACTACAATTTACCCTAATCTATTCCGGTTATACTAAAGGGACGCGCGAGTCTGGTGACCCTATTTCAAGTGCACAAGTCATTGAACTAGTGTAGTAAGCAAGTAAGGGTATCGTTCCAACGAGGAAGGCATGTAAAGACGCTTAAATTTACTTAATTCTACAATTCTCTAATTACGCTAAAACAAGGTTGATTAAATTAACTAATGATTAACAAATTAACTATGCTAGGATTGATTGGCTAAGTAACAATTACAACTACTTGATTCAAATTCTAGATTAAAAGTTGTTAAGGGAATAGATTCATTCAAGTATAATCCTAGTTTCTAATCAATCATTCATTTAGCTTAGTCCTCATTTACTAACATGCATCTATTCATGTGAATTATTAAGCACTAAATTCTCTACTTAATCACAGTGAAATCTAAGATTAGAGAGTGATTAAAGGAAAATTAGTCAAATGTTAGTAGAGAATTACTAGTTAGTAATCTCTACACATAGATGCTACACTAGTAATTTGCAATAATTGGTCACATGCATACAATTTCATCAAGTTATTGCACTATAAAGAAGATAGGTGGTTGCAACCACCACTCATGCAAGCATTTAAGTACATATGCATAACTTGAGAAGATGATATCAATATGATTGATTAAATAACAAAGGAAATACAAGAATGACCTCTAATCCCCTAACAAGAGGAATTAGTTACACATAGTATCACAATTACATAGATATACAAACAAAGGAAACATCACCAATTGACAAGCTTGAGAAGTGGAAATGATCCTCCTTGCAATCCAAGCAACTAATCCTTCCATGGCAACTTGAAGTGATTACTCTAAGTAACCAACATATGATGTTTGGCTACCTAGAAAGTGGCCAAGAAAATAACTATCTCTCTTTGTTAGGTTTATAGTTTGTGTTGGCATAAATTCCATATCAAAACGTGTTTCTCTTGTAATGTTTAGTGGTTCATATATTGAAGATTTAAGAAGACGAAGAACGTCTAGACCATAATTCATGCAAGAAGCCGGCATTAAAGAGATATGTGCATCATTGATCATCAAAGGTAATAAAAGACCTCATATCTCTTACAAGGCTAGGCACACACACACACACACACACACACACACACACACACATGGCATCCTTGTGTGTTCCTTCATGGTTAAACATCATTGATATATCACTTTTACACACTTGATAATATATGCTCATGCATTTATACTATCTTAACAATCTTTGCTTATTGCATGTTCTAGGACTATGTCTAGGAAATAGCATATGTGTGTGTCTTTGTGTTTGTATGTTTTCATATTTTTGTATTTGGACTTGAATATGTTCTATTATGATTCCTTATTGAGTTCCGGTCGTTTTGGTTACTCATTCATTTAGTTTCGAGTCCAAACGATGTAGTTACGCTACTTTTCGTTCTCATTCGTTGAGTTGACTTCATCATCATTTTCCAAGATGATTTCTCAACCATTTTTCAAAGTTGTATAGTCTTCGTCGTGCATGAGGGAGTCACGGTTTGTAATCCAAAAACAGATTCGAAATCGGAGTTCGGATGCCTAAGATACGGCTGAAGAACGTGAGGGAGCGCGCAAGGGCGTAAGTGGCCAAGAGGCCACGTGTGGCCCACGCCGTGGGTGAGCCGTGGGCCCCACGGCCAGAGGGGCTCTCTGCCCCTATGTGGCCCACGTGCCCCCCACGGGGCTGGGCTGATGTGGCCCCTTGTGGTTGGCCAAAACTTGCCTTCTCTCTCCTCCTTTTTATTTCCCTCCATTCCCTCCATTTCATTTCAAGAAGAGAAATTGAAATATTCCCATCATAATTTTCTCCCAAGTTTTCTCATCTTCCAAACACCATAACTTCATCATACGAAGTTGGATTTGAGGGATTCAAGTTGGAGAACGTTCGTAATCAAGTCCTCTACCTTTTCCAAATGGTTTGGTGGCTGTTTGATCGAGTTTTCTAGTGGTTCCACATAGAAATCCGAACCAACTCGTGAATCCAAGGTATTGGTCTTATCTATGGGGTTTCTTTCTTTTTAACCTTCAATTTGCTTGGGGTTTCTTCTTCTATATGTATGTTTATGTTTGGTGAAAGCTATTGTGAAAGATAGCTTCATAATCATTCTAATCAAAAGTCTATTTAGAGACAAATGTGGACTAGTTTCTATGATTCTTGGTTTTTCACATGTTTGTGAGTTGTATTGTGATTAGAATGGCATCTTAGGTTGTTTGTGACTTGATTGAATCAATTTTGTGATAAATGACCTTGAGATTTGATTTGATCCTTTGATTGATGAAATCTAGGATTATTGTATTTGTATGTGTTTTAGAGCAATCTAGGATTTGATTGATTTATATCTTGAATCCTTGCTCTATATTTTTGGCTAGAATATTGATTGATTTAATCTCATATATCTAACATTTTATTGTATGTTGATAGCATCTTGAACTTGTACTTCATGAATATATTTTGTTCAAGTGTTGTATGTGTGAATGAGACTTTGAGCTTATGTGTTTGGTGTTTACACATGCTTTAGGTTTTATTCTTGTATTTTGCATCTAGACTTTTATTACTTGTGATATCACATGTTTAGGTCTATTTGTACCATGGAATGTATTGATCACATGTTCTATGTTGAATTGGTTGTTTGCATCATTTGCATTCACATGATCACACTAGGAAGTCCTTGTAAAAGGCATGAAGTCTTGGTTAGAGTCGGGATGACTCAGATAGCCAAGCAAGAAGACTCGCCTAGAGTCGGGATGACTCGGATAGGTAAGCAATAAGTCATGGCTAGAGTCGGGAGGACTCGGATAGTCATGCATGTGAGGCTCCCTAGAGGCAAGAGTGCCTTAGATAGGGAGTTGGCTATTATATTGGTAGGCCTATGCGTATGGTTAGACATAGACTCCAAAAGAGCGGGGTACATGGGAGGTGTATGCACTCTTGAGGAATTTCTAATCTTCCATCGATGTTGGTTTTGTGTGTTGTCCAATATATGGTGGTTTCGCATCATTGAGGGATCTCATACTTTCCAATAGGGTTGGGTAGACTTAGACTCCACTAGGTTGGGTGAGCTAAAGATTGGTCACTTTGTGGATTCTCTATTTTTATCATCCAATATATATAGTACCCTAATGGTTGTATTTCAACCCGTGGATGTTTCCTCCTTACAGGTTTTACCACGTTAAAAAATCTCTTGTGTTAATTCTTCCTATCTCTATCTTTTATATTTTATTTGTGTATGTTATTATCTTGTTTCATATTACTCACTTGTGATGTATAGTGAAGCAAGTATTTGTAAAGTGTGATTTGTGAATTCATTCTTTTGATCATTTTTGTATATTTGATTCTTTTGTATATTGTAATTTTTGTATAGTGATATTTGATCACTCTTGTAACTAGTTGAACATCTATTAAAATACAAGCTTTATTTGTTATTGTGTTTATTTATTTTTATACCTCACACAACTAGGTGATATACTTAGACCTTGTGCACATGATTATATTCTCATATTGTCTATGTATGTCTTTCTTGGTTTATTTTGTTGTGTGTAAGGCTACCTTAAGGGACAAACGAGAGTTTGTTTAAGGGATTGGAAAAAGGTGTAAAAACCTATTCACCCCCCCCCCCCCCCTCTAGGTATGCCTTAAGCAATTTAACTATGTTTGTATACTTTCACTCTTGATTGCTAAGAACAAAATATCTACTTAATATCTACTTCTCTCTATCTTCTCTCTAACTTTCTATATCTAAAAATGTAAAAACTAAGTATATCTTTCTAAGTTGAGAGCATTCCTTGAGTAGCTTGTTGAATGCAAGTCTGTATGCATGAGAGAGAAGGCCTTCCAAGGACAATAGGTGGAAAAGGGGGCAGCTTTCATTGACTTTGGGGTGAGCTTTGACCATTTGCAGCTCATCAGAGTTGCCGGCGGCTTTGTGCGGCGGCTTTGTGCCCGCCGCATGAACCTACCGGGCTTGTTTTTCCTTCACCGCGGACTTGTTCCGCGGGACTTGTCTTGCCGTGGCTCATGCATGAACCCGTCGGGCTTGTTGGCGGCTTCGTGCCCGCCGGCCAGAGTGTCTGAACTCGCCAGATGACAAGATTCTCCTTCTGACGACTTTGTGCGGCGAGACATGTCCCGCCGATTTGAGTGCCTGAACTTGCCGGACTTGCTTTTCTTCTATTTTCTGCCTAAATTGCCCTCTTTTCTTCACCTTGGACAAGAATGCCCTTGAATTGCCTATTGCCTATTACAACATTAAACACAGAATGCTTTAGAAAACGATTATGAAAACAAGGTAAAAGGGGAGCTAAATGTAAACATTTAGAGCGCGATCAGACAAAATGGGACAAGAGGTTCAAATGACTAGAGTAACCCTCATATATATATATATATATATATATATATATATAATATTATATAAAATATTATATATAATATATTAAAAATTATTACATATACAATATAATTTTATTATATATATTGTATATGTAATAATTTTTAAAATATTATATATAATAATAAAATATAATATATATATAATAATAAAATATAATATATATATTATTGTATTAAATTATATATTATTATATATTATATTATTATATATAATTACTTTCGGTACAAGGACGGGACAGGATAGGGTGGTTGTTCCATATTGTGTTTGGAATGTAAATTATTAATTATATTGTTATGCTTTGCCTTTTAGTATGACTGTTATAGGGGTTTTTCGTCAGCATGATACGTTAGCAAAAGATAACAAGTAATGCGGAAATATAGTGACTCCATGTCATCAAAAGTCAAATGTGAGACACGTTATCAAAAGCGTCAACATGAATGCGTAACAGCACCATATGAGAGGCCATCTACAGATGGAATCTGGTTGGCTAAAGATCTGTTCGGCCAAAGGTTTCAATCAGCTAAGATTTGTTCGGCCAAGAATATGCTCAGCCAGGAGTCTGCTCGGCCAGGAATCTACTCGGCCAGGAGTCTACTCGGCCAGGAATCTACTCAGCCATGAGTCTACTTAGCCAGGATTCTACTCGGATAGGAATCTGCTTGGCCAAGATTCTGCTCAGCCAAAGATCAATACTTAGCCAAAAACGGGAAATACAATCCTATCAAGATACGCCTTATCAAGTGGAGATCTACTCAGATACGAAACCTAAGAATCACACTCCAAGTAAGGAAATATCCCTATTTCCTCTCCAGTGTCAGAATTATAATCAAGAAATGACTTAAAGCTTCCAGAAGGATAAACACCAAACGGGAAACGAGTCCTAATTGGTCTACTCTACCGGAATCCTACAAAGATTCTAATTAATGAATCCACTGCTTATACGACAAGAACTAGGGCAACCCTAAATCGAACTGTATAAATACAACCATGTATTCATTATAAAGGGGATGGACATCATGAGCAATTGACTTACATGAGAAAAAAGATACGAAACATAAGCAATTATCTGAGAGAAAGCGAGTATTGAGTGTGTAATTATTATATTCATAGTGGATCTCTTCTCGCCATCACCGGCACCGTGGATGTTTCCTCGCCTTGGGGTTTTACCACGTAAAACATGTGTTATGTTTGGTTTATTATTTATTTCCTGCTTTTCTACATTACTATTCTCAAATACGAACGAATCGTATCACATCCACATGGAGAAAGAGGCTTTGATTATTCAACCCTAGACTAGTTAAAGCTTCGATCTGCCTACGTGTTATTGTTTGACGGTTGACTTTTCAACGATCCAAAAATCACTGTCAACAATGACTATGATAGGACAGGACAAGAGGTTCAAATGACTAGAGCGCCCCTGTTATATATATATTATTAATATATAAAAATATGTAATATTATATGTAAGTTCCTCAAGTTTTAATTGGCTTATTTCGTGGACAAACCACAATTGGGGCTTGTATTATAAGGGTAGTTAGGCGCATCATCGTTGGTGATCAAGCACAACAAAGGCCCTCTCAAGACCTCAAGATGATAAGCACTCCAAAGGTAAAATACTTTTGCTTACTTGCATTAAAGAGATCTTAGTTGCACATACACACAACCCTTGCTTATCTATACTATCTTGTATGTTGTGTGTTTTATGTATGTGCATTCATATTATTGAACTCTCTTCATACAGGTTTTAATTGATTGCTCTTGATTGATAATTGCCATGTCTTTTTAGGCATTATGATGCATTCACTTCACACTTAACACTTGCACATCTTTGATGGTTTGTGTTGTGTTATAAGTGTGTCGTGTAATTCGTTTCCTGAAGATTGACAGAAATGTCCGTGCTTGCACGATGGTGTGCATGTCTTAGCGCGATATTTGACCACTTGAAAAAGTCTCATTCTTCTCTTGGATAAGTGTTATATTTGGTTTGGTTGTTTGGAGTGAAGTGTTTAGTTTCAAAAAATTGGATTTCAATGTTTCAAATGTTTTCAAAACTGACCTTTGCATGGTCTTGTGACCATAGCGTTTTACACAAAATTTCAAAATGAGTTTTGAAAATTTCTACATAAACTAGACACCCATACCTTTCCAATGGTATATTATTTGTAATATTTCATGACCGTTTGGATTAGTTTTGGAATCTCCAAAGAGACCACTAAAATATGGCATCTCTGCTGTAATCTGAATCTGACCTTTAGTCACTCAAATGACCATAACTTTTTCTACAGATATCAAAACTTTATTCTATAAAAAAGAGTAGAAAGTAGACATCTATACATTTCCATCGGTATATTATACAATAAATTTCGATGACGCTTGCTCATGTTTTGGAGCGCTCAAATCTTGAGTTGTTGCGTTGTCGCGCCTATGCGTTGGTGTGGCGCTGCTCGACTAGCGCTTTTGGTTTAGAGATGGTGCACTTGTGTGGTGCATGACAAGTACCACAATGCTCCACCCCTGTTTCGTAATTTGGCCATATCTCACTCATTTGGAGTCCAATTTGGCTCATTTTTGGAGAAAAAATCATGAAATTTATAGGGCTATCATCTAAGCACTATAATTACATCTCTTTCTCTCATTTGCATTCGAGAAACAAAAAGCTACAAAACCCTAGAGAGAGATTAAGAGTTCCCTAGTGAGAGAAAGCACCAGGATTGCTTCTTTAACTCTCTCAACTCATTTCCATATGCATAAATCATCATCTAAGCATCATCTAGGAACATCTAGTATGTGCTAATGCATGGGTCTTCTTCAACACACATGTTATGGTAAATTGAACACTATCTTCATTAAGTTTAGTGTTTTTACTGAGCAATTTATCTCATTTATAACTTGTATGCTTTTAGATTAATTTCTACTTACAAGATTAAGATTATGTGCTGATTAAATGAGTTCTTGTTTTGTGATAGTTAGGTTTTCATGTTTATATAACATCTAGCTAAATTGATCTCATTGTTTGATTGAGAATGTTTTTTATATCTATTGTATCTAGGATTGGTTATCATTAACATAGCTAAGTTGTATGTCATGACATATAGCTATATGATATCTAGGATTGATTTTATTGTCATCATTTGATCTCTAGATAAGCATTTAGTGTTCCCTAACATTAATTGCATTTTGGATATTGCATAATATTCACATAGGGTGTTGATCTCTCCGTGAGAAGTAAGTCTTTGTGACTAAGGTAGCTTAGTGCGCAAGCAATTGGTCAAGTGCCACTATAAAAGGCCTGCGGGTAGAGTAGGAAGTGCTCATGCCAAGAGTAGTGATCAAGAGATATCACTAGGGATTGAACCAAGAGTGGCGAGTGGTAGTGTCCATAGCCTGAGGTTATCTAGGGTGAGGGTCCGTGTATCGCTTAAGGGTGTAACTGTTTACTTATATAGTGGATTTCAATGACTGTGTGTAGCTAGCATAATAGCTCGTGGTTTTTCCCTGTTGAGAGTTTCCACGTAAAAATCCAATGTTCTTTAATTTCCGCATTTTATACTTGATTTTATTGTTTGGTGAATTGGGGTTATTTTTATAATATTGACTAATCCAGAAAATTTGGTAATAATGGATTAACAACCCATTCACCCCCCCCCCCCCCCCCCCCCCCCCCTCCCTCTAGGTTGTATTTATTAGACACGCACGCGTATAATAATTATTTTCACTTGGTATCAGAGCGGGTTCCTAGACATACTTAGGAGATCCTTGACATATTTTTGTGTCTTACATTTGTGTGCATTTTGTTCATTATATTCACGTTTGCATTCATTTTACTTAAACACTATGAGTGGATTTGAGATGCTAGAGGGTAACTTGACCTCCAAAGTGGAGAGGAAAGAAATTGACTCTGAAGAAGAGGTGACTCTTTTGATAAAGAGGTTTAGGAGATTCATGAAATCTCAAAAGAAGGGTATGACCTCCAAAGTGAAGGAGGAAAATAAAATGTCAAGGAAAAGTGTCCCTTACCTTGAATGTGGTGGAATTGGCCACATTGCCTCCAAGTGTAGTAACTTGAAGTACAAGAATGGAGGAGTTGGTATGATCGCTACTCGGTGTGATAGCGAAGTAGAAGTTGTTGAAAGTTGTTCCACAATCTTATATGAGTGTGTGAACAACTACCTTGCCTTTCCGGTTTCCTACCATGAAGAAACACAAGCCATCACCAAAAATGTGTCACTTGAAGATTTCAAGATTGGTGACTTGAAGTTTGGAAACCGACATGGAGCATGCTTGAGAGAAGTAAGCCTTAATGATATGACTCTCACAAGCACAAGTGAGAGATGCTTCGATCATGGTAGTTCATGCTCCGGGAACTCTTGTGACAATATCGTGGATAACTAAGAGTTCATTGACTTTCTTCAAAAGTCTTTGAAGGAAAAAGAAAATGATATCCTTAGATTGGAAAAGGATAATCTTCAACTACACGCCAAAATGACTCACTTGAATGATGAAGTGAGATGTGTAAAAGAAATTAAAGGCAAGTTGAAGATGGAACTTGAAGAGGCAAGAAGCTCACTTGCTAAGATAACTTCGAGTTCATACATGGATGACTCCTTAAAGAAGATAGACATAGTTGTTGTGTCTAAGTACGAGAAGGAGATTGAAGATTGCCATCAAAGGATGAAGGTAATGAAGGATGAAATTGCTAGTAAAGAAAATTCCTTGAGAATTGTCAAGGATAAAGAGATGAGGCACTTTCAAGACTTGAAGAAGGGTAAGATATTACAACTTCAAGCTCATGGTAAATGCAAAGCTTCACCTCCTTATCATCCTAGGAGGAAGATTGATCTTGAAGAATCTTTCAAGAATAGCCAAGTGAAGATGCCAACAAAGGGTGTTGCTCAACCTCAACATCTAAGAGCTCCATGCCCAAGCCTTGCTCAATCATGGTCTAACCAACTAAGGAGGCATGTCATGCTACCTCAACCAAGGAGGCAACCTAATCCGGTTCAATAACAAAGAAAGAGTGAACCGGTTCAACACCAAAGGCGACATCAAATGACCTCACAAGGATATGGTATGAATTCTCACTTTATACCAACTTGTCATTTTTACGGTGTTAATGGGTATATTAGGCCTAATTGCTTTAGGCACATTAAACAATGTAGGGTTGAAAGCATGATAGAGAGAAAGAGGCTTAGAAAAGCCATTTTGTATGTGCTTAGGAAATCTAGAGTCAATAATCCTAGGAATTCAAATAACATGCAAACTATGACCACTAGGAATGAAATTGTGTCACCTAGGTGGATAAGAAAAGATGAACCCACTTGCTACGATGCTAACATGTCTCTCATAGGTTCAACTAGGTCCAATGGACTTGGTAGGTCTATAGGACCTCATGGCCTTCATTGATGCAGTGTGGTAATTGATCTCATATGGGGAACTCAAGCAAAAGAGCAATTTTGCATACTTGTCACATGTAAAAATTTGATAAAAATTATGCTTCTTTATTAATTGCTTGAGTAGCTTGGTTGCACATATGCTTATATGTTTTTCTATTCAATAAATGTGAACCATTGCTTCGTGTGCAATTCATGTCATATTTATGTTCAAACATACATTTTTGGACTAAGAGATTTACTTAGGAAGTACTCTTTGAATGGCCTATAGTTATCTCCATGACATGATGATTCTTTAAATGACATGCTCAAAATGAAAAAGCATGAAATTTTTATGACATGCTTAAAAATGAAAAGCATGAATTGATGATTGCAAATTCTAATGCAAAACTATGTGTGAAAATGAGACTCAAATGAATAAATGATCATGTATCCGTTCTAAGGATTTTATAATCCAAAGTCTCTCTTTCTTTATTTGTTAAACATAGCTACTATCATATGAGTATCTTACCCGGAAAAATCGAATAGAGTGCAAAAAGTCGCTCATGCCATATTTTGCTTATAAAGTTAGATATAGTTGCCTCTTAAATTGACTTCAATGACATATCTATATCCTTGCTTTGATTCATGACAAATGGTGAAATTGGTTTGAATTTTATAGAAAACATTTGTCATTTGTTTTGTCAAATACCATTACTTTTGGATTTAAATGCAACATGTCTTGCATGCAAATCATTATTATCACTGTAAGGATTCCCATATCTTGATTGGCTTATTTCGTGGACAAACCACGTGTTGGGGATTGTATGTAAGGGTAGCTTAAGTGATTGATATTCAAGCTCAAGACCCTCTCATGTCCTCAAGGTTGATAAGCACCAAAGGTAAACTTCTATGTGCTTAATTTGCTTTGAAGAGATTAGTTGCACACACACACTCACATCTCATGCTTAATTCATTTTCTTGTATGTTGTGTTATTATGTGCTCATTAATGTTCATTTACATCTCTTCTTGCATGCTTTACATGATTGCATTTTGTATGAACAAAGTCATGTTCATTCTAGACTTAGGATTGCATTCATGGTGTTGGCGCTGTTCAAAGCACTGTTGAAGGCGCTGTACGTACAGCGCCTATATGAGACCTAGTTGAAAAATGCATTTTTAATGCATCAGGTCTGATGCAATTTTGGAAGGCACTGTACGAGCGCTGTACAAAGCGTTGTTCGTACAGCGCCCATCTCAGACCCGAGAGATCAGAGTTGGGGCGCTGTACAAGCGCTCTACGTACAGCGCCCAAGGCAAAAACAGGGCAACTTATTCAAAACGATCACACTCTGTTTTGGCCCCCTATATATATGCCACTTTGACTTTAGGTCATTCAAGTGAGTTGATTTTCAGATTTCATACTTAGAATATTTTTCAAGCAAATAAAAATACAAAAGAACTCACCTTTAACCACTCAAATCAAATCCTTTGTGCATTAAATTTCATATTGCATCTTCTATGTCTATATAGAAAGCATCCATGTATGGGTTTGCATCATCACAACTTGCTTGGTAAGATTTTGATTAAGTTCATCTTATTTTAGTATTTTTACTATCAAGCTATTCTCTTTTAATTTACTTGTATGTTTTGATCATATGATAAATACAAGAATAGAGAATTAATTGTGATGAATTGATTGAGTGTTGTATTGTGATAGCTAATTAGGTTTTTGACTAATCTTGATTAGCTAAGCTATTTGACATGTCATCTAGCTCTTGATATCTAGGGTTTATTTAATTGAATATATCATCATCCTAGATAAGCATCTAAGGTTCCCTAGCCTTGTTTGTTATTTGAATATTCATACATATTCACATAGGTTGCATAATCTCTTCATAGAGAATTAAGTCTTGAGGCTAAGATTGCTTAGGCCTTAAGCAATTGGACTAGAGCCATTTTTAAAGGTCCACATGGTAAAAGTGGGGGGCTATTGACCAGAGTGTTAGACGAGGTCTACATAGGTTGTAAACTCCATTTCAATTAGTGGATTTCGAGGTTCGAGTGTGGCGCACTATACAGCCCGTAGTTTTTTCCCAGTGGTTGGGTTTCCACGTATACATCAAGTGTTATTTAAATTCCGCACTATATTACACTTGCTTGTATTTTTGACTAGTAGGGGCATTTTCGTAAAATTGACTTGCATGCAAAAATTGGGTAATAATAGTTAAAATCTATTCACCCCCCCCCCCCCCCCCCCCCCTAGATTAATATATTAGTACACACCGAGTATTTGTTTCAATCACACTTTTTTTTAAAAGAAAATAAATCTCCTTGCTTCTCTTCCAATTAATTGTGTTGCATAAAGTGCATTATATGATTATGCAAATGTCTTGTATGCTACTATCTCTCTTTGCTACAAGTGACCCAGTTGGGGATGTTACTTTGCCTATATCATGACAAAAGAGGGGAGTAGTATATGGTAAGGGGGAGTGCTAATTGAGAGTAGCTAATTCACTCATTGGGGAGAGTGCTTAATTGAGGGGGAGTAACCCGTTGAAGGGGAGCATTGCATTACACATTTATTTCATGATATTGTATATTTTCTTTAATGTAAATGCTTGTTTTGATTTCACTTGATCATCTCACATACACTTGTATTGGAAAGTGTAGAAACTTTGTTTTCAAGGATTGATTGTTCTACAAGAGATTGAAGACTTAAAGATCTAGCTTTTAAATATCTCTTTGTAATGTAGAAAATCATTGTTGACCTTTAGTTTCTATTTTGTTGTGAGGATCAATGTGAGTGGTGGCTTTGTCACGAAATAGCTAAAGGGGGAGATTGTAAGTTCCTCAAGTTTTGATTGGCTTATTTCGCAGACAAACCACAATTGGGGCTTGTATTGTAAGGGTAGCTTAGGTGCATCATTGTTGGTGATCAAGCACAACAAAGGCTTTCTCAAGACCTCAAGATGATAAGCATTCCAAATGTAAAATACTTGTGCATACTTGCATTGAAGGGATCTTAGTTGCACACACACACACACAACCCATGCTTATTTATACTATCTTGTATGTTGTGTGTTTTATGTATGTGCATTCATGTTATTGAACTCTCTTCATACATGTTTTAATTGATTGCTCTTGATTGATAATTGCCATGTCTTTTTAGGCATTATGATGCATTCACTTCACACTTAACACTTGCACATCTTTGATGGTTTGTGTTGTGTTATAAGTGTGTCGTGTAATTCGTTTCCTGAAGATTGATCAGAAATGTCCGCGCTTGCATGATGGTGTGCATGTCTTAGCGCGATGGTTGACCACTTGAGAAGATCTCATTCTTCTCTTGGATAAGTGTTAGATTTGGTTTGGTTGTTTGGAGTGAAGTGTCTAGTTTCAAAAGATTGGATTTCAATGTTTCAAATGTTTTCAAAACTGACCTTTGCATGGTCTTGTGATCATAGCATTTTATACAAAGCTTCAAAATGGGTTTTGAAAATTTCTGTGCAAACTAGACACCCGTATCTTTCCAACGATATATTATTTGTAATATTTCATGACCGTTTGGATTGGTTTTGAAATCTCCAAAGAGACCAATAAAACATGGCATCTCTGCTGTAATCCGAATTTGACCTTTATTCACTCAAATGACCATAACTTTTTCTACAGACATCGAAACTTCATTCTATATAAAGTAGTAGAAAGTAGACATCCATACCTTTTCATCGGTATATTATACGATAAATATTAATGACGTTTGGTCATGTTTCGGAGCGCTTGAATCTCAAACTGTTGTGCTGTCGCGCCTATGCGCTGGTGTGGCGCTGATTGACCAGCGCTTTTGGTCCAGAGATGTTGCACTTGTGTGGCGCATGACAAGTAGAGCAATACTCCGCCCCTGTTTCGTAATTTGGCCATATCTCACTCATTTGGAGTCCAATTTGGCTCATTTTTGAAGAAAAATTCGTGAAATTTATAGGGCTATCATCTAAGCACTATAAATACATCTCTTTCTCTCATTTGTATTCAAGGAACAACAAGATATAAAACCCTAGAGAGAGATTAAGAGTTCCCTAGAGAAAGAAAGCACCAAGATTGCTTCTTTAGCTCTCCCAACTCATTTCCATGTACAGAAATCATCATCTAAGCATCATCTAGGAACATCTAGTATGTGCTAATGCATAAGTCTTCTTCAACACACATGTTATGGTAAGTTGAACACTATCTTCATTAAGTTTAGTGTTTCTACTGAGTAATTTATCTCATCTATAATTTGTATGCTTTCAGATTAATTTCTACTCACAAGATTAAGATTATGTGTTGATTAAATGAGTTGTTGTTTTGTGATAGCTAGGTTTTCATGTTTATATAACATCTAGCTAAATTGATCTCATTGTTTGATTGAGAATGTTTTTGATAGCTATTGTATCTAGGATCGGTTATCTTTAACATAGCTAAGTTGTATGCTGTAAGGATTCCTATATCTTGATTGGCTAATTTCGTGGACAAACCACGTGTTGGGGATTGTATGTAAGGGTAGCTTAAGTGGTTCATAATCAAGCTCAAGACCCTCTCTTGTCCTCAAGGTTGATAAGCACCAAAGGTAAACTTCTATGTGCTTAATTTACTTTGAAGAGATTAGTTGCACACACACATACTCACATCTCATGCTTAATTCGTTTTCTTGTATGTTGTGTATGTGTTGTTATTATGTGCTCATTAATGTTCATTAACATCTCTTCTTGCATGCTTTACATGATTGAATTTTGTATGACCAAAATCATGTTCATTCTAGACTTAGGATTGCATTCATGGTGTTGGCGCTGTACAAAGTGCTGTTGAAGGCGCTGTACGTACAGCGCCTATATGAGACCTGGTTGAAATTGGCTCCTTAATGCATCAAGTCTGATGCACATTGAAGAGGCGTTGTACGGGCGCCCATCTCAGACCCGAGAGATCAGTCATGTGGCGCTGTTCAGGCGCTGTACAGAAGCGCTCTACAAACAGCGCCTATGAAGAAATGTTCTTCATTTCCCAGGTAGGCGTTGTACAAGTCGCTCTACGTTCGACTTGTACACCGCCCAAGGCAAAATATGGACAACTTATCAAAACGCACCACTTTGGTTTTGACACCCTATATATATGCCTCTATGACTTTAGGTCATTGAAGTGAGTTGATTTTCAAATTTCATACTTAGAATATTTTTCAAGCAAAAAAAAAAAAAAAATACAAAAGAACTCACCTTTAACCAATCAAATCAAATCCTTTGTGCATCAAATTTCATATTGCATCTTCTATGTCTATAAAGAAAGCATCCATGTATGGGTTTGTATCATCATAACTTGCTTGGTAAGATTTTGATTAATTTCATCTTATTTTAGTATTTTTACTATCAAGCCATCTCTTTTAAATTACTTGTATGTTTTAGATCATATGCTAAATACAAGAAAAGAGAATTGATTGTGATGAATTGAATGAGTGTTGTATTGTGATAGCTATCTAGGTTTTGCTTAATCTTGATTAGCTAAGCTATTTGACATGTCATCTAGCTCTTGACATCTAGGGTTGATTTAATTGATTATATCATCATCCTAGATAAGCATCTAAGGTTCCCTAGCCTTGTTTGTTATTTGAATATTCATACATATTCACATAGGTTGCATAATCTCTTCATTGAGAATTAAGTCTTGGGGCTAAGGTTGCTTAGGCCTCAAGCAATTAGAACTATAGCCACTTTTAAAGGCCCGCGTGGTAGAAGTGGGGGGTTATTGACCGGAGTGTTAGACGAGGTCTACATAGGTTGTAAACTCCATTTCAATTAGTGGATTTCGAGGTTCGAGTGTGGTGCACTAAACAGCCTGTGGTTTTCTCCCAGTGGTTGGGTTTCCACGTATATATCGAGTGTGATTTAAATTCCGCATCTTATTACACTTGCTATATTTTTGTGACTAGTTAGGGGTATTTTCATAATCTTGTCATGCATGCGAAAATTGGGTAATAACGATTAAAATCTATTCATCCCCCCTCTAGATATATTTAGAACACACCGAGCGTTTATTCATTGGACTTTCATATGCCATGACATATAGCTATATGATATCTAGGATTGATTTTACTGTCATCACTTAATCTCTAGATAAGCATTTAGTGTTCACTAACATTAATTGCATTTTGGATATTGCATAATATTCAAATAGGCTGTTGATCTCTTCCTGAGAAATAAGTCTTGTGACTAAAGTGGCTTAGTGTGCAAGCAATTAGTCAAGTGCCACTATAAAAGGTCTGTGGGTAGAGTAGGAGGTGCTCACGCCAAGAGTGGTGATCGGGGGATATCACTAGGGATTGAACCAAGAGTGGCGAGTGGTAGTGTCTATAGCTTGAGGTTATCTAGGGTGAGGGTCCATGTATTGCTTAAGGGTGTAACTGTTTTCTCATATAGTGGATTTTAGTGACCATGTGTGGCTAGCATAATAGCTTGTGGTTTTTCCCTATCGAGGGTTTCCGCGTAAAAATCAAGTGTTCTTTAATTTCCGCATTTTATACTTGATTTTATTGTTTGGTGAATTAGGGTTATTTTTATAATGTTGACTAATCCGGAAAATTAGGTAATAACGGATTGACAACCCATTCACCCCCCTCTAGGTTGTATTTATTAGACACGCACACGTATAATAATTCTTTTCGTTATATATAATAATATGTTATTATTATATATAATAAAAAAATTATATAATATATATATACTATATATATACTATATATACAATATTATAATACATATATTATAATATTTATATATTAATAATATATATTATTATATATATATTATAATAATATATAAAAATACATTTCACATATATATATATTGTTATTATATATATATAGGATATACTATAATATATTATGTAAGTGCCTCAAGTTTGATGGGCGTATTTTAATGACAAACCACATGTGGGGTTTATGTAAGGGTAGCTTAGGAATTGTGATCAAGTTCAAGGCCCTCTCAAGACCTCAAAAGTAATAAGCACTCCAAAGGTAAATTTCAAGTGCTTACTTGCAAATGAAGAGATGTAGTTGCACACACACAACTCATACATATATTTATATCTTATATGTTGTGTATGTTTTATAGGTGCATTCATGTTCATTAATCTCTCTTCTTGCATGTGGTAATTGATTGCATCTTGTTCATGACAATGTCGTGACACTTTAGGCATTAGGATGCATTCATTTCAATTTTCACACTTGCACAAAATTGCTCATGCATTTTAGACTAAGTGTGAATTGAATTTGAAAAGAGAAAATTTCTCTTTGACCGCTACCTGTACCGCCCCTGGTACACGTGCATGGGCAGCGGTCCAAGTTAGGTTGAAAAACCTGATGATTTTGCACCGCGCATACCGCGGCCTAGGCACATGCCTATGGGGCGGTCTACGCAGCGGTTAAAAGCAGAGCTTTCATGCTATGTGTACCGCTGCCTAGGCACTTGCACACGTAGAGGTGTAGGCAGCGGTAATTCGGCCAAAATGTTTTAAAAAATTGACCAAAACGACCATGCTTTGAAGAGACCACCTATATATGTATCACTTATGTCTCTAGGTCATTTTGAGAGAGTTCAAATCAGTTTTCTTACTTAGAACATTTTTCAAGAAAGAAAAAATTCACAAGAACTCACCTTTAAACACTCAAAGTCATTCCTTTGTACATCAAAGATCATCTTGCATCATCTATGACCATATAGGATGCATCCATGCATGGTTTTGCAACATCACAACTTGCTTGGTAAGGTTTTCACTATTATCTTACATAATTAGTGTTTTTCTTAACAAGCCATCTTTTTAATTATTTGTATGCTTTTAGAATATATTTTAGATACAAAATAGAGATTGATTGTGGTGTATTGATTGAGTGTTGTATTGTGATAGCTATCTAGGATTATTTAATCTATGTTTAGCTAAGCTTTATGATATGTCATTTAGCTATTGATATCTAGGATTGTATTAATTGTCATTTTATCATCCTAGATAAGCATCTAAGGTTCCCTAGCCTTATTTGCTCTTTGAATATCATCATATATTCACATAGGACACATTATCTCTTCAATGAGAAGTAAGACTTGTGTAGCTTCCAGGATTAGGTAGCTTAAATCACAAGCAATTGGATTAGGTTCACTTATACTGGGATTAGGTAGTGGTGGTGGATTATATACCGAGATTGGGTTGTAATTCTTTTACCATAGGTTCGAGTGTGACGCACTTACCAGCCCGTGGTTTTTCCTGTAAGGGTTTCCACGTATATTTCAACTGTCATTTAAATTCCGCACATATTACACTTGTTATTTTATTGTGATTAGTTAGGGGTATTTTCGTCAACTTGGCTATCAACGAAAATTGGGTAAAATTAGTTAAAATCTATTCTCCCTCCCCCCCTAGATTAATACATTGAACACACTGTAATTTGTTTCATATTATATATTATTATATATAATAATATAATATAATATATTATTTATAAAATATAATATATATATATATATAATATTATAATATATGTTATTATGATATATATTATATATATACAGTCCTTCTATTGTAAGTTCGAACTGATATAAAATATATCAATTCCTTGCATGTGGGTTATTGGATTTAAAAAATGCTTTGACAAGTGCATGCAGCCAAGTTAAAGCATTTAAATCCAGTGGTCCACATGTAAGGAACTGATATATTTTATATCAGTTCGAACTGACAATAGAAAAACCGTATATATATATATATATAATATTATAATATATATTATTATATATGTAATAATATTTAATATATATTTTATATATTATTATTAAACATGTTTGTAATTTTTTGAAAATTTAAAGGGTAAAGTAGTCTTTTTGTACTTATCTTATGTCATGGGAGAACCTTGTCCTAAGGTCTTGGGTGGGACAAAATTTGGTGTTTTTTTCCCACCTTATTCCGTCCAGTCACATGTTAAAGACGCGCCAAACGTGGGACAAGAGGAAATCGTCCCACGTTGTTTTGTCTCATCCCGCGTACCAAACGCACTCTTTAACTCTCATTTTTTTCAAGTCACTTCATTCTAAAAACATAAGTTAAAAAAAAAATAAAAAAATTCTATTTTATTCCAAAATCAACCTTTATATCTTTGACATCAATTTTTGGATAAACTTAGTCAACAACCACTGGCTGATCGATGCCTAGATCAACCAACGAGGTGTGATTTTGATCGTGCTTTTGCTATGCACGCAAGTTGATTAGATAAATAGTAAATGTAAAAAACTGATAAGAAATAATAGAGACACCAAGATTTTTACATGGAAAACCCTAAACAGAGAAAAACCATGGTCACCTTGACGATAAAGAAAGAGAAAGAGAAATCTTTACTATGAAAGAATGATTACAAGTGATGTATTGCTTGTGGTGCCTCCCTTTTCTTTGTTTGATACATATGTATAAAGGTCAGTGTGCTGCCCTAGCCCTTGGCATGCAAGCAGAGATTATTATTATGCAAGATCCTAGGAGGATCGTATTGATAGTATCCATTTCTACATTAGGCACAGTCCTCATTTCCTATTGTTTTCACTCGTTTCTCAAGTATTATTGTTATTGTAAGTGCCTCACTTTTGATTGGCGTATTTCGTTGGCAAAATCACAATAGGGTTCTATATGTAAGGGTAGCTTAGAATGGAAGAAAACCTCATTGTGGAGTGAAGAGCTTCAAGGAAGGTAAATTTCTTGACTTAACTCTATTTTGAAGAGATTTAGAATGCACACACTCACATTTCATTCATCTACTTGATTTGAATTCCTTGTGTGCATTTCTTGGTTGATTCCTACTTAGCATGCACTCTTCACACTTGCACATAATTGCATCTTGCTAGGTTTTAGGTTGAAAAGCCAAGGGGCTTTTTGCGCTCCTATTCGGCGGTCCATGACTGTAGAATAGGCCGCCGTTTTTTGGCGCCCTTGGTTCGGCGTTAAGGGGCCGCAAAACAAGGCCGCAGAAAGGGACCAGAAACTCAGTTTTTTAGGTCTCATTTCGGCGCCCTTGTTCGGCGGCCAAGGGCGCAGAAACAGGGCGCATAATCCTAGGTCTCGAGCGTCTGTTGGTATTCGGCGCCCTAGTTCTGCGGACACCGACCACAAAATCAAGGGCACAGATCTGCTTTTTTCTGATCTTCTTTTCAAAACGACATCACTTCATTTGGATCATATATATATGTGTCTTGTGTGCCTTGGCTCATTTTTAGAGAGCAAAAAAATTACTCATTTGAGAGCTTCTTGAGCATCTTCCACTTCAAGGCATCAAGACTTCATCTTTAAGGTTCCAAAACACAAACACCCTTCATCGTGCATCTTTCATTCATCATCTAGCATGATTCTAGGTTGATTTCATTTAGGTTTTTTAGTTTTGCTCACATGACTTGTATCCAGAACATCATTCTCACATCTATATGTTCTTGCTTTACAAGATAGCTTTTTTTTTCACTTGAATTGATTCAAGATTGCATCTTTATGACTTGACTTAGTTTCAAGATTGTTTTATTGTGGTTTGTGAGTTGTTTTGTGATAGATAATGCATATAGGATTTTGGTTGCTTATTTAGTATTGTTATATGCATGTCATCTAGTAATATGATATCTAGGAATGTCTAACATACTCATCCATGCCTAGATAAGCTTAAATGTCTAACCTTGCATTTTTAGCATCTTGAGTATTTCACATATTCACCTTAGATTGTGCTATCTCTTCACTTTAGAGACAAGACTTGTATTTACCTCTTAGGTAGTTTGCAAGCAAGGGACTAGAGTCACTATTAAAGGCCCGCGGGTAGCAAAGACGGATTAGTAAATTTAGGTGTGATGTGGTCAACCTAATTTGTAATCGTATTTGCAAATAGTGGATTCGAGGTTCTCGTGTGGCGCACATAACAGCCCGTGGTTTTTCCCCGTGTGGGTTTCCACGTAAATATTGTGTGTCCTTCATTTTCCGCACTTGTATGCTTGTTTTTGTATATTGACTAGATTGGGGCTTTTTCGTAATTTGGACTAATCTCGAAAAATTGGGTAAAAATGTTTAAAATCTATTCACCCCCCCTCTAGATTACTTTAGGACACGTTTATATATATTTTCAGTTATTTACTATGTTTTGTGAGCTTTGTGTAGATAATAAACTCTAAATAAGGTTATAGAACTTTTTTGAAGAGTTTTGAAGGTTAAAGGGGCTGAAATTGTAAATGCTCGTGTAGAACATACAACATTCGGGAGTCATACTCCCTCCTCAGATTGAACCACGTTAAGATCCACATATATTCGGAAAGCCTCAGTCGTCTAGTTTCCAACGGCTTTTAAGGATTGTGATGTCGAGGCTTCTAAAGGAAGTTATGGCCATTTTAGTAACTGGTGCGCAGAGTTGAAAATCTTCTCCAGAGGGAAAAGCAACCTAAAAGCAACCTGGGAAGTAAGTCACATCCAAGTCGCTTTCTTCTTTGTCAAAACTCAAGTCAGGTTGTTTTTTGCCCAGAATTCATAAAATTACCCCTTTGCCCTCACCCTATTTCCTTCCCATATATAAACCTTCTTTATTTTCATTTCAAACAACCACTCTTTACCCAAAGAATATTCACCAAGACTCAATCTTTACTCATCTATGATACATCACCAAACCCACATCTTTATACATCCTTCCATACATCCACCATATAGAACCTTTAAATCCATCATTGGCTCATGTTTTTGGACAAATGGAGCTGAAAAGGAATAAAAGGAGAAGAAGTTTGAAGCAAAGAAAAGAGAGCTCTCCATCATATTTTTCTCTACACCTCTTTCTCTTTTTATTCTTATGATAGCTATGTTTAGATTTCCTTATACTTTTGATATGGCTTTAAGTTGTAATATGAACTAAACTTCTTGGGATAAGGCCAAGATGAAGCTCAATCCATGACTATCTAAATAAATGACCCTCAATTTTATCTATGTCTGTTTGTGTTGTTATATGAAATTTTCATGTACTTAATGCTTTTGAGTGCCTAGTTATCACGTAAATGATGTTTTTGTGGTTGTGTGATGGACTGAGAGGGGAAGCACACCACGTGTTCAATGAAATACTCAATACAAGTCTAGTAAGGTAGAGACACACGAGGCTAGCTTGTAGGATTCATATGTTGTGCCACTAATCTTAATGAACTTGTGTGTAATTGGGATAATCATCGAGAGATAGGTTATTGGTATGCATAAGTATTGTCTTTATCGCTTGAGAGAGAGTAGAGACTATTTTAGGGTCACATGAATCTACAACATTCATTTGCATAATTGGGTTTAGTTGGTGGGTCTAGACTAAAGATAGGATTGGTTGGGTGGATTATAAGCCTTGGCTAATTTCTAATATTAATTTACAACAAAACTATTCTTGTGTTTGTGTGTCTTTAATTTCATTAATTTGCAATAGTTAGTTAAGATTAGTTTTAGTTTTGAAATTGAAATCACATCCTTTTAATTTGTTCAAATAGTAATTTTGCTAATCGATTTCGGTAATCAACTACTCAATCCTTGTAGGAACGAACTTCACTTATTATTGTACTACACCCATAGCCTCGTACTATTGCAAGTGCCCATTTTTGGTGTGATCAATTTTTGGAGCTGCTGCCGGGGATTGAGCGGATAATTGACATTGATACTAGTTGGTTTGTTATAGTTTGAACTTTTTCTTTTACTTTTTAATTTAGTGTTTGGTTGTTCTTCTTTTCAAGCAGACTGCTCTTATATACACCTATATACACCTATATACAAGGAGTAGAGATCTTGTTTCCTTCGACTTCAATCCTGAGATTGAAAGATTAGCTCGAAGAAATAGAAGGGAAGCAAGAGTCAACAGAACAATGATGAACAATTTGAATGCAAATCCGGTGCAAGAGGGCAACAACAATGAAGATGGTAGAACTCTACGAGATTTTACAATGCCTAGAGTTTATCATAATATGTCGTCCATTAGGAGGCCGATGGTGGCAGCAAATAATTTCGAGATTAAGCCAATAGTGATTCAGATGATTGCTACTACAATTTAGTTTAGTGGGTTGTCGAATGATGATCCTAACCTACATTTACAGAGTTTCAGTGATATTTGTGATACTTTTAGATACAATTGAGTTTCCAAAGATGCTATCAAGTTAAAGCTCTTCCCATTCTCTCTGAGGAAAAGAGCAAAGGCGTGGCTATATTCACTACCTCCGGATTTGATTACTACTTAGGATGGGTTGGCACAGACTTTTCTAAACAAGTACTTTCTGATCGAGCCAAGATAGATATGATTTTGGCCCCCATTTCCTTCTCTTTTTGCTTGTTTTTCGGGTATTTTCTCGTGATCTAACTATGATAAACAAGTGTTCCAGGTTTATTAGTGTCACAAGGGCATTTGTGAAGAAAGAGAAGGACTTGATACAAAAAGTGCAAAAAGGTGAAACAAGGCATTGCCGTCGTTTTAGTGTTGCCAATGGCACACCGCGACAGAAGTCTTTGGAGCATTTTGAAGATCAAGCCAAGGAACTGTCACGGTTGAAGTGTCGTTGTGAGCAACACCGCAAAAAAGAGATTAAATCCTGATAAATCAACTAGGTGTGGTGTCGCTGTTAGGTTTTTAGGTTGTGTTGGCATAAATTCCATATCAAAACAATGTTTTTCTTGCATTGATTAGTGGTTTTAGATTAATGATGATTCAAGCTTCAAGAAAGACTTGGCAACTTTTCATGCACGATGGTGTTTTCAACGAGGAATATGCTATATTGCTCTACAAAGGTATTTTAGACCTCATTCCTCTTACAAGGCTTAGGCACATACACACATTGCATTTATATGTGTTCCTGCATCATTGTGCGCAACTGGTATAACACATTCACACACTTGTTGAAGCATGCACATGCATTAGATTTAATTTGATAAACATTGTGAAATTGCATGTTCTAGGATTATCTCTAGGAAATGGCATACTTGTGTGACATTGTGCTTATTTGTTTTTGTATTATTGTTTTGGACTTGAACATGATCTTATATGATTCCTTATTGAGTTCCCATTGTTTTGGTTACTTATTCATTACGTTTCGAGTCCAAACTTGGAAGCTACGTTACTTTACGTTCTCTTACAATGCATTGTCTTCGTCATCATGTATCGAGTCAAATTCATAACCTTTTGACAAATTTTTATAGTTTTCCTTGTGTGTGAGGGAGTCACGGTTAGTAATCCGAAGACGGATTCAAATTCGAAGTTCGAAGGCCGGAATATGGCTGAAAAATGCGAGAGGAGTGCGAGGGAGGCAAAGTTTGGCCAACGGCCAAGAACGGAGGCCCTCTGCCCCCGTGAGGTTCACGCGCCTCCACGGGGGGTGGTGAGGTGGCCTCCTCCGGTTGGCCACTTATTTGGCTCCTTGCCCACCCTTTTAAATATCTCATTTCCCTCCCATTTCTTTCTAAGAAGAAAATTTGAAAACACTAAAAGCTGAAATTTTCTCTCCAACTTTCTCATCTTCCAAATACCATAACTTTCTCATTTCAACTCTGAATTGAGTAATTCAAGTTGGAGAATCTTCATAATCAAGTCCCCTACCTTCTCCAAAAGAGTTTGCAGCTGTTTGATTGGTTTTTGTGGTGACTCTACCCTCAAAACCGAACCAGCTCGGGATTCTAAGGCATTGAACTAATCTTTAAGGTTTCATCTTTTTAAATCTTCAATTACCTTGGGTTTTCTTCTTCTATATGTATGTGTTACTATGATGAAAGCTATTGAGAAGGATAGCTTCAAATCAAAGCTAATCTAGTCTAATTAGAGACTTGAATGTGAACTAGTTTTCTAGGATTCTAGGTTTTCACATGTTTGTAAGTTGTATTGTGATTAGCTTGATATCTACGGATATTTGTGTTTTGATTGACTTATCATGATTGATAGCCTTATTATGTGCTAGGATCCATTAGTTTAACAAATCTAGGATTAGCACATTTGATTTTGTATTTAGAGCTAATTAGGATTTAATTGTTTATTATATATATACTTCCTCTAAATACTTGTTAGAATATTCATTGATCACATTTTGTACTTCTAGGATTTTTTTGTATGTTTCTAATAACTTGAATATGTGCTTCATAAATATGATTTATTCAAGTGTTAGCTTTGTGAATGAAACTAGGAATCACATGTATTAGGTGTTTCACATACTCTAGGTTTTAATTTATGTTTTTGTAACTATACTATTTTGACTTGTGTGCTCACATGACTAAGTCTAGTTTCCATGGAATGTATTGATCACATGTTCTATGTTAAATTGCTTGTTTGCATCAATTGCATTCATGGATCACACTTAGGAAGTCCTTGTAAAAGACATGAAGTCTTGACTAAGACAAGTGATCCGGATAGTCAAGCAAGGAAGTCTTGGTTAAGACAAGAGGTCCGGATAACTAAGCAAGAAGTCATGGCTAGGATCGGGAAGGTCCGGATAGCTATGCAAGGGAGGCTCTCTAGAGGCATGAGTGCCTTGGATAAGGAGTTGGCTATGACATTGGTATTGGATAGACATAGACTCTAATAGAGAGTGTTGCATGGGATGTGTATTTACTCTTGATAAATTTCTAATCTATCAACAGTATTGTGTAGACATAGACTACAATAGAAAGTGGTTCCACACTTTTGAGGAATTTCTAATCTACCAATAAGGTTGGGTAGACATAGACTCCAATAGGAAGTAGATCATGAGTTGGTTACTTTTGAAGAATTTCTAATTTATCATCTAATATATATATAGTACCCAATGGTTGTAGTTAAACCCGTGGATGTTTCCTCCTTAGAGGTTTTACCACGTTAAAAATTCTCTTGTGTTAATTCTTCTTATCTCTATCTTTCATATTTGTATATGTGTATGTTTTAATCTGGTTTCATAATCTTCAGTCTTGATGTATTTGTAAACAAGATTTTGTTAAGTGTGAGATGTAAGTACATCATATTGATCATAGTTATATATATAATTTTTTTGTATATTGATCTATTTGTGTATAGTCATATATTGATTTTTTACTTGTACATATTAAACATTATTGGAAATATAAGTATTCTTTGTTGTTAGTTTTAGTATAATTCTTTCTCTTGCAACTTGTTGATTATATAGATAATGCTTTGTTGAACATATGTTTCTATTGTCTATCATGTATATATGGTTTATGTGTTTTGATATAAGCTATCTTGAGGGATAAACTGTTATTTGTTTCAAGGGATTAGAAAAGGTGTAAAAACCTATTCACCCCCCTCTAGGTATGCTTTAGGCAATTTAATCGTGTTTGTATATTTTAGTCGCGGTGAAGTGTCGCTGTGGAGCCACAACAGCGACAGAGAAGAGGAAGATGAAGAGTTTCGATCAGGTCAAGTGTTGTTATTGGTTGTCGCCGTGTGAACAACCACGACACCTTTGAGATATCAGATCTAATTGTTGCCCTTTTAGGTGTCGCTGTTTTCTTGACCGCGATAAAGACGAAAAACATCCGCGACAACCAGATCGAAGATTGTGTAACTGTTTGCCACGGTAGTGTCACTGTCTCCAAGATCGTGACAACACAACTGTGACACATGCCACATCAGCTTTTCTGGCAGTTAAAGGAAAGATCCGAGAGCCACTATAAATATTCCTCTTCTCCATTTTGAAAAAAGTCTTCCAAGCACGAAAATACAGAACTTAGACTAGCATTCTCTCCTCCATTTGACCTTAGTTAGGCTTCCTCCATCTTTAATCTTGGACTACCTTTTCCATCCAAAAACTCAACACCAAATCTTGAATACTTCACCCAATCACTCCTCTCTTCCCATTCTTTACATTTCCCTACCTTTGTCACTACCCATTAGACATCCATCATCTAGACACATTCTTATCTACCATTCTTTGCACTAGGAGCATCAAAGGAAAGAAGGATCAAGCACTACAAAAAGAGGCCCAAGGGTGATTTCCTTATCTATTACTACTTTGCTATTTGATTGTAACTATATGTAACTAAATCCCTATTCTAGGGGATTGATGTGAGAAACATTTGGATTTGGGTTTTGCTTAAGCTATATTGTATTTTGAATCTCTATTTGTGTTATATTCATTTGATAACTAGATCTTATTTATTATATAATTAGCATTGTATACCACTAGTTGATTATACTCTTGTTTAGGATAATTTGTTATACAATCATTATTGATAGATGGTTGAAGGGTATATCAACCGCAGTCATCTAAACCTTGATTTGTAATAAACCGATCCCACATTGACCCCCTCTCCTTAATCGGTTAGGCATTTTGGTGGGAAGTGTTTAGGTTTCGTAGTAACAGCCTAAACACATCTAAGACTACAAATGGTTAACAAGTATGAGATTGGTTCATTAAAGTAGCTTGAAAAGCATTGCCCATAATCCACTTGCAACTCCATCATTTCCCTAGTATTCTCTTAATTGATTACATTCCATATTCGTATCAAAGATTGTTAAGCATTTTATTTTCCTTATAACCTTTTGGTTACATTTACTTTACATGTATGTTTGATGGTTTCTCAAACCATACACTATCCAAACTACCATGATTTACTTTATTGCATTATAGATTAGTTAATTAATACAACTTATTACTCTAATTCCCTATGGAATGAATCCTTACTTATCGTTTTACTAAGCTTTTATCCTAAGTGGATTCCTAAGTGGTTAAACACAGTTTTCAAGTGAACATATAAATAAATTGTTTTGTTGAGCACAAATGACCTCATCACTTTCCATCAGAGAAAGCAGCCCGCCTAAGGAATGAAATCACCTCATTTTCACAATTTGAGAATGAGAGCCTTTATGAAGCATGGGAACGGTTCAAGGAGTTGATCAGGAAGTGTCCCATAATGGACTCCCTAAATGGCAAATCATGCAATCATTCTATCAAGGGATCACCCTCTCCATAAGAAATTTAGTTGATGCTATTGCTGGAGGATCCCTTATGAACAAGTCAATGGACGCGACATACAATCTATTGGAAGAAATGGTAGTCAACAACAGCCATTAGGGAAGCGAGAGGTAGTTGCCAAGAAAAGCTCAAGGGATCATTGAAGTTGATGAAGTGACAAGTATGAAGGCTCGGATAGAGGCACTAACCAAGAAATTGAACAAGATGGATGCTAGTGCGATTCAACTGAATGTTGCTAGTTATGAGTTGTGCATGGGCCCCCATACGAGTATTGATTGTCAAGTTGGTTTGCTTTGGGGTTATCGGAACAAGTCTCATTTGTCAACTACAAACGGAATCTCCAAAACCCCATGAACTATCAAAACCAAAACCCTCATGCCAACCATAACATAAACCCTCAAAACAATCCCTACTCCAACATATATAACCCTGGATGGAGAAACAATCCCGTTTTTTCATGGAGAGATAGTAACAACCCTCAACCTCAACAAGTAAACCAAAGACAACCACCCGACCTCCAACAACAACCCCCACAACAAGCCTACCCTAACCAACAAATAGGATTCCAAAACCAATTCTCAAACAACCAAGGAGAAAGGAAGCCTACCATAGATGACCTCTTCTCGAAATACGTGAACAAGCTTGACGTGAGAATGAAGGCTTAAGATTTAGCAATAAAGAAGTTGGACTCTAAAATAGACCAAGTGGCCCAACACTCTCAAGCGTCCATACAGAACTTAGAAATGCAAGATAGGAAATTGGCGAGGGCTATCTAAGGGAGGCAGCAAGGGGCATAATTGAGCAACACAGTGATGAACCCGAAGGAAGAATGCAAGTTAGCCGACAGTTTCGAGAAGGAGAAAGGGGCGGTGGTTGAAGAAGAGAGATTGGAATAGGCTGGTAAAAAGAAGAGAAGTGAAGAAAATCTCCCTATCACATCATTTGATTTACCTCATCCGCCTTAAGTCAAGGCTCATGTACCTCCCATCCCGTACCCACAAAGACTTAAAAAGCATTAAGATTCTCAGAACTTTGCTAAGTTTTTGGAAGTTTTTAAGAAACTTCACATTGATATTCCATTTATATATATCAACAAATGATGGTTGTATATGGGTGATCTTAATCCTAAGTGTCTTATTGACTCCTTTAAGTTAGATTATGGTTTTTGATTTACCATGGATGAGATCAGAATAGCATTCTCGATCAATATCTCAGTATCTTGGAATCGCGGTTTGGCTTGTGGCTGGGAAGGTCTATACATAATATTGGAATCTACTCCTTCTTGTGAGAAGTAGAGAAGTAGTTCCCTTAAGGGTTGATTTGGGGCTTGAACGATTAAGAGCGCTCTACTTCTTTCATAAAGGAATGAGGGATATAATTGTTCAATAGATAATCAATGGTACTTAATGGAAAAGATATAATTGGAGAGGTATAACGGACTTTGTAAGTTCCTCATCTTTTGATTGGCTTATTTCGGTGACAAACCACATTTGGGGTTATGTTGTAAGGGTAGCTTATGCGCTTAATTGTTGGTGATCAAGCTCAACAAAGGCCCTCTCAAGACCTCAAAATGATAAGCACTTCAAAGGTAAAACACTTGTGCTTATTTGCATTAAAGAGACTTAGTTGCACACACATACAACTCATGCATTTCAATACTTCTTGTATATTGTGTGTTTTATGATGTGCATTCATGTTCTTGAACTCTCTTCATGTATGGTTTAATTGATTGCATATTGGTTGATAATTGCCATGACATGTTAGGCATTAAGATGCATGTTGGTGTTGGGGTTTTTGCCCTAAAGCTTGTAATTTGTAAATATGAATTGAACATAAATAAAAGAAGTAGTTTATTCATTCAAATTGTCTCATACATTTAAATATAACATGTGCATTTAACATCCAAGATTGCCAGATGTAATTTCAAACTGAGTATATGAGTGTCATATACAGATGGATGCAGTTTGAAACGAGCAATCTAAAGAGTCCGTAGATAGCAAATAAAGCTGGGTACTTTATTTGTGGTTAATCTACAGCTGCGGTCTATTTCGTAGTGTACGGTGATCCTATCCTGGATCATTCATATGGAGATATGAGAATGGAGGCACCTTGTATGATGTGATCATATAGGACTGGGCCATGATCTATATGAATCTCTCACTAAGATCCGTTTAACGATGAGATTCATATATATCAACTAATGATGGCTATATGTGGGTGATCTTAATCCTAAGTGTCTTATCGACTCCTTCAAGTTAGATCGTGGTCTTTGATATACCATGGGTGAGGTCGGAGTTGCATTCCTGATCAATATGCTCCGTATGTTGGGATCGCGGTTTGGCTTGTGGCTGGGAAGGTTTGTACACAATAGTAGAATCCACTCTTTCTTGCGAGAAGTAGATGGTAGTTCCCTTAAGGGTTGATTTGGGGCTTGAACAATATGAGCGCTCTTCTAATTCCGTAAGGAATGTAGGATTTATTGTTCATTAGAGAATCAATGGTACTTAAAGGAAAGATATAATTAGAGGGGTATAACGGACATTATGACCCATCTCTAATTATGAACTACTTGTGGAGGATTATACCATATGTAATAGCTATATCGATAGACACCAAGAGTTATTGGTTTGTGTAAAAACGTCTACAGTTGAGAGAGTACATCTTCGGGTTTTTAGTGGAATAACACCGAAGTTAATAATCATGAAATATTAATTAAAGAGTTTAATTAATTATTTCTAAGGATTATTGGAGCTCAAAATACTGTGAGTCCATTAGGTCCCCTTGCTAGCCCGATCGATTTAGGTAACAAGGGTCACGGTTAATTAATTGGATTGTCCAATTAATTGTGTTACGAAAGTGACACATGTCTATTCGGGAATTAATTGAATAATGAGATTATTTAATTAATAAATATTAATGATTATGTTAATTAAATAATTAGATTATTTTAATTGTGTAATTAATCATTAAATGGAGGGTGTTGATTGATATTTAATTTTTGAATGAATATAAGATAATTTGATTATTTTATTTTCATTAAATTAAATGTTTAAATTTGAATTTAAAAGAGTTTGAATTCAAATCAAATCAAATAAATTAAAATTAATTAATATCATTAAAGATATTAGATATCTTAAAAGATTTAATTAATTAGTTTTTTTAAAAAATATATATATATGATATATGTTGTTTTTTTTTATAAAAAAAAAACAAGTTGTATCAGATACAAAAACAACACACAAAAGAAGAAAGAGAGATAGGGTGCGGCAAACAAAAAAAAAAAAAAAAAAAAAGGTTTGTTTTAATTTAGGCTTGCTGCATTCTATACACAAAAGCAAAAAGAGTTGTTTCGTGTGCCTCTTCATCCTCCTTGTTCCTGAATACCGTGACGCGCCCACACGCCGTTGCCAATCCCGAGAGATAGTGAGGAAAATCAAGTGGTTCAAATCAGGAGCAGATTGCATTAAAGAGAAGGAGCCTACAACGTTGGTATGAAATAGTTTCTTATCCTTCTTATTGCATTTGATTATTACTGTACAAATGGGTTAGTTGACGATTGCATAAAAATTTTAAAACCCTTCCGCTGCGCAATCTATAACCCTGGGTTCCTACAGTTGGTATAGAAGGTGTTGTACAAAGCTCTGTTCATACAGCGCCCATCTGAGACCTGATGCATTTTGGTCTCAGGCACTATACGATCGCCCTAAGTACAGTGGCATACCTGATCGATTTATTTTGGCGTTGTACAAAGTATTATATGTACAACGCTCGTACAGTGTCTCTCCAAATCCCGAGAGCAACAATAACTAGTCGCTATACAAAGTCGCCCTCATGTACAACGCCTATGAAGAAATTGTTCTTCATTTCCAGGTGAGTCGCTGTACGGTCGCCCTACATACAACGACTAAGGCAAAAATTTTGAGTTTTTATCAAAAATGATGAAGCATCATCTTGACCTCCAATATATATGCTACTTTGTCTTTATGTTGTTTTTAAGAGTTTAAAATCACATTTTTAACATAGAACATTTTCCAAGAGGGAAAATCATCCAAGAACTCACCTTTGATTACTCAAAATCATTTCCATGTGCATCAAACATCATCTAGGATGTATCTTTGCATGGATCTTCTTCAACACACATAACTTGGTAAGTTGAACACCATTTTAATCCATTTTAGTGTTCTTTCTTAGCAAGAATTCTCATTTATTACTTGTATGCATTTAGAGCATATTCTATATACAAGATTGAGATTATTGTGTTGATTGATTGAGAGTTGTATTGTGATAACTATGACATAGATGATTGTTTTATCTTGAATAGATAAGTTTACATATGATATGTAGACGCATGATATCTAGGATTGCTATTATTGACATATTTATTCCCTAGATAAGCATTTTGTGTAACCTATCATTATTTACATCTTGAATATCATGATATTCACATAGGTTGTTGATCCCTTCTTTGTGAAGTGAAGCCTTGTGACTAAGTTACTTACTGTGCAAGCAAGTAGGTCTAGAATCACTATTAAAGGCCCGTTGGGTAGTAGTGGCAGGTTAGTGACCGAGAATGGTTGAGGTCAACCTAGGTTGTAAACATCATTACAAGTAATGGATTTGAGGACCGTGTGTGGCTAGCATATTAGCCCATGAATTTTTCCCCGCTGTGGGTTTCTCACGTAAATCAATTAACTTGCATTTTATTGTTTTCCACACATAGTTTAGTTGATTGTATTTTTGCTTAGTTTGCAAGAAAAATCGGTAATTAACTTGATTAAAACCTATTCCCCCTAGGTATATTTAGACACGCCTAATTAGTTTCAGACTTTATGACCCAGCTACTACTTGTGGAAGATCATACCATATGTAATAGCTATATCGATGGACACTGAATTTAGGTTTGTGTAAATACATCTACTATTACGAGAATGCAGCCTCAGGTTTTTAGTGGAGTAACTCCAAGGTTAATAATCATGAAATATTAATTAAAGAGTTTATGAAAGATTATTAGAGCTCAAGACTATGGGTCCATTAGGTCCCCTTGCTAGCCCGGAACATTGATGGTAACAAGGGTCACAGATAATTAATTGGATGGTCCAATTAATTTTGTTACGAAAGTAACAAGGATTTAATTCAGGCTATTAATTAAATGATGTGATTATTTAATTAATGGATTGATAATTAATTAAATTAAATAATATGATTATTCAATTATATTAATAATTATGAATTATTAATTGAATTAATTATTTAATGGAGGTCAAGAGTTCAAACCAAGATCAAGGCAAAGATTTATAAATAATATTGATTATTTTATCTCTAGCAGGTCATGGGTTCAAATCACGGTGACAACATTAAATTAAAAGAATTTAAAACCCTATTTAATCTAGGTAACTTATAACTCTATCTTGATTTTATATACAGATATAATATCATGATATTGGTTTTGTTTTTTAAAAGATTTGATTTTTTAAAAACAAGATAAAAGATATTGTTTTTTGAATATTAGATATTTAAAAAAAAAACCTATTCTTTTATAAAGTGATTTGTGATTATTAAAACACTTGAATCAACAAATGTAATTGAGTGAAAACAGAATCAAAGTGTGCGGCCAAAAACAAAGAAAAAGAAAAAAATTTATTTGCTTCGGTTTTCTTTGAAGGGTGGCCGAACTTCACCTACACAAGGTAAGAGTTGTTTTGTGTGTTTTCTTCTACCTTTATTCAACATCCTGAAGCCCGTGACACACCCACATGCACTTGTCGGAATGCGGGAGATAGCGAGGAAGATCTGGTGGTACAAATCGGAAAGCAAAATCAACAAGAGAAAGAACAAAGGAGTTAGCCTTGAGGTATGATTGCGAATCTTACTTTGTTTATTCTTATATATCATACAGGTTCATAAAGTCGCTTTAAATAAATGTTTTAAAAGATCCATTTTATATGAATATGATTCATACGATTTTCAAATCATTGAAATTTATCTTCCGCTACGCGACTCTATAAAAATTAGGGCTTACAGTGAGAGCATTATCTTTGCCCTCTAACTCTTCTTTAAGCCCCAGAATAATCTAACCCTTAGAGGTCACCTCCCTCTCAGCATCGGCTAGAGCAACAGTCACAGCAGCGAACTGCGCCTCCAGCGCGACCTGACCTTCTTCTAGAAGAGCAACTCTCCCTTAAGACTCCACAAACTATGCCTGTGGGTTATCCCTCATATCCTCAGTTGATTTCAAGTCGGCGAGCATCTAGGCAAACAAGAAAGGCCACACACATATAAAAATAATTGAAGAAAAAGGAGAAAACATCCAAAGCATGAACTTACAGTAGAGGAAAAGCTAAAGTACACCTTTAATCTACTATTCAGAGAGCCCTTGAGTAGACCTTGATACTTAGTAGGGCTCCCGAAGAAGCTCGATCCGCTAGTCATCGCAAGGAGAGCATTACTAGTGAAAAAAGGTGTGAAATCTGAAGCACCAGGTCTAAGAATGGGAGCTCGAGGAGGAATGACCTCAGGAGTTTTCTTAGGGACGGTAGTGAAAGCCTCCTCCCCAACGGTTGGAGTGATAGGATTTTCCACGTACTGAGTCTTCTCACTAGGGGCAATGGCCACTTCGCCACCCTATGTCTCTTGTTCCTCACTAGAGGAACCTCTTCATCTTCCTTTTTCTCTTTTGAGGAAATCAAACAAGTACCTCGAGTGATGCGCTACCACGGAGCCAGATCTGGTGAACGCTCTCTCTTAGTTACAGGACGAGATGGTGGCATCATTCCGCTTATCAGTGGATTGGCTAGGAGAGGGACCCATCGAGGTCACCCTATGTCCATGGTGAGTCAGTGTCTGAGAAGAAGAAAGAAAAGATAAACTACCAATAAGGCCACTTTAAGGTCCCCTAGCCAGAAGCCTAGTCAGATTAGCTCGCGGGCCACATATAAGATCAACTTCGCATAATGGAAAATGTCAACAAAACATAAAATTAGAGAAATCGATTGTGCATAAAAAAATGAGGAAGCAAATAAATAGGGGGAAACATACAACGAGTATTGCCGTCATAATGTCTCGGGAAGATGTCCAAATCAATCATCCTCCCCTCAACGAACAAGTTAGGATAACCCCTCTTCCACCAGATAGAGGCCATGATCGTTGAGATATGCTTTTCTTCTTTCGAAATAAGGTGACACATCATGTTGCCAAGCGAGAGAGAGCGAGAAAATTATAGGGCACGCAAGTAGAGTCCAGTGCTGAGATATAGTCAAGAGCCATGATTTCTCCCCAGTCGCCCCTCATGAAAAACCACCCATGCATCCAGGAAGAAAACGTAGGAGGAACTCCCTAGATAAGCTCACCCCCTCTTTTAAAGGATCCCGCCCAATGGAAATTTTAGCCTGTCGCTCACCAATTTCTCCCGCAAAGGTCGTCACAAAAATATAGAGTCCACCCTCCTCAGATTTCAACTGATAGAAGTGTAGTATTTCATGGAAGGTAGGGGTGGAAGGCCATTCGACCTCCAGAGCACACACATGCGCATCAAAATACTATAGCATGTAGGCGACAATTGACAGGGAGAAAGCCTCACTTGCCCTAAAAAGTTAGAAATTAATGGCTGAATGGGCAAGGTAACTCAACATCAAAGCATTGTCCCATAGATAGCCATCACATTTGGGGGTGGATTCCATACCGCCCAGCCACCAAAAAGAAGCAACCCAACCACCGCATGAAGTTCGAAGTGTCGATATAGGCAATCAGATTGTCATCACTATTAACCCTATTCAACAAAGAGTCAAATGGTTAATGAGAGCTAGGAGAAAAATGAATCCCAGCCCTTACGAACTCAGCGAAATTGCGCTCCACCACTTCTTGTAGCCTCAACCTTGAAATTTTGTGTTCAACCATTAGAAATTTTTTCTTTGAAAGAGGAAAATGAGAAAAGGAAACGAAGGGATTTCAGGTACAAATCAAGGGAATATTACTAGAAAAGCAGAGTAAGAGAGATAAGAAGATAGGGGTCTGGTACTTATAGAATTTGAAGAGAATAGGGAAACCTAAGAGGCGTGTCACTTAGCCAAAACATGCCCATTAAGAAAAAGAAGCGTGAAAAACGAAGAGAGACTCCCCTTCCAATCACAACAGGACACGTGTCGTGACCGGAGTCAAAAATGAAGCAAAATGACTCCTTTTTTATGTCTCATCATTGAGCCGTTCGAATGTTTTTTTAAAGGTTTAAATTATAAGCACAGTTGCCAAAACTGACACAGCCAGACGGCCTATTAATGTGGCATTAAATGTAAAGATTTTTATAAATCCTCTTCAGAGAGCCATTAACTCACCAAAAAGACACAGCTCGCCAACAAGCCCACCTCGCGTATTTAGGGGGTGTAGTTTGGATTAAATTTATTCAAGTCCACACGTCAGCATGAGACCTGGATATCCAGAGACCAAAAAGACCACATTAATCTGATGGATTGTATATAGCCATAATGAGATGGAAGTGATTTGACAATTAAAATAGCTACTCGACATATAACAACCGAAAGGGGGTTGGCCTAAACTCGCCCCACAGCTAACAGCGAAGCATCATAAATGAAACGAGATTTGGGTATATTGTCCAAAAAGACCAACCCTATATTGGGCAAACTAATCACCTGCAATCCAGTGGTTGACAAATCCTACAGTTAATACAAAGATCTGAATGAAAATCTTACAAGGAGTGAAGATCACAGCGCAACGAAAATCCTGCAAGGAGTAAAGATCACAGTGCAATAAATATTTTTCTTTTCACCAACAATTTTCTATAGCCCACCCAAGCCTTTGAAGGGCTTCGCCTCTGGGTATGTAGGTGTTTGGGTTGTAAATCTTAAACTCAAGCTCAAAGGAAATTGTTAAATAAGTATACTTCACGAGGTGCATATACTTGACCTTGATATATCTAAACTGTAAAATAATCTTGTTGTTGTATATGGTGATTTAAATCATAAAGAAATAATCATTTGTGAATTGGGTTTATACCCTTGAATGATACTGGTTTGGCACCCTTGTTTGGGGTGATGTTGGGCAATGAAGAAAGACAATGTGTGTGGTAAATGCGGTGACGTTTGACAGCTAATGTGTATTTTATTAATATGCCGAAGATAATTATGTAAGGCATATAAGAACCTAATGTGAGACTTGAGAATTTTATTATTTCCAAATGATTGTAAAATCATATAGAACTTTGAGTTGAGTTTATTGAACTTAATGGATTTTGATGGAAATTTGCCTATGTCCTTTGGAATTGATGTTATTAATTAACATGTGAAGAGTTTTGGATACTCCAAATACAGAGGAAATTTTGTTGAAAATTTTATAAAAACTTATTTTATTGAAATTAAGACTTATAGAATAAAAGAATCCTAGATTTACCTAGTTTACTATTTGATTTTAATATTTTAATCACATACCCGAATTTTGGGTTGTGACAGAATATGGTATCAGAGCTCGGGAGTAGATCTCTTGGGGAATTTGTATAAGTGGAATTATGTATTTAATGTATAATCAAATTGTTAGATGAATTTATATATAATTTAGTGATAATGAAGTCGTGGAGACTCATTGGTGATAAATATTCAATATAATAGATTGTTTTGTATTGTGCAGCATTGTTGGTGAGAAGAAAATATTTACCGGTGCATTGTTGGAAAATGAAGAAATCATGAAGTTTTATTTATTGTGTACATAGTAATAACTTGTGTAGTAAGACTTAAGAGTTAATTGTGAACATGTTAGTGACTAGACTTTCTAATGCTTGGAAGATGTGACATTGTGATTTGATCAAGTTAAATTGGTAATATTTATTATGTTGTTTTGCTTTCTTTGTAGAGTTTATTCCTCTCTAAGATTTGAAATTCTCTTGTATGTATAAATGATTGTTCAAGTGTAATTTATGTGAATTGGATGAGGGATTTTAGTATATTTTGATCAATTGACCTTGTAATTGCATCTTGATAGTATAAGTTGCATAAGAAAAGTTTTGGGTATTCAAAGAAATTATTAAACAAGGAATTTTAAAGATTGAATTAGATTTGTGACAACATTTAATATTTGAGTAACTGGATAATTAAGTTACTGAAGGTTTGATATTGTTTTTGTTCCCAATTTGATTATAAATATTGTTAAATTGATTAAAGCGGGTTGGAAATATGGCAAGTAGTGTTAGTGAGGTTGTTATGGACTTGGAATGAATATTTAGAGTTGACATGGTTTGACGTTTCGTGTTGGGTATTTGGGTTTAAGTTAATAGAATAATATAACGGTTTGACGTTCGTGTTGGGTATTTGAGTTTAAGTAAATAGAATAATATAATGGTGCGGATATTGACACCTATAAAACCTATTAATACACCCATTTTTATAAGTACACCTATTTTTATAAGTGCACCAATATCTAAATTTTTTTTAAAAAAATATTACTATAAGCACTCATCCTAATGCCAATAGTACCCTCATTGAAATAAATATATTCATTTTATCACACCCAATTTATATAAAAAAAAAATCATATTATTTTTGAACCTCTTTTAATGATGGTCCAATTTACTTTTGCAAATATCTCAAATGTAGAGCCTTATAAAAGAGAATATGTGAAGAGATTTTCAATTTAGAATTCCTTTATTTATACAATCATCTTTAAAAAAAAAAAAATTAAAAAAAAAAAAACTTGTTGATATCTACAACTATTGTTAAAAAGAATATTTTGTTTATTGATAGAGTTCATAACTATACATAAAAGAAAGACAAAAACAATACGATAATCATGTGATAATGAGAAAGTTTGATACTTGAAATAAAATTAGAGTTTAATTAGGGTTTATCATAAAAATTAGGGTTTATCATATGTTAGGATTTATCATAAGTGTTTTTTTTTTTTAAAGGTAATTTTTTTTAGTAAAGAAATCTAGTTGAAGATATGGGTGTAATTAATGAGTGTATATAGTATTTGGTTTATTTTTAATTAAAGTAATTTGTCCTTATTGGTAAATTTCTATTGGGATATTTTTGTAATTAATATATATATATATATATATATTTATAAAATATGGGTGCATTAATAAGTTTTATGGGTGTTAATATCGGCACCCATAAATATTATTTGGGCCTATTTGCATGGCTTTTAAGGAGTGCTTTTGGCTTTTGGGACCTTAAAGCAACTTATATGGGTGTTTGGATGTCTCATGAGAAGAGCTTTCCATTTTTTTTAAAACTCTTTCAAGAGAAGCCAAAATCACCAACAAAAAAAATAAAAGAAGCAAAGCTCATTTTTGTTTAGTGAAACTTTTGTATTCACCATTTTACCTTTATATCAAACAAAAGCAAAAACAGTCATATCCCATCTTTCTCTCCTTCAATGTGCTAAGTTGATCCATGCTTCAGAATTTTTGTTGTTGTTGTTGGAAAGATCCACACGAATCCTTCACAAAAGACACTCAAACAACACAAAAAATAATCAAATGAGTAGATTTATTAAAGCTACACTTTGAATCATGAAATTGATGAATTAAAGAAGAAGAAAGAGGATTCGAAGGTGATGGGTTAGCTAGAGAGAGATGTGTGATGATAAGAGAATATGAAAAATTGAGAATGAAGAAAGACATGAAGAGGAAAAATTGAGAGTAAAGAATAAAGATGGTGAAAATTGCAGAGAAAAAAATAAAATGGTGGGTGTTTGATCTTCCATGGCAGCCGAGAGATGTGTGGGTGTGGTCGGTGGTGTTTGTTAGATGTCGATGGATGGAATTTGGATGAGTTTAGGCTTAGGGGGTATATTGGTTCAAGATTTTATTAGACAATTTGGGGAAGGAAAAGTTTGATGGTATTGGATTTAGACTTTTTAACAAGTTAGATAAGTGTGGTGGTATATCAAGACTTTTAAGATTTTTTTTAAAAGTCCAAATTGTCTTGTGGTATGGATCTAGACTTTCAAGAGGCAGCAAATTGTCTGCTGGTATTGGATTGAGATTAAAATTTTTAGGATTTCATGACAAAATGGATTTTCCAGACTTTTTAATGATATTTATAAATAGCTTGGACCCAAAATTGTCTTGCCCTCTCCCTCAATACTTGCTACAGTAACTACATTTACGACTTCGGTAACCATTTCATGTTTTTTTCAAAATTTTGCTTGTAACTACATTTACAACTATAGTAACTATTTTTACGACTTAGGTAACTACATTTATGGTTACGGTAACCATTTCATGGTAACTATGTTTTTGGCTACGGTAATTACATTTTCGGCTTTACTAACTACATTTAGGACTTCGGTAACCATTTCATATTTTCATCAAAATTTTGCTTGTAACTACATTTACTGCTACAGTAACTACATTTATATCTTTAGTAACTACATTTACGACTTTGATAACCATTTCATGGTTTCTTCAAAAAATTTGCTTATAACTACATTTACGACTATGGTAACTACATTTTTATAGGGTAATTGTTGCATTTTTTTTCCATTAGTTTGAAATTAACATCTTCACCTCCTATTTATAGCTCTAAGGTGAGCATGCAAAATGAAAATTTTACATTTTAATGCACAAGGAGCAATGTTTAATATACACAATGACATTGTATATGAAACTATTATGGTGTGTCGGGGGGGTGTGAATAGGTTTTAATCAAGTTAATTACCGATTTTTCTTGATTAGTCAATTTTCAATAAAAACCCCAATCTAAGCGAAAATTCAATCAACTAAATCTAAGTGCGGAAAACAATAAATTGCACGTTGATTGATTTACGTGAGAAACCCACAACTGATCGAGAAAAACTTATAGGCTAAAATGTTAGTCACACACGGTCCTCAAATCCACTACTTATAATGATGTTTACAACCTAGGTTGACCTCAACCATTCTCGGTCACTAACCCACCATTACTACCCAACAAGCCTCTAATAGTGATTCTAGACCTACTTGCTTGCGCATTAAGCAACTTAGTCACAAGGCTTCACTTCACAAAGAAGAGATCAACAACCTATTGTGAATATCATGATATTCAAGATGCAAATAATGCTAGATTACACTAAATGTTTATCTAGGGATTAAAGATGTCAATAATAGCAATCATAGATATCATGTGTCTACATGTCATATGTAAACTTAGTTATTTAAGATAAAACAATCCTAGATGTCATAGCTATCACAATACAACTCTCGATTAATCAACACAATAATCTCAATCTTGTATATATAATATGTTCTACATGCATACAAGTAATAAATGAGATTTCTTGCTAAGTAAGAACACTAAAATGGATTAAGGTGGTGTTCAACTTACCAAGTTATGTGTGTTGAAGAAGACCCATGCAAAGATACATCCTAGATGATCCTAGATGATGCTAGATGATGTTTGATGCGCATGTAAATGATCTTGAGTAATCAAATGTGAGTTCTTTGATGATTTTCTCTCTTGGAAAATGTTCTAAGTTAAAAATATGATTTTGAACTCTTAAAAAACGACCTAAAGACAAAGTAGCATATATATAGGAGGTCAAGATGATGCTACATCTTTTTGATAAAAATTCAAAACTTTTGCCTTGGTCGTTGTACATGTCGTTGTATGTACAATGCCTGTACAGTGATTCACCTAGAAATGAAGAACAATTTCTTCATTGTCTCTCTACGAACAGCGACTAGGGGGCGACTTACCAACGACTCGAAAAATGAGCTCTCGGGTTTTGGATGGTCATTGTACAAGTGTTGTACGTACAGCGCTTTGTACATCGCCAAAATAAATTGATTAGTGTGGCGTTGTACGTAGGGTGACCATACAGCACTTGAGACCAAAATGCATCAGGTCTCATATGAGCGCGGTACGAACAGCGCTTTGTACATCACCTCTTATACCAATATGCATCCTAATGACTAACATGTTATGGCAATTATCACCCAAGATGCAATCAATTAAAACATGCCTGAAGAGAGTTCAAGAGCATGAATGCACATACATAAAACACACAACATACAAGAAGTATTGAAAAGCGTGTGTGTATGTGTGTGCAACTAAGTCTCTTCAATGCAAATAAGCACAAGTGTTATACCTTTGAAGTGTTTATCATCTTGAGGTCTTGAAAGGGCCTTTGTTAAGCTTGATCACCAACAATTAAGCGCCTAAGCTACCTTTACATATCAAACCCAATTTGTGGTTTGTCATTGAAATAAACCAATCAAAAATGAGAAACTTACAGTATACTTGTTGTTTTAGTGATGACTCGCTTTTTGTGTCGTTACCAAATTGTGAATTATCGAAAGATGTTTATAAAGGAATTCTTACACAATGTGCTCTGAGTTTTGAAAGCTAGTAAAACGGTAAGCTAAAGATTCGCTCCACAGGGATTAGGTTAGATTAATCGATTTGCTATCTAATCTAAGTTAGTCTAACTAGTGTGCAAGAAAATAAATCATGGTTAGTTGGATAATGTATGGTTTGAGAAACCATCAAACAATGAATGTAAAGTAAATATAACAAAAATGTAAAGAGAATATGAATAGATAGGAATCCAATATCAACAACCTAGAAAATGGTTTAACAATTAATTGGAATATTAGGGAAATGATAGAGTAGCTAATGGACTATTGAGCAATTCATACATGGTTTCATTAACGTACAATCTACACAATCAATGACTGATCTCATTCGGAATTGTTGTTTAGGCCGTCACTACAAACCCTAAACAACTTCCCACCAAATTGCCTAATCGATTAAGGAGAGGGGGTCAAGGTGGGATCGATTAGTGACGATCAAGGGCTTAGGCAATTGGGGTGATATCCCCTCCAACAACCTAACCTATTCCCTATGTGCTACAATCAATCAAGTGTGTCAACAACTCAATCAATTTTATCACAAGTAAATCCTACAACATATTGTAATCAACAAGTGTGTCAATACTCAATCAATCACATAAGTGCAAGATCTAATTAAAAAGTAAATAGAACTATAATTGTATAAACATGATATTCAAAGCTTTAATAAATTCTCAATGTCCAAAAGTCTCTCAAATCGTCCCCTTAAAATGGGGGTTTAATTACACATAATAACAAGCAAAAAAAAAAAGAAGTAAAATGTAGAGAAATCACCCTTGGGTCTCTCTTGTGAGCTTAATCCTTCCTTGAGCTTCCTTGCTTGAATCTTGTGCAAAGATTGGGTGTTGAGGATGTGTCTAGATAGGTAGAGTCATATGGAAAGTGACAAAGGAAATGGGTGGAGAAGATGGGAAGAGAAGAGTGTTTGTGGTGAAGTAATCTAGTTGTTTATTGTAGAGGAGAATTGTGGGATTAGGAATGGTGGAGAAAGGAGGTTTCTTGATTGATCAAGAGTATTTTTTAAAAGGAAAGACAGTGATGAATTTATAGGGTATTGAATTTAGGTCATGGATGGTACCAAAACACCCCTCATACATGGTAAATTACCATTTAGTCCATAAGAGGGGGCCATTCCGTAAATTTTAGATCAATCAAATTTGGTCGCTGTTGAGGTTTCGAGGCAACAATTTTGGCAATGCAATCAGGTGCCAAAAATAACCCCCTGTCACTGTGGTGATATCGACATGCAAACCGCGACATTGATTTGAACCATTTCGCGGTGGGAAAAGTGGCGACAGTGGAGGTGACGTCAACGGGTGGAGCATGGTGGCGATTGGAGGACTGAATCGACGTCGATCTGGTGATGGCGCCATGCGACGGCTTTCCGGCAAGAATATGAAATGGTGGCGGCGATCTTGGTCGGTTGCAGCATGAAGTTAGGGTTTAGAGCTTGCTGGTTCACGTGTCAATGAGGAAGAGGCTAAAGGTTGAAGAAGGTGGGGTTCCTTTAACAGTGGGCTGGGGTGCACTTGGGCTTAAGACGTTTGTCTTCCTTGGGGTGCAGTTAGAAATGTACTAGGGTGTAATCAGGCTTGTGTGATAAAAGGTTGGGCCAGCGATTGGGCTTAACTTAGGCCTGCAGTGTTTGGGTCACCTGCTTTGTATCATGCTTGAAACGCACCGTTTCTTCTTAAATGACGTGTCACATTTGCCTGCTTTGCTTGGCAAATTACGCAACACCCCCTGATCTCTTCTATATTTTCGATAGCTCCAAACCTTTTTCATAATTAACACTTTTACCCCTAATTCACCAATATTACTCCAGTCCCCCTAAACTTTATAAATATTTGAAAAATACTTAATTCACACTATTAAATCATGGGATAATGCCCGAAAATCAAGCGAAAAGAGAAGGAAATGAGGGTCAAAATCATACCAATTTTGCTTCGATAAGTTAGAAAGCATATGTCATAGAAATTGGTTGCTAGGGTCAATTGAAGGCAATGACAATAGTAAATTACAATAAATTGTTACATTCTTTTCTTCTCAATAAGTATTTATCTCCTTAATTTTCACACTAAAACTTTTAAGAATTCATAAAGCAGCGACTTCCACGATCTGGGTGAGAAACCAGATCGATAGTTCTTCTCCTTGATTTGGTGTTAGGTTGATAATTAGTGTTGGCATTAATTCCATATCAAAACGTGTTTTACTTGTAATGTTTAGTGGTTAGTAAATGAAGGATTTCGAAGACGAAGGACGTCTCAACCATTATTCGTTCAAGTTGCCGGTTTTTAAGAGTCTCGGACATTATCGGTCTACAAAGGTATACATGTCCTCTTATCTCTTACAAGGCTAGGCACACACTCACACATATCATTCTTGTGTGTCCCTTCATGATTTTATTTCATTTACATTTCACTTTCACACACTTGGCAAAATATGCTCATGCATTCACATTTAGTTAATAAACTTTGTGTTTTGCATTTTCTAGGACTATGTCCGGAAACTAGCATATGTGTGTGTATTTGTGTTTGTATGTTTCCGTATTTTGTGTTTAGGACTTGAACATGTTCTTATTCAATGCGTTATTGAGTTCCGGTTGTTTCGGTTACTCATTCATAAGGTTTCGAGTCCAAACGTGTTGACTATGCCACTTTACGTTCTCTTACGTTGTGTTGACTTCATCGATGATTTCCGAGATGATTTCTCAACCGTTTTTCAAAGTTGTATAGTCTTTTTCGTGCATGAGAGAGTCACGGTTTGTAATCCAAAAACGGATTCGAATTCGGAGTTCGGACGCTCGAGATACGGGCCGACGAACCGAGAGTGCGCGGGAGAGGACAGCCCAGGCCGTGGGCCACATGGGCTGGCCGTGGTTGAGGCCGTGGGCCCCACGGCCTGGAGCCCCTTCTGCTCCCGTGTGGGCCACGCGCCCCCCACGGCCTGGGGGTGACGTGGCACCACGTGATTGGTCGAAAACTCTCTTCTCTCTCCTCCTATTTCTTCCCTCTCTCTCTCATTTTTGAATTTCCAAGAAGAAAAATCAGATTTCCCGTCAGCCCTCTCCTCTGAAATTTCAGATTTTCGAAACACCATATCTTCCTCATCCGGAGTCGGATTTGAGTGATTCAAGTTGGAGAGTGTTCGTATTTGAGTCCTCTAACATCTCCAAGTGGTTTGGTAGCTGTTTGATCATGATTTCTAGTGGTTGACCACTGAATTCCGAACCAGCATCATAATCCGAGGTAATGGTCTCATCTTAGGGATTTCTTGTTATTTGACCTTCCAAATGCTTGGGGTTTCTTCTTCTATATCTTTGTTATTGTTTTATGAAAGCTATTTGAAAAGGTAGCTTGATTATCATTCCAATTGAAATTCAATTTATGGACTTATGTTGACTAGATTTCATGATTCTAGGTTTTACATTTGTTTGTGAGTTGTATTGTGATTAGAATGTCATCTTAGGTTGTTTGATACTTAATTGAATTAATTTTGTGTTAAAATGACTTTGAGATTTGATTTGGTCCTTTGATTGAAGAAATCAAGGATTTGTGTATTTGTTTGTGATTTAGAGAATATAGGTTTTGATTGATGTAAATCTCAAAAACTTGCTCTATATTTTTGTCTAGTATATTGATTGATTTTAATCTCATATATCTAGACTTTGATTGTATATTGATAGCATCTTGAATTAGGACTTAATGAACATTTGTGATTCAAGTGTTATATGTGTGAATGAGACTTTGAGTATATGTGTTAGGTGTTTCACATGCTTAGGTTTCTATTCATGGATTTTTGCATCTAGACTTGATTAATTGTGTTTTCACATGTTTAGGTCTATTTGTGCATAGAATGTATTGATCACATGTTCTATGTTGAAATGAATGTTTGCATCATTTGCATTCACATGATCACACTAGGAAGTCCTTGTAAAAGGCATGAAGTCTTGGTTAGAGTCGGGATGACTCGGATAGCCAAGCAAGAAGTCTTGCCTAGAGTCGGGATGACTTGGATAGGTAAGCAAGGAAGTCATGGCTAGAGTCGGGAGGACTCGGATAGTCATGCATGGGAGGCTCCCTAGAGGCAAGAGTGCCTTGGATAGGGAGTTGGCTAACATATTGGTAGGCCTAGGCGTATGGTTAGACATAGACTCCGATAGAGCGGGGTACACGGGATGTGTATGCACTCTTGAGGAATTTCTAATCTACCATCGATGTTGGTTGAGTGTGTTGTCCAATATATGGTGGTTTCGCATCATTGAGGGATTTCATATTTCCAATAGGGTTGGGTAGGCTTAGACTTCACTAGGTTGGGTGAGCTAAAGATTGGTCACTTTGTGAATGTTCTATGTTTACTTTCCAATAATATAGTACCCAATGGTTGTAATTCAACCCGTGGATGTTTCCTCCTTGGAGGTTTTACCACGTTAAAAAATCCCTTGTGTTAATTCTTTCTATCTCTTCTCTTATATTTTAATTGTATATTTTATTGTCTTGATTCATAATATTCACTTGTGATGTATTGTGAACCAAGTCTTTGTATAGTGTGATTAGTGTATTCATTCTATAGATCAATTTGTATCTTTGATTCTTTTGTATATTGTAATATTTGTTTAGTGACATTTTGCTCACTCTTGTAACACATTGAACATCTTATGAAATACAAGCTTATTTTGTTGTTATGTTTATTTGATATTTTACCTCACATGACTTGTTGATATACTTAGACATTTCTCTTATGATTGTATCATTGTATTGTCTATGTATGTCTACCTTGGCTTATTGTGTTGTGTGTAAGGCTACCTTGAGGGACAAACGGATGTTTGTTCAAGGGTTTGAAAAAAGGTGTAAAAACCTATTCACCCCTCACCCCCCCCCCCCCCCCCCCCCCCCTCTAGGTATGCTTTAAGCAATTTAACTTCATTTGTGTACATTCATTTGGAAACCTAGATCGAGAAGGTCTTATTTGATCTGGAAACCATATCGTGGAGGCCTGCTCCCTGATATGGAAACCTAGATCGTGGAAAAGGCCTCCCCGATCTAGGGACCTCCTTCGGGTATCACATCCTCCGATGATATTAAAAAAATAAACTGATCATTTTTTAATTAATTTATCAAATTCAAAAAGGGGTATTAAAGTAATTTTATAACTTCTATTAAAATCAAAAGTTAAAATTAACAGTCAGATAGGAACTATTTGGTATTTCTGAAAGCTCGAGGACCATTTTAACACTTGGGAAAAATATGGTGACCAATTTAATCATTTGTTTAAAGGTCGTAAACTACTTTAATTTTTTTTATTTTTTTTGGAAAAAAAGTCCAGGACCTATTTGGTAATTTCTCATAATAAATCAATTTAATGCGGTTAAGATGGCTTACAAACATGACAATACAAATTTGATGAAATTCAAAAAAAACTTATACGCTCCTCAACAATAAAAACCTAAAATAGAAATCAACTTAAACACTTGTATACATTATAATATATATAATTTTTCTATTGTCAAATCGAACTAATATAAAATATATCTATTCATTGCATGTGGGTCATTGGATTTATTTGACTTGGCTGCATGCACTTGTCAAAGCATCTTTTAAATCCAATGGCTCACATGCAAGAAACTGATATATTTTATATCAGTTCGAATTGACAATAGAAATAATATATATATATATATATATATATATATACTGCACTCATGGTCGCCTTGACATTTTAGAGGTCCGGGGAAATTTTTATTTTATTTTATTATTATAGGCCTATTTTAAAAAAAATAAAATAAAATAAAATAAATGGTGAAACAAATTAATGCCCGGTGTGTATAAAACTATCTAGAGGGGGGATGAATAGATTTTAAACGTATTATCCAATTTTTCGTGTGAAGTCAATATTACGAAATTACCCCTAACTAGATAAAGCAATAAATCAAGTATAAAATGCGGAAATTAAATAACACTTGATTTTTACGTGGAAACCCTCATGGGAAAAACCACGGGCTGGTAAGTGCGCCACACTCGAACCTCGAATCCACTAATTGTGATAGCGTATACAACCTAATCCAGGTTTGACGGCCTAATCCCGGCCAATATCCCTCTACCACTACCCGCAGGCCTGTAAAAGTGGACCTAGTCCAATTTGCTCATATGACCACCTAATCCCGGTGTCCGACCTAATCCCGGTGTCCGACCTAATCCCAGTCTATCACACAAGACTTACTTCTCCGAAGAGATCAAACACCCTATGTGAATAGGCAATGAATATTCAAAGAGCAAATAAAGCTAGGGAACCTTAGATGCTTATCTAGGATTATATGATGACAATAAAATCAATCCTAGATATCAAAATAGCTATATGACATGGCATACAACTTTAGCTATGTTAAGGATGACCAATCCTAAATACAATAGCTATCACAAATAACCCACAAACATTCAAAAGATTAACTAGTTGATTAAAATACAATCTATCAACCTAGTTATCAATAAATCACACAATAATGTTTATGGCATAGCTTTTAGGCAATAATGACCTAATCAATTAAGCTATCAAAAATAATCTCAATCATATAATGAGATTAATTAGCTAGATATAAAATAGGCATGAAAACCTAGCTAACATAAATAACCCAATCAACACATAATCTCAATCATGTATGTAGAAATTACTCAAAGAACATACAAGTGATAAAAGAGATAAATTGAAAAGTAAAAACACTAATTATGTAAGATAAAAGTGTTCAACAAATCATACCATGTGTGTTGAAGAAGACCCATGCATTAGCACATGCTAGATGAACCTAGATGATGCCTAGATGATGATTTGTGCATGTGGGAATGGGTTTAGAGAGATAAAGATGTAATCTTTAAGCTTTTTCTCTCAAGTCTCTCTTTCTCTCTCAAGAATAAGGAGCTCCTCTCTCTAGGGTTTGATTTTGTGGCTCTGCCCTCAAAATGATGAGAAAGATATGTATTTATAATTCCCAAGTGAAACTATGTCGTTTTGGAAGAAGTGGAAAAATTATGGGCATTTTCACGGTACTCGCGTCAGTGCAGCGACTCAAGATTCGAGCGCTTCGAAACATGACCAAACGACATCAAAACCTTTCATATGATATATTGTTGGAAAGGTATGGATGTCTACTTTCTACTCATTTTTACAGAATGACATTTCAATATCTATAGAAAAAGTTATGGTCAATTAAATGACCAAAGGTCAGAAACGGACAACAACAGAGTTGCCCTGTTTTGGTTGTAACTTTGGAGATTTTAAAACCAATCCAAACGGTCATGAAATATTACGAATAATATATCTTTGGAAAGGTATGGGTGTCTAGTTTGTACTGAAATTTTCAAAACTCATTTTAAAGCTTTGTGTAAAAAGTTATGGTCACAAGACCATGCAAAGGTCAGTTTTGAAAACACTTAAAACATTGAAATCCAATCTTTTGAAACTAGACACCTTACTCCAATCAACCAAACCAAAACTACCACTTATCTAAGAGAAGGATGAGACCTTCTCAAGTGGTCAACCATCACGCTAAGACATGCACACCATCGTGCAAGCGCGGACGTTTCCGATCACACAAACGGAAATGAATTACACCACACTTAAGACTAATCATGAAGTGCAAGTGTGGGTATTGAATGCATCCTAATGCCTAACATGTCATGGCATTATCATTGAACAAGATGCACTCAATTCAAACATGCATGAATGAAATTCATGACTTTGCATCCTAATGCCTAAACATGTCATGGCATTTCCATAAACTAGATGCAATTAAATAAACATGCATGAAGAGATATTCAACAGTTATGAATGCACACATATGAAAACACACAACATATAAGAAAAACATTTATGCATGAGTTGTGTGTGTGTGCAACTAGATCTCTTCAAAGCACGTAAGCACTAGAAATTTACCTTTGGTGCTTCTTCTCTTGAGGTCTTGAGAGGGCCTTGGTTGTGTAAAACACCAACCATCAAATACCTAAGCTACCCTTACATCAAGCCCCAATATGTGGTTTGTGTACGAAATAAGCCAATCAATAGATGAGAATCCTTACAAATGGGCCCCTTCATTTAAGACACAAACTTACGAACTTAAGCCAATAGGGGCGTAGCTCAGCTGCTAGATGGACGAGCTTAGGGTCGGGCAAATGACTCCCAGGTCAGCGACTCGAATTCTACCAATGGCGAAAACTTTCAACAAAAAAAATCCGGTCACGAATTAATAGATATTGTCAAAAAAAAAAAAAAAAAAAAAAAAGGTACCTAAAAGATAAAATCTAATATAACAAATATTTTGGCCTTTTTTTTTTTCTTCTGAAATATTACAATAATTTGAGCCCTTTAAATATAGTTAAAGAGTCACGATATTTGCACACATCTAAAACAGTATGTACGTCCCAAATTTAAATATTTTCAAAATTACACAATTATGCTTAAAATAAATTATTAATATTTTAATTTAAAAATCTAATAATTTCTTATAACTATTTTACTTTTTCAAATTTTAACTAAAAAATCAAATTAAAAACAAAAACCCAAATCATAACTCAATAATCTTCTAAAAACAAATGGATGTTACACGTGGGTGGCTTTTACACCACATGAACCCATTAGTTTCTTGAATAATCCATGCCACATGGCAAGTCCCTATGGTTTGCTTCATGTTTAAGAGTGGAATATTACATCAATCACCCCTCTCTTCTTGCCTATATATATGGCTTCATTGTAATTACAAAAAGTTGTTGTTGTAGAGAGAAAATCTGATACCACTCAATCAATTAATAAAAGGCAATATATATTTTCTCTCCTCCACTCTCGTTTCTTTCTCATGTTTTTATATTATTTATTTATTTATTTATTTGTTCTATAATTAATCATCATCATCATCATCTACCATCTTTAAATTTTATTATAACACGTTATCAGCACGATGCTGTTATTTCCAGAACCTGAAGTTCTGAATTTATTATTAAAGCCTGAAGCTTATGAATTTATTATCACTGGAACCTGAAGTTCCTAGATCTATTACCAGAACATAAAGTTCTGAATTTATTATTACTAGAACCTGAAGTTTCTAGACTTTTATTTATTAATATCAGGACCTGCAGTTCTGAATTTACTTTCCCGCATTTTATTTTTACGCAATTTACTTTCTCGCACTTTATTTACTTTTATGCAATTTTTATTTATTTAAACAATTTGGTCACTCATCCAGAACCTGGAGTTCATAGATTTATTTATCATTAACGGAACCTGAAGTTCTGAATTTATTTACTTACAAATATTTAAATTCCTCGGATTTTTATCAGACCAGAAGTTCTGACTCCGATTGTAATTTTTCAGATAATCAGAAGCTATAACCATGCCAAAGCTTGCAAGCCTAAAATTTGCTGCACTAGAAGTGTCAGGAGAAAATTACATGTCATGGGTTATTGATGCAAAATTACTCCTGAAATCAGAAGGATTGTATTATACTATTGAAAATGGGGCCGATGCATTTGAACAGGACAAATCTACAGCCATGGTTATTATCCGCCACCACTTACATGAAGATCTAAAAACTCAGTACCTAACTGTCACGGAACCAGATGTTCTTTGGCAGGAACTGAAAGATCGTTTTGATAACCAACCTGATGTTGCGTTACCAAATGCTAGATATCAGTGGCAACATTTACGCTTCCAAGATTTTAAATCAGTTTCTGAATACAATTCTGCCTTATTCAAAATCACTACACAGCTGAAATTGTGTGGTCAAGATGTGACAGAAAATGACATGTTGGAAAAAACATTTTCAACCTTTCATGCCTCTAACATGATATTACAACAGCAGTATCGAGAACGGCGATTCTCAAAATATTCAGAACTTATCTCATGTCTCCTGGTTGCTGAGAAAAACAACGAACTCTTAATAAAGAATCATGAATCACGCCCGACCGGCTCTACAGCATTCCCAGAAGTGAATGCCAACACTATCGGAGGACATACTCGCGGTCATGGTCACGGTCGCGGTCGCGGTTCCTACCGTGGTCGTGGTCGTGGTCGTGGTCGTGGTCCTAGCCATGGTCAGGGTCGAGGTCGAGGTCATAATCAAAACACTCCCCAGAAGTGGAATGTTTATAAGGTAAAACCAGATAAAGGAAAGAATATCCAGAAGGGGCCCAAGAAGGATGATAATGTTTGTTTCAGATGTGGATGTCATAACCATTGGTCAAGGACATGCCGCACGCCTAAACATCTAGTTGAGCTTTATCAGGCTTCAATCAAAGAAAAAGGAAAGGAAAAGAATCCTGAAACCAATTTCTTGGAAGATTCAGATTTTATGGATGTCCAGTTTGATGTTTCTGATTTTCTAAATGATCCGACTGAAAAAGTGACCACTTCAACTGGTGATGGAAATGTCCACACCAATTGAGTACTGCTTGTATATTCTTTTTGTTATCATGTTTATGTAAATATTCCATGTGTATATATATATATATGTCTTTTGTTTACCACTATATCTGATATGCACTTTATTTATTTTATTTTTGTTTTTGTTAATAGATATGTCTTTAAACAATAAGATGAGTGATATTGAAAAGCAAAATACAGGAGATATATGTCTAGCCGATAGTGCGACGACACATACGATTCTACGAAATTGGAAATACTTTCTGAATTTAACCTTGCTTAAGGCAAATGTTAATACAATATCAGGTCCAGCAGACCTGATAGAAGGCTCCGGTAGAGCCATGATATTGTTACCAAACAATACTAAAATATGTATCAACGATGCTTTATATTCAAGCAGATCCAAAAGAAATCTGCTCAGTTTCAAAGATATACGGTATAATGGATACCACATAGAAACTATAAGTGATGAGAATATTGAGTATCTGTGCATTACTTCTCATAGTTCAGGCCAGAAACTTATTATGAAAAAGCTGTGTGCTTTATCATCTGGATTATATTACACTCTTATAAGAGATGTAGAAGTCCATACAGTTATGAACCAGAAGTTCTCAGATCCAAAAATATTTATGCTTTGGCATGATCGTCTTGGTCACCCAAGATCTACAATGATGCGAAAAATCATTGAAAATTCTCATGGACATCCATTAAAGAACCAGAAGATTCTTTTATCCCATGAAAATTTATGTACTGCATGTTCACAAGGAAAATTAGTAATAAAACCATCACATTCTAAGGTTGGCTTTAAATCCCCATCATTCCTACAAAGGATTCAAGGGGACATATGTGGACCTATCCATCCACCAAGTGGACCGTTCCGCTATTTTATGGTCCTAGTTGACGCATCCATCAGATGGTCACACGTTTGCTTATTATCAACACGCAATGTTGCTTTTGCAAGGTTACTCGCACAGATTATCATCCGATTAAATCAATACGCCTTGATAATGCGGGTGAATTTACCTCCAAAACATTTGATGAATATTGCAAATCAGTTGGGATTGATGTTGAGCATCCAGTTCCACACGTTCATACTCAGAATGGATTGGCAGAGTCACTTATCAAGCGTCTCCAGGTAATTGCAAGAACTTTACTATTACGAACACAATTACCAATTTCTGTTTGGGGACATGCTATTTTGCATGCTGCTGCATTAATTCGTCTTCGTCCCACTTCTTATCATCAATATTCTCCAGTGCAACTCGTATTTGGCCATCAGCCAGATATTTCTCATCTGCGTACTTTTGGCTGTGCAGTATATGTCCCAATTGCACCTACACATAGAAATAAAATGGGACCCCAACGGCGTTTGGGAATATATGTTGGTCTAGATTCACCATCAATTATTAGGTATCTAGAACCTTTAACTGGTGATCTTTTTACTGCACGATTTGCAGATTGTCATTTCGATGAGAAAAATTTCCCATCATTAGGGAAAGGAAAAACTTCTCCTGAAGAGAAGCGTGAATTTTCTTGGAAAGTCCCTAGTCTAATTCATCTTGATCCATACACATCTCAATGTGAGAATGAAGTACGAAAGATAGTTCACCTTCAAACAATAGCAAATCAGTTACCAGATGCATTTACAGATGCTACTAGGGTAACAAAATCACACATCCCAGCTATTAATGTACCAGCACGGGTGATTGTTCCAGGAGAACAATCTAAACAAATAATAGCAAAAGAATCATCTACTGTACGCCAGAAGCGTGGTAGGCCACTTGGTTCGAAAGATACTGTTCCCCGAAAGAAGAAAACAAAATATCAGGATCATACTCCTGAAATTATAAATAAATCCACTTTCTCTAAATCAACTCCACAAGAGTTAGATGTCCCTGAAAGGACACAAGAAACCCCCGCAGGGGAAGAAATCTCTGAAGAGATACAAGAACCTAGAAATGAAGAAATTTCTATAAATTATACAGGAGAAATGTGGAATCGTAAAGAAACAATCATTGATGATATATTTTCGTACACAGTGGCTACTGAAATTTTAAATGATGATTGTGAGCCTTATAACCTCGACGATTGTAGGCAAAGATCTGATTGGCCTAAATGGAAAGAAGCAATTCAAGCAGAATTGACTTCATTAACCAAACGTAAAGTATTTGGACCAATAGTCCAAACGCCTGAAGACGTCAAACCTGTTGGATACAAATGGGTTTTTGTACGGAAACGTAATGAGGAAAACGAGGTGGTGCGATATAAGGCACGACTCGTAGCACAGGGTTTCTCACAAAGACCTGGTATTGATTTTGATGAGACGTATTCACCAGTAATGGATACAATTACGTTTCGATTTCTGATAAGTTTGGCTGTCTTAGAAAAACTTGAAATGCGTCTTATGGACGTAGTAACCGCCTACCTGTATGGCTCACTCGATTCTGATATTTACATGAAAATCCCTGAAGGATTTAGAATGCCAGAAGCATACAACTCGAGACCTCAGAATTTATATTCAATTAAATTACAAAGGTCCTTGTATGGATTAAAGCAATCTGGGCGCATGTGGTACAACCGCCTCAGTGAATATTTAACTAAAGAGGGATATATCAATAATCCCATATGCCCATGTGTATTCATAAAGAAATCAGAATCTGGATTTGCTATTATAGCAGTTTATGTTGATGATATGAATTTAATTGGAACTCCTGAAGAGCTCCTGAAAACTGCTGAATATTTGAAAAGGGAATTTGAAATGAAAGACTTAGGGAAAACAAAATATTGTCTCGGCCTAGAGATTGAGCGTAAATCATACGGAATACTTATCCATCAATCAGCATATATTGAAAAAATCCTGAAAAGATTTAATATGGATAATGCTCATCCATTAAGTACCCCTATGGTTGTTAGAAATCTTGATCCTAAGAAAGATCCATTCCGGCCACTTGAAGATGATGAAAAGATACTTGGTCCTGAAGTACCATATCTTAATGCAATTGGTGCTTTATTATATCTGGCTCAATATACTAGACCAGATATTGCATTTTCAGTAAATTTGCTTGCTAGATTCAGTTCAGCACCAACTCGGAGACATTGGAATGGGATTAAACATCTTTTTCGTTATCTTCGTGGAACGAAAGATTTGGGATTATATTATTCAAAATCCAACAACTTTTCAGGTTTAATTGGTTATGCTGATGCCGGGTATTTATCTAATCCCCATAAAGCCCGTTCACAAACGGGATATGTTTTTACATATAATGGCACAGCAATCTCCTGGCGCTCCACAAAGCAAACTCTTGTTGCTACATCCTCTAATCATTCTGAGATCCTTGCACTTCATGAAACAAGCCGAGAATGCGTGTGGCTAAGGTCAGTTATTTATCATATTCAAAATACTTGTGGATTTCCATTATCTACAGAAATGCCAACACCAATATTCGAAGATAATGCGGCTTGTATTGCTCAAGTTAGAGGAGGATATATCAAGGGAGATAGAACCAAACATATTTCTCCTAAATTCTTCTATACTCATGAACTTCAACAGAGCCGACAAATTGATGTTAAACAAATACGGTCTACAGATAATCTTGCAGATCTGTTTACCAAAACATTGCCTACATCAACTTTTGAGAAACTGGTATACGGAATTGGCATGCGTCGACTTTGTAAATTACAGGATTGATATTGAAGTTTCATTCAGGGGGAGAGTTCAATCAGGGGGAGCAAAATTTTTGAATAGATATTTGTATACTGTACTCTTTTTCCTTTACCGGATTTTGTCCCATTGGGTTTTACCGGAAAGGTTTTAATGAGGCAGTTCTGAACTCGTTCACACCACTTGATCCAGAAGATCATTGTATATACTTTGCTAAGGTTTTTATCCCACTGGGTTTTTCCTAGCAAATTAAAATACAAGTGGTGAAAAATCCAAGGGGGAGTGTTACACGTGGGTGGCTTTTACACCACATGAACCCATTAGTTTCTTGAATAATCCATGCCACATGGCAAGTCCCTATGGTTTGCTTCATGTTTAAGAGTGGAATATTACATCAATCACCCCTCTCTTCTTGCCTATATATATGGCTTCATTGTAATTACAAAAAGTTGTTGTTGTAGAGAGAAAATCTGATACCACTCAATCAATTAATAAAAGGCAATATATATTTTCTCTCCTCCACTCTCGTTTCTTTCTCATGTTTTTATATTATTTATTTATTTATTTATTTGTTCTATAATTAATCATCATCATCATCATCTACCATCTTTAAATTTTATTATAACAATGGAGGCATTTGGTGGAGTGCGGTTCTTTCCAAATTCAAAAAGTGAAGAGCAGGCATATTGATTAAAATTTCCAGATTTTTTTGAGCAGAGAAATAGTGCAAAAAAAATAAAAATTAGACACCATTGTTTCTCTCTCAAGCTCACACGTGACTTCATCTCCAAATTTGTTTGTATAATAAAAGCACCATTATTCCATTAATGACCATGAATCTTTCAAGGAATCAACAGAAAAAGATGATGATGAACTAGGGAGAGAAAGAGGGTCTGAAACCTTGATCCGACGGTCGAGAAAGGACCCTAGAAATATTATTATATATTATTTATTTATTTTTAATTGTTTTATTTATAATATTTTTAAATAATTGAAAGAAAAAGCATATTTGGTAATGTGTGGGGTTTGCTTACAAAATTTCATCTTTAAAAAAATCTTAATGGTGTTTACATATAAATAGGGGTGCATATACAAGTTTTTTTTTTTTTTTTTTTTTTTTTTTTTTTTTTTTAATTTAAATGGGAAAAATCATTAAGAAACGAGCTAGGCAATACAATCACTCCTAATAATCGACTCAAGGCAAGGAGGACAAGAGTCCTGACACCAGAAATCATCGGAGGACACAAACGCAAACTTAGCCAAGGCATGAGCAGCCCCATTGGCTTTCCTAGGAACAAAAGAAATAGGAATCTTAACACGACTAGCAAGAGACATAACATCATTCATGACAACACCAATATCAACACAAAGATCAGAACCCGAGCAAATCAAATTCACAACCCGATAGGTTTATTTAAAACATATACAGTTTTTCAAGGGTGCATATATGTCACTTTTATTTAAAACATATAATGCTAGGTTTATTTGAATTAAACAAGATAGGTTTTGTCGTTAGATTAAACTTGATAGGTTTTTTTTTAGAGTAGTGCTATTGACACACCAACTAATGAACAATTTATACCCCACTTTTTAAATTATTTAGTATTCTTTTTTTCCTTTATCAAATTACTTAAAGAGACATATAATTTTTATTAAAAAAAATCATGTACAAATTAAAACTAATAAAACCCCACTTTCCTTATTTCAAAACCTTAATGACAAATGGTCAGATTGGTATTGTTGTAACTTTTATAATAATCACTGTTAGCTATGCTAAAGAAATAATCAGCTGTGAAGTTAATCAGCAAATGTTTGGTTAATTGTATTTTTAAAACTACTGTATACCTCAAAAGCAGTATACATATGTTTGGTAATTTTATTGTTAAAGTGCTAAGATTAGTTATAATGACTAAAATATACATGAGTTCATTTTTTTTTTCATTAATTATATATATTAAATCAATATTTAATTAGAATATTTAAATTGAAAAAAAAAATCTAAAAGAACAATAAAAATATTTTTAAAATATTTTATAATTCAAATCAATATTTAAATAGAATATTTAATTTTACGATGAAATAAGGTATATAAATGGTTTTAACTTGATTTCATAAGGATAATAATGATATTCTAAAAGATTGCATTAAAAGATTATTTCATAATTACTTTCAAAAAGTAACCCCCCCCTACTTTTTAAAATCATTATTAAAACTTGTTAGATTATCAATTAATCACTTTTAGAAGTTTTACCAAACATCATTTTATGTCAAAATTATAAAATAATCTGATTTTAACTTTTCAAAAACAATACCAAACTGGCCCAAAAGCTTTAATGATATAGATTATTTCAAATCACTTAATGTTTACTATTTTTGTTATATTTTCTGTCAGATCTCGATCTCATGTTTTTCATGTTTAGTATTTATTGATTTTATTGTTTCATATGTTTGTTTTGTTTTTCTTTTCAAATTTCAGATCCATGCTTGCTATTTTTTTTTTCTCTCAGTTTTTTTTTTTTTTTTTTCTTTCAGATCTTCTAGGCATACTATAATTTGTATAAATTCTTTTGTAGATTTTATTTTGGATCTTCCAAAATTAGTTTAATGTTATTTAGTAGAAAAAAACAACGAAACCACACCAAGAATCACAACCAAGAAAACCTAATCTCTGACGAAACGAAACCACACCAAAACTCAAACTCAATCACTCAAAAAAAATCATCAGACGATTAATATCACACTCACAATCTACCACCAACAATCCAATCGACTACAAAAAAAAAATTAAAAATAAAAAAATACCATGTATCTAATAAAGATGGTTTTACAATGAAATAAGAAGAAAAAACAAGTCTTATGAATGGATGTGAGAAAACTATATATAAAGATTAGAGATGAAGTATATTTTTATTTCTATTTTTTTTTTTTTGAAAAAGATATGGGGTATATTAAGTTTGAAAAATAAGTAAAAGGGTAGTCATAGAAATAAATAAATAAAAATTAATAAAATCATTTAATTTTATATAATTAAATTAAAATTTTAAAAAATGAGCATAAATAGTTCAGTAGTGGGGGTGCCAATAGCACCACTTTTTTTTTTTTTTCATTAAACACACTAGTTTTTTTTTTTTTTTTTAATTGTTATTAAACATGATATTTTTTTTTTATTTATTATTTTATTTTATATATGAAACACGTTGGTATTTAAGGTCAAGTAAGATAAATATAAAAATCAAAATGTGATAATGTCTTAAAGATAATGTGACAATTGACAAATAAATATATAAAACCAAATTAATTTATAATAATTTTAAACAAATTTAAATAACAAATTAGTAAAATAAATTTATCAAAATCATAGAAACCTAAAAATATTATAAATATATTATAACACAGGTTTTGAAAAAAGGAACATAAACTATTTATTAATTTAATATCCCAAACCTAAAATCTTTGAGAATAAAGATAATTTGAATGCAGAGTAAAACTCAAAGAATTTTCTCAACATAAGATAAGTATTGTATAATAAAATAGTAAGATTTCAATATTTACTTTAGTTTTTTGTAATGAAAATCTATGAAAATATAATGTATAATAAAGTGGAAATTAGGCAATGATAATTTAAATGGTCAAATCAAGTAATTTCTAGTAAACAAACTATGTAGAGTAAAACTCAAAGAATTTTCTCAATATACGATGAGTATTTTATAATAAAATAGTAAGTTTTCAATATTTACTTTAGTTTTTTTAGTGAAAATCTATGAAAATATAATGTATAATAAATTAGGCAATAATGTATCATGTATGAAATAATAGAATTTTTTTTTTTTTTTTGGTTCGAAAATTAAAAATACTAAAGGAAAAAGGGATCGATTTTGTTTTCTATTTACATGGACAATAAAACAGAGAAGATATTTATTACTTAATTTATATTATTAAAATAATAGAAACGTTAATATTATTGTGCATATATTATAATATCATAATTTAAATATAATTGAAATTGGGTGCAATTTCATTGGTTGAGGGGCCACAGCCCCCATGGACCCCCCCTAAATCCGCTCCTGCCTGTTTCCCAATTTGAAACTTACCCCCATTTTCTTTTTTGACCACAAATTACATATTAAAAAAAAATCCATAGTAATTTATATTATGCAATACAAATACTAATAAAATCCATTACATATTCAAATGAAGTATTTATAGTTAGGGTTTAGATTGGGAACGTGGAAGAAATGAGGAAAATAGGAAACATAATATATATAGGGATGAGGGACTGATTTTTTCCTCCAAATGGGGATGGGAAACGGGGATTTGGAGGAAAATGCCTATCCCTAGAAGAGTTATGTAACAATTAAAATCATTTTAAAAATGGTGGGATAATTTTGTTTTAAATGGTTATTTCCAACTAGTTGCTTTTTTTTTAGTTAGTTTATAGTTTTCTTAAGTGTGAAGTAATTCAATAATGTGATCTTGGACTTAATTAATTGGCCAAATTCGAATATCTTTCCCGAACGAACTTTATAGCAATCCTCGTCAGGTTTTGATTAAATTAGCTTTCTTTTCCTTTTCCTGACATAATAACACTATTGATGATGTTAATGATTCAACACCGTCACCTTTTTCCTCTCTACCCTCTTTCGCCTTTCCCTTCCTTTTCATTTTTTTTTTTTATTAACACAAAATTCAAACCATCTCTCTGTCTTCTCTTGTCTACAAGCTTTTTAATTAGGTCTCGGTTACTGTGAACATTTGCAATTGGCTATATGCTTGCTCTGTTTCTTTTTGTAAAACATTTAAACCATTTGCTATCCTGGTTTCAATGTTGTAAATGCTGAAGTTTATTATTGTTGATTGCTAGCTTGACTTCGCTAGCCTATAAGTGGGTGCATTTGATTGTATTAAATTCTGTGAGTGATTTTTTTGTGCAATAACATTATTCTCTGAAATTCTGTTTTTGCTTTCTACTGAATATGTGCTCTTCAGTTTCTTGTATTTATGTAGAAAATGTCTCAAATAGAGGATCTATGGGAGCGGTTAGTGTGGGCTGCGTTACGGAGGGAAAGTATTGCTGGAAATGTTCCTTCTTCACTTGAAAACAATAGGGATACAGATGCAATTCTAAGAACTGCTGATGAAATTCAAGATGAAGAATTGCAGGTATATACACGAATTATCAAGTCGGGTATCCTTTACGGATTTTTCGTACAGGATCACGATTTATCATATACAAATTATCATGTCAGGTATCCCACACGAATTTTTCATGCGCAGTGATTATCACATGTGATAATTAAGGTAAATTTTTTTACACTGTGATAATCAGTGATCCCGTACGAAAAATTCGTACGAGATCACCTGATAATTCGTATATATATATCTATATGTTACTTTTGAAATTTGCTCAGAAGAAGTACTCAAGTTACTAGTTTATGATTTTATATGTAAATAGCTGCGCACTTGTTTGTTCATTAGTGGCCAGGCGTGCTTTGAGAATAACTCGTGCTTTAAGAATGTTATACTGTATTTGATGTATGCTTTTGCTTTGTGCATTTTGACTTTTCTATTTCGCTGTTTTCTTCCATATGAGTCAGCTGTATCTTTTTTTTTTTTTTTTTGAAAGGAAAGAGAACCAATTACACAGGGAAACAAACAGGGGGAGGATCGAAATCCAACCACAAAGACTCCTTTCCAGAGGAGAGAGCTTGAGAGGCGAGGTTTTGTGTCAAGGAGTTCCCTTTTGGAGGGGTGGCTTGACACTTACAGATACCAGCCTCAAACAACAACGATTTAACATCATTAGCTAAATAGGCAGAGTCCCCAAAGATGGGATGAACGCCGTTTAACAAAGAAACAACAGAAGAGGAGGAAACCTCTACTAAGGAAACAGGCAGATGATAGAATTTAGCCACCAGCAGACTCTCACGAAGGGCCATAAGGTGACCAGTATCCCCAGAGAAAGAGCCAATCAGCAAATTCGAGCGGGCCACAATGACTTTACCTTTGTCGTCTCTGATGGCTGTCCCAACACCCAAGACCCCCCGATTCCTACGGAAAACAGCCCCCGCATTCAGCTTCAGCTGCCCTGGAGGAGGGGCGAGCCAAGAGACAGGGGAATTGACAGGGGAGGGAATGGCCTGGGGAGAGAGAGCAGAGTTTGAATTTCGAAATTCAGAGAGCAAGTCTGTCACCCAATTCACTAAACCTTCAGGGTTTTTGGACTTCCCTGTATTCAGGAAAGAGTTACGATTCTCCCAAATCGCCCAGGCTATCATACAAACCAAACCAAACTCCTCCACATCAATCTGGGCAGCAAGAGACAGAAAAATATCCTGGGCTGGGAGGTGGAGTAATTTGCCCAGTAGTTTTCCAAAACTGGTTTCCCTCCAGACTCTTTTAGCAGACTTGCACCCAAAAATAGCATGAGAAGGGGTTTCCACCTGGGAGCAACACAGAGTGCAGCAAGGAGAGGGGCAAATTTTCTTCTTCCACAAGCTATCCTGAGAAGGGATCGCATTTGAGCATATCCTCCAGATGAAAATTCTGACCTTAGGGGGGATACTGAGCCTCCACAGATTCGTCCACCAGCTGCTAGCCTTAGCCGGATTTGAGGAGGAGGATAGGGACTTCTCTTTTGAAGCAAGGTTATAACCACTCTTTACTATATACTCTCCCTTCTTCTCGTAATGCCAGCAAAGAGAATCTTTACCACCCCTCATGCTGACCGAAATAGAAAGGATGGTCTCCACATCGGTCGGGAGGAAAGTTTGGTTGAGCTTTTCCCGATTCCAGCCTCGCCTTGAGCTGTCAATCAGGTCCGAGACGAAAAGGTTTGAACCCGGATCAAAGGTGACAGGTTTGAAGCAACTGGGACGGGGGATCCATTTATCTTTGAAAGCTCGAATACCGCTGCCATCTCCAACAGACCAGCGGAGGCCTTTTTCCAAGAGATCCCGCCCCCATAACAGGCTTCTCCAAACATGAGAGCAGCCCTGTTTAATTCTGGCAGACATAAAATCAGTCCCGTTAAAATATTTTGCTCTAAGAATCTGAGCAGCCAGAGAATCAGGATGAGAGAGGAGACGCCAAGCTTGTTTTGCCAATAAAGCTTGGTTGAAAGTGGCGAGGTCTTTAAAGCCCATTCCACCCAGCGATTTTGGGCGACACAGATTTTTCCAACTCACCCAGCTGATCTTGCGATTACCATCCCTGGAGCCCCACCAAAATTTTGAAACCAGAAAGCTGATCTCCTTGTACAAACTGCCGGGGAGTTTGAACATGCTCATCGAATAATTTGGAATAGCCTGCACCACAGCCTTGATGAGGACTTCTTTCCCTCCGAAAGAGATCAAGCTGCCTTTCCAACCCCGAAGCTTCTTGCCAACCCTCTCAACAATATCACAAAACATCTTCCTCTTGTTTCTACCAATCATAGAAGGCAAGCCCAAATATTTGTCCTTGGAGTTGCCTCCCTCAACCTCCAACGAGCTCATTATCTCTTCTCTAACCGAACCCACAACCTTGGGACTAAAGGTGATTTTTGATTTTTTCAGGTTGATTTGTTGACCCGACCCTTTCTCATAAGTCTCAAGAATCTGACGGATCCGCATGCAACTGGCCATAGAGGCTTTACAGAAGAGGATGCTATCATCCGCAAAAAATAGATGGCTGATCAAGGGCCCCCCTCTACTGCTCCTGCTGCCAAGCACACGGCCATTTCTTTCGGAGGACGAGATCAAACCAGACAAGGCTTCCGCACACAAGAGAAACAGATAAGGGGATAAGGGACAGCCTTGTCTCAAGCCGCGGGAGGGGGAGATAGTGCACACTGCCCTGCCATTAAGCATGAAATTGAGTCTGGAGGTTGAAATGCAGTCCCTAACCAAGTCAATCCATTGAACCGGAAACCTCATTTTCTTCATAACCGCCTCAAGAAACGCCCATTCAACCCTATCGTAAGCCTTACTCATATCAAGCTTTAAAGCCATGTGGCCTCTAACTTCTGATTTCTTTCGACCTATGGAATGGAGGGTTTCGAATGCCACAAGAACGTTGTCGAAGATTTGCCTGCCAGGGACAAAAGCGAACTGGGCAGGGGAAATGAGGTCAGGCAGGATACCTTTTAATCTCGCAGCCATCGCCTTCGTGACAATTTTGTAGACAACGCTGCATAGCGAAATCGGCCGAAAATCTTTCAACTCAGTAGGATTGCTAATCTTTGGGATAAGGACAACATTAGTATCATTGAAGTCTTTAATAGAGGCCTCACCATTCAGAACCCTGAGACAAACACACGTGACATCACCTCGAATCAAGCCCCAAGCTTTTTGAAAGAAGATGGCATGGAACCCATCAGGCCCCGGGGCTTTGGTCGGATTTAAACTGAAAACAGCAGACCTAACTTCCTCAGCCGTGTAAGGGGAGCAAAGAGAAAGCCTCATATCATCAGAAATCTTTGACTTAATGGAACCCGTGGCCTTCCTGATATCCTGAGTCAAGGGATCGGAAGAATTGAAAAGAGCTGTAAAAAACTCACTAATAACCTGAGAAAGACCTGCTTCCGTGTCTTGCAAACAACCTTCAGAATCAAGAAGCCCTGAGATGGTATTTTTCTTTTTCCTAGACGTTGCCCTTGAGTGAAAGAATTTTGAATTCCGGTCACCCGCTTGGAGCCACTCAGCTCTCGCACGCTGTTTCTAGAAAATCTCATCACGCTCAAGCAACCCTTCCACTTCCTTTTCCAACCGTCTGATCAAAACCATCACCCTTGGTTTTCCACAAGCATTGTAGAGGTGTTCTATTTTCCTGGTTTTCTCCTCTAGCTATTTACGAAAATTCCCAAACCGAGCAATGCTCCAAGCACTCAGCGTCGAGGCACATCCAGACAGCTTAGACACAAGATTTTTTAGAGGATTAGGGGTACCGACCACATTCCAAGCCGAGCTCACGGTGTTGATGAAGTCCTCTTCTTTCAACCAGTGAGGTTCGAATCGGAAATTCCTCCCCTGATTTCTGAGGAAAGGAGCAACCGGAACACAGTTCAGAAGAATAGGGCGGTGGTCAGAAGAGTGAAAGCCCAAGTGGGAGACTTTTGCATTCCCGAAAATGTCACGCCACTGGTTATTAGCAAGGAATCTGTCTAACCTCTCTTGTATGTTTTCCTTGCCATCTCTTTTGTTGTTCCAAGTGAGTCTCGGACCCGAAAACCCCAAATCAGAGAGATTGCAATCATCAACGACTTGCCTGAACTTGAGAATACCGGAAATAGCATTATTCAGGCCCCCAACCTTATCCCTTGGGCTGAGCATTTCGTTGAAGTCTCCACCACAAACCCAAGGAAGGTTATCAATGTCTCTAAGGCACCGAAGGAGAGCCCAAGACACGTGGCGTTTACTGGCAGAAGGATCCCCATAGAAACCAGTAAAGCGCCATAGTAAACCATTATCCATACAAATACGAGTGTCTATATGACCAGTCGAAAAGGACAAAACCGTAACCTTGATGCTATCCTTCCAGAGAATCAGAAGACCGCCGCTGTTACCCATACTTTCAACACACAGACAACCACTGTAACCAAGCAAAACTTTTATTCTTTCAGCCTTTAAACCGTTGATCTTTGTTTCCGACAAGAACACTAAGTCTAGGGAATGGTGTTTGAGCAACCTCTTCAAGGCCGCGAACGCACGGGGATTCCCTAAACCCCGCACGTTCCAACTAAGGCCTATCATTGTTCCCGGCGGGCCTGGACATCAGGCTCCGCCGATATAATTAAATCCGAGGCTGAGATTGACAGTTTCCCTTTCTTGAGATATCTGCTTTCATCCTCCTGATTATCAAAAACCACTTTTCTTTTGCAGGTTTGGATTTCCAAGGGTGAGTTGCGCAAGTCAGCTGTATCAAATTATATGTTTATGATATATATTGGTACATTGTCTCTCATAGATTTTCCATTAAAAAAGCTTGATTCTGGATAATCGATTACTAGAAGTAATGTTTAGTTTCTCATTGTTTGCTTTGAACTTTTTGGTCTCTGGTGTCTTGGACGTTTCTTTTGTTCTCCTTGCATGGTTTTATTTATATTATTTTTCTTCATCTTACGGAATTTGTGTGTATTAATGGTCAACGCCGAGGGAAGAAACACACACCATTGCGTTGATTGAAATACACACATAGAGCATTGCGTTGATTGAAATCACCTTGTCGATCCTCGTCTGTGTTCACACACCGACACACACACACTTGCATCACTGTATTACATTGATTATTATTGTTGCATTACGTTGATTGAAATCTATGAAATCACATTGTTGATCCTCGTCCGTGTTGAATATCACAACTGTCGTGTTGTGTTTTGTATTGGCTTTATGGAAACGAGAATTGATTTTCCATATAGGAGATTTCTGGGAGTCTATGTGTTTGAGTTTATTCGTTGCATTGTTTGCATTTGAGCATTGTGTTTAGGCATAATATGCTCACCACGATGTGGTGTCGCAAGGTCCATGTTACCCCATCAGGTCGTGATCCTTGACACAGTAAGTCTTTGGTTGGTTGCGACTTGAAAGTGCGACGTCCTCATCGTGTCATTACATCATGGTTCATGAAATAAAATGTTGTTTCCTCGAAGCGATGAAGGAGCGCGATGTGCTCGTCATGATGGCCTTTGATAAAATGTATGTCTATTCTCCATGTGTGAGTTTGTGGTTGTAAGTTCGTAAGTCACCTTGACACTAGGAGGAAATGTCGCAACCTGTCTTCGTTGCGACGTATGGTCTCAATGCGACTTATTTCCTTAGTGTGACGTTGTGTTGCGACCTCCAAGTCGCGACGGGCTGTCGGGACTCACTTAATGAACTACTTATAAATTCCTCTCTTCATTTCTTTTAGGCTTTATCTCTTTTAAGATTTCCAAAGAACAAAAATACAAACCCTAGAGAGAGTAGCCATTTCAACCCAAAAGAGTTCCCTAATGATTTTCGCTCTAAGTAGATATTTGTATAATTGTAGAATTAGTTTCTCGTCATTAGATTTCCATCCAAATGTCTACAAAGATTTAAAAATTAAAAAGGAAATTAAAACTAAAAGATATTAAGGGCATGTTCGGTAATGTTTTCAGTTTATACGTTTTCATTTGAAAATAGAAAATTGATTTTCATATTTTTAAGATTAGAAAACTCGTCATGGTAGTAATAATTGAAAATAGTATTCTGAAACAAAGTAACAATGTTATATATATATATATATATATATATATTTAGTTTTTTTTTTTATAAAAAAAATCATATTGTCAATATATTGTAAGATTAAAAGCAATATCATTTGTCACTTAAAAAATAATATGCAATTAAAATGGGTAAATATATATATTTCATATAATTTTTAATCAACAAAATTTAATTAATTTAATTTTAAATTGATATAGTCCTTAACATAATCTAACTTTTTTTATTATTATTTATTATTTATTTTTTTATTTTTAAGTAATACACCACCCGTAACCTCATGGTGATGGTGCAAGTGTAAGTGGTTTTACTATTGGAACAACCTCATCTCGTTGACGTATTATCTAACTTATAAGGAAACAATGTAACTAATTTAAATTAGTTTGCAACCTTATTTGGACAAAAACGTTTAATAATAGAGCGGTGCTATTGACAACCCTACTACTGAATTATTTATGCCCCGCATTTTAATTTTTTTATTTAATTATATAAAATTAAATGGTTTTATTAATTTTTTTGATTTATTTACAGGATTACCTTTTTACATATTTTTCAAACTTAATACACCCCATAACTTTTGCAAAAAAGCAAAAATAAAAATACACTTCATCTCTAATCTTTATATACAGTTTTCTCACATTCATTCGTAGGACTTGTTTTTTCTTTTTATTTCATAGTGAAAACATCCTTATTAGATGCAGTTTTTTTTTTTAATAATTTTTTTTGTAGTCGATTGGATTGTTGATGGTAGATTAGGCGTGGTTTCGTTTTGTTAGAGATTAGGTTTTCTTGGTGCGATTTCGTTGTTGTTGTTGTTTTTTTTTTTTTTTTTTTTTTGTAAATAATGTAAGGATTCCCTTTTATTGATTGGCTTATTTCGTGGTCAAACCACATGTTGGGGTTTGGTTGTAAGGGTAGTCTAGGTGATTTGTTGAAGATCAAAGACCCTTTCCAAGACCTCAAGAGGACAAGCACCAAAGGTATATCTTGTGCTTACATTGGCTTGAAGAGATATAGTTGCACACACACACAACATGCATAACTCTTATTCTTGAATGTTGTGTTTGTATTTTGTGTGCATTGTGCTTTATTGATTTATTCAATATCTCTTCTTGCATTTAATTGATTGCATCTTGTTCTATGAAATGCCATGTCATGATAGGCATTAGGATGCATTCAATATCCACACTTGCACTTCATGATTAGTCTTAAGTGTGGTGTAATTCGTTTCCGTTTGTGTGATCAATGCTTGTATTGCAATCCATGTCATATTTATGTTCAAACATGCATTTTTGGACTAGGAGATATATACATAGGATAAAATTTGAATGACCTATAATGATCTCCATGACATGATGATTGTTAAATGACATGCTAAATGCTAATCTTAAAAAGCATGTTTTGATGATTGCATTTCTTAACTGCAAAAAATGTGTGAAAAAGCTTATGAGACTCAAATGAAAAAGGATCTTGTATCCATTCAAGGATTTTACAATCCAAATGTCTCTCTTTCTTTATTGGTTGAACATGTCTACTATCATACGGATATCTTATCCGGAAAAATCAAGTAGGGTGCAAAGTCGCTCATGACATGTTTGGCTTATAAAGTTGGATATAGTTGTTCTTAAATTAAAATCAATGAAAACCTATATCCTTGCTTCTCTCATGACATTGGTGAAATTGGTTTGAATTCATATTGAAAACCTTTGTCATTTGCTTTGCCAAATACCATGGTATTTTGGACTTAAATGCTATATGTCTTGTATGCAAAGCAATTTTTTGATTCACACATTTTCCTTAAATAAATCTCCTTGTTTCTCTCCAATTAATTGAGATTGCATAAAGTGACATATATTGATTATGCAAATACTAGAATGCTACTATCTCTCTTTGCCTTGTGTGACCCGATTGGGGACTACTCCTTTGTCTATATCATGACAAAAAGGGGGAGTAGATTGTGGTGAGGGGAGGTGCAAATTGTAGTAGCAATTGTGCATGTTGGGGAGAATACTTATTGAGGGGGAGTAACCCTTTGAGGGGGAGCATTTGCACATACATACATTGCATGATGTTGTACTTAAATTCTTAAATGCAAATGCTTGTTTTATCTCACTTGATTCATCTCACCTTTTCTTGTATTGGAAAGTATAGAAACTTTATCTTTCAGGGATTGATTGTTCTACTTGAGATTGAAGACTTCAAGATTATTTATCTTATCTCTTTGTAATGTAGAAAATCATAGTTGACCCGTAGTTTCTATTATGTTGTGAGGAATCATTGTGAGTGGTGGTTTTGTCACGAAATAGCCAAAGGGGGAGATTGTAAGGATTCCCTTTTATTGATTGGCTTATTTCGTGGTCAAACCACATGTTGGGGTTTGGTTGTAAGGGTAGTCTAGGTGATTTGTTGAAGATCAAAGACCCTTTCCAAGACCTCAAGAGGACAAGCACCAAAGGTATATCTTGTGCTTACATTGGCTTGAAGAGATATAGTTGCACACACACAACATGCATAACTCTTATTCTTGAATGTTGTGTTTGTATTTTGTGTGCATTGTGCTTTATTGATTTATTCAATATCTCTTCTTGCATTTAATTGATTACATCTTGTTCTATGAAATGCCATGTCATGATAGGCATTAGGATGCATTCAATATCCACACTTGCACTTCATGATTAGTCTTAAGTGTGGTGTAATTCGTTTCCGTTTGTGTGATCGGAAACGTCCGCGCTTGCACGATGGTGTGCATGTCTTAGCGCGATGGTTGACCACTTGAGAAGATCTCATTCTTCTCTTGGATAAGTGGTAGCTTTAGTTTGGTTGGGTTGATTGGAGTAAGGTGTCTAGTTTCAAAAGATTGGATTTCAATGTTTTAAGTGTTTTCAAAACTGACCTTTGCATGGTCATGTGACCATAGCTTTTTACACAAAGCTTCAAAATGAGTTTTGAAAATTTTTGTACAAACTAGACACCCATACCTTTCCAACGGTATATTATTCGTAATATTTCATGACCGTTTGGATTGGTTTTGAAATTTCCAAAGTGACCACTAAAACAGGGCATCACAGCTGTTATCGGAATCTGACCTTTGGTCACTCAAATGACCATAACTTTTTCTACAGTTATCCAAATCATGTTTTGTTAATTGGAGTAGAAAGTAGACTTCCATACCTTTCCAACGGTATATTATATGAAAGGTTTCGATGTCGTTTGGTCATGTTTTGAGTCGCTTGAAAATCAAGCTTTGTGCTGTGACGCCCGCCGCGGTTTCAGTGCCGCGGTTTTTGCAACCGCGGCAGTCGAGCCACAGAGCAACCGCGATAGTGTGATTCAGGGGCAAAATTGTCTTTTCACTTGCCCTATTCTTGATGTCTATAAATATCACACTTTCTCATTATCTGAACAAGTTCTTGACTCTTAAGAACCCTAAACTTCAAAGTTAGATTTTGAGAGAAAATCAAATCAAGAATTCACCTTTAACCACTCAAATCAAACCCCTTTTGCATCAAATTTCATATTGCATCTCCTATGTCTATATAGAGTGCATCCATGTATGGGTTTGCATCATCACAACTTGCTTGGTAAGATTTTGATTAATTTCATCTTATTTTAGTATTTTAAATACCAAGCCATCTCTTTTAAATTACTTGTATGTTTTAGATCATATGCTAAATACAAGAAAAGAGATTATTTGTGATGTATTGATTGAGTGTTGTTTGTGATAGCTTTGTATCTAGGATTGGTTATCCTTTACTTAGCTAAAGTTATATGCCATGTCATATAGCTACATGTGATATCTAGGATTGATTATATTGTCATCTTATAATCCTAGGTAAGCATTTAGAGTACCCTAGCTCTTATTGCAATATTTGGATATCATTGCATATTCACATAGGGTTGTTTGATCTCTTAGGAGATTGTAAGTCTTGTGTGATAGACCGGGATTAGGTCGGACACTGGGATTAGGTGGTCACATGAGCAAATTGGACTAGGTCCACTTTTACAGGCCTGCGGGTAGTGGTAGCGGGATATTGGCCGGGATTAGGCCGTCAAACCTGGATTAGGTTGTATACGTTATCACAATTAGTGGATTCGAGGTTCGAGTGTGGCGCACTTACCAGCCCGTGGTTTTTCCCGTGAGGGTTTCCACGTAAAAATCAAGTGTCGTTTATATTTCCGCACCATATTACACTTGATTATTATATTGTCTAGTTTGGGGCATTTTCGTAAATTTGACTAAAAACGAAAATTGGGTAAAAAGCGTAAAATCTATTCACCCCCCCTCTAGATAGTTTTATACACACCATGCTATAATTAGTTTCAATTGGTATCAGAGCGGGTTCCTAGATATACTTAGGAGATCCAAGCTCATTTTTGGTGTGTTTTGCATTTTGTATGTATTTGATTGATTTCATACATTTTGCATTCTTCTCATTTGCATTCATTCAACGCAAACACTATGAGTGATTTTGTGAGAGAAGAAATTGACTCCGATGAGGAGATGTCCCTCTAAGGTGAGAGAGGAGACGAAGATGAAAGGGCGTTGCTCACATCACCAATGAGCTTCAAGCCCAAGCCTTCCTCAATCTTGGTCTAACCAACCAAGAAGGCTAACTTCCCTCAACCTACGATCTTAAAAGGGAAGTGCTCAATCATGCAAGCTTAACCGAGCAAGCAACGTTGTCTTGGTCATCAATAAAGGAGGAGAGATCCTATCCAACTACCAAGACAACCACAACGACAAGGGAAAGCACATTTGCATGCTCAAGGGAATGGTATAATTCCTAATCTTATCCCCTCTTGTCCTTGTGGTATAAATGGTCATGTTAGACCAAGTTGCTTGCATTATATTTAAATATGTAATATTATATGCATGATTGAAAAGAAAAAGGCTAGAGCTAAGATGCATGTCCTTAAAAAGGAAGAAAATCATTTGCATGATCTTTCGCCATCTAGAACTCTAGAACCTATGACCACTAGGTATGTTATTGAGACACCTAAGTGGATTAGAAAAGATGAACCCGCTTGCTACGAGACTAACAAGTCTCAAATAGGTTCAACTAAGTCCAAAGGACTTGGTAGGTCCATAGGACCTCATACCCTTCTTTGAAGAGGTATGGAAAATTGACCCCATATGGGGAACTTGAGCAAAGAGAGCTATTTTGCATTCTTGTCACTTGCAAAAAATTTGAAATATCTTATGCTTCTCTTTTTGTTGCTTGAGTAAGCTTGGTTACACTATGTATATATATTTTCTATTCAGTAAGTGTGATCAATGCTTGTATTGCAATCCATGTCATATTTATGTTCAAACATGCATTTTTGGACTAGGAGATATATACATAGGATAAAATTTGAATGACCTATAATGATCTCCATGACATGATGATTGTTAAATGACATGCTAAATGCTAATCTTAAAAAGCATGTTTTGATGATTGCATTTCTTAACTGCAAAAAATGTGTGAAAAAGCGTAAAATCTATTCACCCCCCCTCTAGATAGTTTTATACACACCGTGCTATAATTAGTTTCAAATAACATAAAACTAACTTTGGAAGATCTGGAATAAAATCTACAAAAGAATTGATACAAATCATAGAATGCTTGGAAGATTTGAAAGGAAAAAAAAATAGCAAACATGGATTTGGAATTTGAAAAGAAAAACAAAACAAACATGTGAAATAATAAAATCAATAAAAAATAAACATGAGAAATATGAAATCGAGATCTGAAAGAAAATATAAACAAAAATAGTAAATATTCAGTGATTTGAAATAATCTATATCATTAGGGTTTTGAAACAAGGAAAGTGGGGTCTTATTAGTTTTACTTTGTACAGTATTTTTTTAATAAAAATTATATGTCTCTTTAAGTAGTTTGATAGAGGAAAAAAAGAATACGAAATAATTTAAAAAGTGGGGTATAAATAGTTCACTAGTGGGTGCTAATAGCACTACTCTAATAATATTGTGTAGGATAAATTGTCATGATATTAGTAAAAAAAAATAATGATAAAAAAAAAAAGGTTTAATATTAAAAACCCCCCTTCACTTTTGAACTATTATTGGATGTATAGTTACAAATGCTTTTATTTTAGAAACCTCCCCTATGGACTAACACCGTTAGCATTTCGTTTATGTTTTTTTTTTTTTTTTCCTAAAAAGAAAATATTTTATTTAATTAACTATTTTTTTGTTGATAAAATTGGACTGACCGAGGGGGAAAAAGCATCACAAGAGGTCATATGCTGAAAAACCCCTAGGCAGTATCCATCCATAAAATAATAAAAATAATGAAAAAGAGAAGTAACAAAAACCAGAACAGCACAAAAGCCAAGGGAAACAATCCCAACAAAAACAGTGACGCGCAGGCCACAAAAACAGAAACAAAAAACATCAAGAAAAACGAAAGGACTCTTGACCCATGCAATCATTGCCAACCAACAAAGAGCAAAAAGACGGGGTGTTAGACCACCATGAATCGACCTCCAACCCCAAAGCATGCTTAGAAAGAGCGTCCGCAACCTGATTCCCCTCCCTAAAGATATGAGAAACCTGAAACTCCATTTTCGAAATCTGATAGATACAGCGCTGCCAAACTTGCCTAATCCTCCAAGGAACTTGCTCGGAGCGAGAAGAGAGCAGCTGAACCACATAAGAAGAATCACTCTCAAGCCAAAGCCGATGCCACCCATTTTGCCAGGCAAAATTAATGGCCATCGAAGCTGCAATAAGTTCGGCCTCAAACGCAAACACTTAACCAAAAGGAACAGCAAAACAACCCTTCACAAAAGCTCTACAATTACGGAAGACACCCCCACAACCCCCAACACCTGGAGAACTCAAGGCGGCACCATCAGTATTAACTTTTATCCAACCAGGAGCCGAAGGCGACCAAATCACACTCTTAATAACCGGGGCACGAGCAGGACAACCTCGGAGATCAAAACAACGAAGAATCAAAAGATCATCAACACAATTACGCATACACCTAATCTCCAACCGATTAGAGTCAAACACCGCACGCCAAACCAAAGACAAAGCAGATCTGAAATCCACAGCCTTACTCTCAAAAATCAACTGGTTACGGGCAAACCACACACTCCAAACCACAGCATGAATAGCTGTCTTCCATAAAACCTGCACCTGATCACTAAAAGAAACTGACATGGCCTGAGAAAAGAACGAACTCCACGAATCGGAAGAAATACGCCGCTGAAAAGCTGAAAATCTGAAAAAAACCGCCTCCCAAAGAGCAGCCGCAAGGGGGCACCTGAGGAAAAGATGATCATACGACTCACTGCTAACCCCACAAAGACTGCACCGAGAAGCTAAGTGAAACCCAACCTTACACAAGCGATCCTCAGTGGGGAGACGATTCAACAAAAGACGCCAAGTCAAAGCTGAACGAGAAGGATGGATAAAACGGCACCAAACATCCCTCCACCAAGGAACCTGAGGAGAACCATGAATCATTTGGGAATAAGCCGACCTGCAAGAAGCCTGCCAATCACGAGAATGAGCCCACACCAAAGAATCTGCAACAGGAGAGATAGCAATCCTATCGATCCGAAAACAGAGATCTGAAAAACGGGCTCGAAAACTATTGTCAAGAACCCACCTACCCTCATGGATAAAATCAGAAACCCTTGCCCTGAGAGGACTAGCTAAGTAATCAGGAATCCCCAAAAGCTCTACAATGGGAACCCCCAACCAATTGTCACGCCAAAAATCTCGTTGAGAATTCTCACCAATGAGCCAAATGCCTTCTTTAAGAAGATCTGAATAATGGGAACGAAAAGAAGGCCAATTTGACGAAGTGACATACCCCCCATGAGAATTCTGAAGCTGCGTGAGATACCGTTCCCTCAGAAACGAAAAAGCAAAACCCTTAGAGGTCATAAACTTCCAGGTGAACTTCTTTAAAAGAGAATCATTTAGCAACCCAAGATCTTTCAAACCCAGACCACCTTGGGAATAAGGCCTACAACAACGATCCCAAGCAACCCGAATTAATTTAGTCTCCTCACAAGAACCTGTCTATAAAAAATTTCTCAACTTGCGATTAACCAACCGCAGCAAAAAAGAAGGCCATTTGTAAATCATGAAAGAGTGCACAAAGGAGCCCGTAATGACCGACTTGATGAGAGTAGCACGACCTGCCAAAGAAAGGGCTTCCCCCTTCCACTTAGAAAACTTAGACAGGATTTTATCTGCGATAGGCTGTAACACGGACTTCTTGGGTTTTCCCCGAAATAATGGAACCCCCAAGTAAGAGAAAGGCAACTGACCAATCTGCATACCAACCAAGGACTGCATTCTACCAATCCGGGACGGGGAAACAAAAGATCCAAAATAGATAGAAGACTTACCCCAATTAACCAGTTGACCTGAAATTTTACCATAAAACTCAAAAGCGCGCATGATATTCTTCAGATTCTGAACTGTGCCTCTCAAAAAATCAAAACATCATCTGCATAAAACAAATGCGTAGGAGCAGAAAACCCCATCGGAGAAGAAATATGCACAATCTAAGAGAAATCCACCATCCTCGATAAAAGCCTACTAAGGAAATCCTCCGCAATACCAAACAGAAGACGGGAGAGCGGGTCTCCCTGACGAACTCCTCTAGAACAATGAAAATAACCCTTTGGAGACCCATTGATCATCACTGAAAGTCTAGAGGATCTCAAAATGTTGTCAATCCAATCCATAGAAACTGGAGAAAACCCAAAAGCCTAAAGAACTCTACGAAGAAAAGACCAATCCAAAGTGTCGAAAGCTTTGCGGATATCTATCTTCATGGCCAAATTGCCCCCATAACACTTCTTATGCAGCACATTCACACAGTCAGAAGCTAAAGCGATACAGTCCTCAATGTGACGGTCCCGGATGAACCCAAACTGATAAGGGGAGACAATCCTAGTTGCAATCTGAGCCAACCGATCTGCTAAAATTTTGGAAGAGATTTTGAACAAGAAGTTACTAAGCACAATCGGACAAAACTGATCAATCGAAATCGAATCCTTTAGTTTCGGAAGAAGAACTATGAAACTAGAATTCAAGCCTGGAAAAATAACCCCTGTACTGAAAAAGTCCTGAACAGCAGAAACCACGTCACTACCCATTACCTCCCAGCAACGCTGATAAAACCCTTCAGAAAAGCCGTCCGGTCCAGGGGCAGAGACTGCATCCATAGCAAAAACAGCATCATGGATATCATCTGCCGAAGGAATACCAATCAGGAATGCATTCTCTACATCAGACACTAAAGAAGGAATCACATCCTCTACCACTGAGAAATCTGTCTCAACCCGAGAAGGATCCGAAAAAAAAAGATCTGAATAAAAATCGATGATATGATCCCTGATAACCAAATGATCATCTGTAAGTACCCCATTAATCGAGAGAGATGACAAAGCATTCCGGTATTGCTTACGTCTGATAGAGGCATGAAAGAAGGAAGAATTACGGTCACCATCCTGAAGCCACCTCACTCTTGACCGATCACGATAAAAACACTCCTGCTTGCGTAACAAGACATCAAGCTCATGATGAACACGAGACTCGGCCAAGAAAAGCTCCTCGGAAAAACCCATATTAGACATTTGAAGCTGAATAGACTGAAGCTCTATCGATTTCCCATTAATGTTGGAGTTCAGATCCCCGAAAACCTCCTAATTCCAAGTCTTAAGAGCATTCTTCAACCTTTTCAGCTTGCTGATAACCACCTGAGGAGGCCTACCCATAAAAGGGGTACTCCAAATACGACGAATTAAAGACATAAAATCTGGGTGATCCAACCACATGCTCTGCAATCGAAAAGGCCTAGGACCAACGATCTCAGTATCTGACAACCGAATCACCAACGGATAATGGTCCAAAAATCTACGCGGGAAAGCCACACAAGAAATGTCCCGCCAACAGGAAATACAACCCTCGGAAACCAAAGCTCTATCTAACCTCCTCTCAATTCTAGTGTGGGAATAACGACCCCTAGCCCAAGTGAAACGAGCACCTTGAGAGTGAACTCCAATCAAATCACAATCCTCAATAACTGACCTGAAATCCTCACAAGAGCTTTGAGCTGGAGAACGAAGGCCCAAAGACTCATGAGCTCCCAAAACCGAATTGAAATCACCCACAACTAACCAAGAGGAAGAAACCAAACTGACCGAGTCCCGAAGAGACTGCTAAAGCGATCTATGAACAACCGCCGACGTACTCGTATAAACAAAAGTGTAATAATGCAGCCGAGAGTTAACCGTGAGCGAAACAGTAAGCTGCTGCTCATGAAAAAGGACAACCTGAGCATCAAGGAAAGAATCACTAGCAAAGACCCAGATGATTGGTAAAAGACCACCCTTATCATTCAAACCGACTAAATGAAGACGGAGAAAAGACCAAAAGCCAGAAGAGATGGCAGTAAAAACCACCATAGGCTCAGCAATACAGACCAAAGAAGGTTGGTGTAAACGACACAAATCTTTGAGAGCACGCCTCATAGACCCGTTCCCAATACCACGACAATTCCAGTAAAGGACACTAATCATTGGAAACCCCTGAAGAAGTCCGTATCTTGGACTTTAGCTTAGTCAAACTATGCGTAACCATCGTCGTCTTCTGAGAAATACTGCTAGCATCCAATCCTTCCGCCTTAACTTGAGAAGCCCAAGAAGAATCAACAATGAGACGGAGCTCAGCCTGAAGATCAGAGGTCGGAAGTCCGGAACTCTATGCAGAACCTGCCACTGAAGAGGGAATCTGCGAAGACCCATAACAGTCATTCCTAACGATATGAGTAGTATACGGAATTGGGGGACGCTGAGAAGGTCCCATTGTAGTAGAAACCGTCTGAACCAACGAATTTATGGCCGGAACAGTCTGGATAAGAGCAGTAGAACAAACATCTGAAATCAATCCCGAAATAGTAGAGGACTCCAATATTGTCTCTGATCTCGGAAAGGAAGAAACTTGACCCGTCGACATCAAATCAGATCAAATATCCACAGAAGAATCATTAACCGGGACAACTGCTGAGGACCCAGGAACTATTGAGATTTCATTAACACTTCTAAACTGTTGCTCATGCGAGGTCGTCAAAGAAACAGAATCAGAAAAAATAGCCGAAGCAACCGGATCTGAAGAAACTACCAAAGCATTAGACACCAAAGAGTGGGGAACCACCACATCCTCTGATATAGCCAAATCATTGTGAATAGCCGAGAAAACATCAGACACTGGAATAGACTGAGCCGTAGAAACCGGTCGAAACTCCATTCGATTAACAGACTTACTGCGTGGGACTTGAAACCCCCTATTATTAGTAACTGTAGCCGACCCATCTCGTTTGGGAGCAACCTTACCAGCACCAGAAGTAGCCAAATTGTTAGACTTGTTCCATCTACAAGCATGAGATAAATGCCCAATAGAGGAACAAGTAGAGCAAAAAATAGGGAGGTTTTCATATTCAACAGAGATAAACGAACTATGAGCATCATCCCTTTCCATCAATAGAGAAGTCGGAGGCGAAGAGGATACATCAATGTCCACAAGCACTCTAGCAAAATGCCCAAAATCACCATCAATGGTGGCTTTGTCAAGCCTCAGGGACACACCAATACCTCTAGCTAAATCCGAAATAATCTTCGGATGCCAGTATTCCCAAGAAAGATCATAAAATCGGACCCAAACCTGTGCATTAGTGGACTTCTGCAAAGCCGGATTAAAATCTGGGACCCAAGGCTGGAGGCTCAAAATACCCGGCTTGAGGTGAATAGAACCCATACCCCACACAAAAGCCTTGTCCGTCAGAGAAGGTAACAGCACCTGAAAGTACCCCTTTCCCAAAGAAATCAACCGCCACGAAGAACTCAACTTCCAAATGGATTGGAGCTTAGGCTTGAGGTCAACTAATTTCCAAGGCTTTTCACCACTAGAAAGCACAACACGACCAATGAGAGAATACTTACACTCATCAAGACGTGATTGGTAAGCCTTGGGATCAACCCGAATCGAAACATATCCTCCCTTTTTGGAGGGAACCATAGGCACCGTCTCAATCTGCACAGGAGGAGTTTTGAAGAGATCAACATAAGACATACCTTTAACAGATGAAGGACCATTCTCATGCAACGGCATAACCGAATTTCCTTTGTTTGAAGAATCCATATTACCATTGACAATTGCAAGCTTTGAAAACTAACCAGAGACCAAATTAGCTTCCAAACACATCGGGTCAACATCAAATTGAGTTCCATGCAAAGTAGACATCACATTGACATCTAAGAGTTTTGCATGCATGGAGGGAGGATCTATGGCAGCAAAGAAACACAATTATCAAAGCAAAGATCACATGCATCCAATCAACAAATCCAACCCAAAATAAAAATTAAAAGGCAACGAAGACAAAATCCACCAAACTAGAAAATCAAGCCGAAAAAAATCAGAAAAACAAAACCTGGTGCGGTAAAAAATCAATGAAGTTGAAGTTGAAACGTGGGACCTGCGGCGGCACCTCAAGTTTTCACGCTTGTCTCGACATCCCGGTTTTCTGACTGAGTTTGACTGTTAAAAAGTCTAAAATGTCTATTTAAGCTTCAATTGTGTGAATTAACCATTATACCCTTATACTTTTACCAAATAAATTAATTAAATGATACAAAAAGCGGGAATGTTAACTTGCAAATGAGAAGTTATTTTGTGGACAATTTTATCCCTAAAAATAATAAAATTACAAAGGAACCAATATCATTGAAAATAAACTAGAATATGTATTTTTTAAAAATATATTTATTTGTCTTTTTTTATAAATCCAATCAAATACTCATTTTCAATGTTTTTGGTTCATTTTTAATTTTGTTATTTTAGACTTTTTAATAGTCAAACTCAGTCAATACAAACGGAATGCTAACGGTGTTTGTTCATAAGGGAGGTTTCTAAAATAAAAGCATTTGTAACTATACATCCAATAATAGTTCAAAGATGAGGGGAGATTTTTAATATTAACCCTAAAAAAAAAATGTAATTATAAATTTATAACTTATAATTAAAAAAATAAAATAAAATAAAAGGTTGAAAGTTGAATTTTTAAGAAATCAATGCATATTTATTACTGTGGTCCTACTTGTTTGTACCTCTCTTCATCGAAAGAAAACAACGAAAACGTCCAATGAAATGAGCCGTCAAAAGGAACAGTGCTTGAAATGAGTAATTAGCGAGTTGGTTACTGAAGAAGCAAGAAGGCCCGGCGTTCAATCGGTGACAAAGACGACGACGACGATTGACGATTCAAGGTGGGTTTGACCGTGGGTGGCTGTCGGTGTACTGTTGTAATTTTGGGAAGTTTTGGGCTAGTTTGTGATTGCAGGAAGTTATATTCTAGTTTGTAATTAATTATTTATTAATATTATTTTTCATAATCTTAACCGCGTCTACAAATCAAACACCGTGTAGGAAAAGACAACCGGCTACAACCGGTAAAAACCGGTCATCTCTCTCTCTCTCTCTCTCTCTCTCTCTCTCTCATTCTATTTTCAACAACTACTAGATTTCTGCTACTTTTTTCCTCTCTTTCTCTGTCTCTCTCCCTTCCTTTTCTTCCACATTTCAATATATTCTTTTTAAACACAAAAATCAAACCATCTCTCACAGAGCTGCTTTTTGTTGAATCCTCTAGTCCATGACCGATTCAGCTCGTTCTCAACTCAGTCTCTGAACTTGCGTGTTTTCATTCTCACCAGGTTCGCCATTTCCATTATCGATTGGTTTCGATTCTGTTTTTTTTTTCTTCCTCGTTTATTTTTCTCCGTTAGGTTGCAGAGAAAATTGTGGACGATACGAAATAGAAGGAAAACGAAGTTAGGATCTTAATGGTTTTTCGTGTTGCTTGCCTGATTTTGATTGTCTAGGGTTTTAGATAGCGCACACACTCTAAGATTTTGGATTTAGTATTTTCAGTATTTTTTATTTTAATTTTTTTATAATTTGTTGTACATTTTATCAGTTAGAACACGAAGCATCGCGCGAGACAGTTGTTGCATGAAAATTTCTTGTCATATTTTTAATCTGTAGCATTATCGATTTGAACTGAAACTCTGTCGTTTTCAATTTACATTTTATCTGCAGCAAACCAAGTCATTGCATGGTTTCATTTTTGTTATATGGAGAATTTTTTTTTCTTTTATTATTATTTTTACTACTATTACTGCTAACATTTGCATTGGCTATATGTTTACTCTCTTTTTTTTTGTAAAATCTTTTAGCTCAGGGCTTATGTTTAAATGTATAGAAGTCTTAGAAATTATAATTTCATTTTTTGAAATGATATGAATTTGGTTTTGCTATTCAAAACACTCAGGAGCATAACTAGTTATGATATGTAACCTAAGAAACATGGGCCCAAATCATAAGAGTCATAGAAGTAACTAAAAGCACGTACTTAGAAAAGCAAAGCATAGGCAATGTTACTGATTAAGAAAGCGAGGGCTGGTTATTTTCTTTGCACACCCCCAATCCTGGTTTAAATGTTGTAAATGCTGAAGTTTATTGTTGTTGATTGCTACCTTAACTTCTATAAGTGGGTGCATTTGATTGTTTTAAATTGGTGAGTGATTTTTATGTGCAATAACATTATTCTCTGCAATTCAGTCTTTGCTTTCTACTGAATACGTGCTCTTCAATTACTTGCTTTTTATGTAGAAAATGTCTCGAGTAGAGGATCTATGGGAGCGGTTAGTGCGGGCTGCGTTACGGAGGGAAAGAATTGGGACTGATACACTTGGTCGGCCAGTTAGCGGCATTGCTGGAAATGTTCCTTCTTCACTTGAAAACAATAGGGATATAGATGCAATTCTAAGAGCTGCTGATGAAATTCAAGATGAAGATCCCAGTATTTCTAGAATCTGTATGCACTTTTTTTTTTCTTCATTTTGATTTGCAAGTTACTTATAGCTGGTGAATACTTAATAGTAATTACTTATGCTTCCCTAATGTCATAATAGTAAGAGGTGAATTTGGTACTTTACTTTTCTATGTGATTGTAAAATAGCTTGACCAACATAAGTATTCAGCTTGAGGCATGCATTCAAAGCTGAACAAGTATTTTGTGAAATGCTATTTTGTTGCATGATTCTCACCACATGTATAATTCGTAACTTCTAGATCCAAAAGTATAAGCTATTAGGAAATGACCAAATTATAGCATTTAAGCACTTTAACGCAGTCCCCCATATGCTAGACCAACGGGCTCTTTCTACATGGCTCAACCCCAAAAACAAATGTATTACAAGTTCAAATATATTCATGTGGGGAAACTTGAATCCAGGCATTGCTGTTAAAAACTGGATCTGATACTATTCTATTTACCATTAAAAAGGGCTCAACAATAGCATTTAAGCGCTATAATATACAAGTCATTATCTACATAAGTCTTTCCATATGCTTGAAGCTGCTGATCTTGTTGTTCACTTGCAGTGTGTGAACATGCTTATTCACTTGCACAAAATCTGGATCCAAACAGTGAAGGAAGAGGTGTCTTACAATTCAAGACTGGTTTAATGTCCGTTATCAAGGTATAATGTTTGGTATAAGTTTAGTCCGACAAAATTTGGTTTCAGTGTTCAGAAAATAACATGTGTTACAGGCTCTTCTATGAAAGTCTTATGCATCTGTTTTTAGTTTGTAGTTTTCAATTGTTCTATATATCCACTTAATATATTGTTACAATGTTGCAAGTTTTAAAGTCCTAATGTATTATATATATGTTGCTTTTGAAATTTGCACAAATGAACTCAAGTTACTAGTTTATGATTTTATATGTAAATGCTTTGCACATTTGTCTGTTAATTAGTGGCTAGGCGTGCTTTGAGAATGTTAGTCATGTCCTTAGATGTGTTGAGCAGAGTGTTGCAGAAAGCGCTAGGCGCTAGTCGGGTGGGCGACCGCCCGCTTAGCGCCTAGCCCGCATAGTCAGGGACAAGTCGGGGACCAGCTGGCCGGAAGTCGGCTGGCTGGAATTTTGTTTTATATTTTTTTGTTGTAATTGAGTAAATGCTCATACTATTTCATATATTGAAAATAAAATTCCAAAAAACTCAATATTGAGAATCACAATCCGTAAACAACTAAACAAAATCTAACAAAATCAAATTCCAACCAAAGTCGACCGCCTAGGCGGTACGGACTGCCAACTAGGGATTAGGCGGCACCTAGTCTGGGACTTTTGCAACACTGGTTGAGCAAGACATATTTGATGTTTGCTTATGCTTTTTGCATTTTGACTATTCTATTCGCTGTTTTCTTCCATGAGTTAGTTGTATTAAGTTATATGTTTATGATATATATTGGTTTTATTAACACGTGTCTTTCTTTGACGCTTTGATCAAATATTCAGCAAAAGTTAGCAAAGAGAGAGGGAGGAACAATTGATAGAAGTCAAGATATTGCTCGCTTGCAGGAGTTCTACAAACGGTATAGAAAGGAGAACAATGTAGACAAGCTACGAGAAGAAGAAATGAAGTTAAGGGAGTCAGCTACTTTCAGTGGAAGCCTTGGCGAGTACGTATCTATAAAACGAATACATGCTTCTTTAACTCGGTTTTGCATTTATCAATTTTTTTTTGGACAATCAATGAATGCTTTTAAATATGCCAAAAGAGAAGAGTTAAAGGAAAAAGTGTTAGAATTTAGTTTTCCTTGGTCCATCACTTTCCTTAGTTTCTCTTTCTCTCTCTCACTTGATAGGAAACTAGAATGATTTTATTGAAGAAACTAGATACATTCATACAAAGGTAAACAAGACGTCCACAACTTGAAAACCTTTCGTGGACTATAAAAAATAACATGTATACAAGCCATAGAAATTTGCATCATATTCCATTAAAACTTCATTTTCTAATAGTTTGCATCATACAAGCATATCAATTTTAATACCAAAAGGAAGACCTAGGTGGTTCAAACATAGGGTGCTACCATCTTGATTCATACAATATTGATACACTATTAAAGTATTTTTGCATGTTTTTTGTATGAATAAGCAAATAGCTGTTACAAATTTACAATTTACAACTTTACTTTTGATTTTTGAATAGTTTAAATTTTTATTTTATGTTCATTCTATACTCAATTTTCATGTCATAAAATATATATTACATCAAATTAAAAAAACAAAACAAAATAGTAGATAAAAACATTAAGGGTTTTCATCAATTTTTTTACATTTACGGAAATATCTTTGATTTTCACGGAAATAGCTGCGATATTTTGTAAAAATACACTACAAGTTCACCAATATGGATATTTTACCGAAATATCTCAGATATTTACGGATATTTTAATATCGGTACCCTTAAATTACGGAATCGTGGAAACTGTGGATATTATAAACTATGTATGTATAGAAATGTTTTTTGATCTTTTCCCCAAACCCAAAAATTGTCTATAAAAATTGAATACAAAGCTACCTACCCAAAACTGTTGCCCAATTAAGAAGGATGAAACGAAGTATCTTGGAATTCTTTGGGGATGGAAGCCCAAAGCGAAACCAATAATTTGATTCTATCCATAAGCTATTAATGTCTTCCTTTTGTCTTTCTTCAAAGATTCGACTGTTTCTCGCTTGCCAAATTACCCACAACAATGCAAGAACAACACATTTCCATTGTACTTTAGGGTTGTCTCTTCGAAAAGCATAAATACTATCATAGTTTCTTTAATTCTATCTTTTACTTCTCTATTCTATCATGGTCTTTTTTTTTTTGGATAGGAAACACGAACTTTATTCAAAAAAGAAGTAAGTACATTAGTGAACTAGTAGTCCACCAAAAACAAAAAAACTAAACAAATATCGAAATTACAATGAACTCAATCAAAAACCAACCTTCTAATCTAACATAATGAAAAATAGAGAATTGTCTTTAAATTCATAAGAGATGGATGCCCATAGAGAAGCTAAATAATAAGTTTTATCCCATAAAAATTGACCTCCTCTTTAGCTTCCTCAAAAATCCTTCTATTCCTCTTCAACCAAATAACCCATAAAACTACAAAAATTCCACAATATCAAAGAATTATAGTTTTTTTTCCTCTCCCAAAAGCTTTAAAATCTTCCGAAAAGAAAGAGACCACTAACCAAGGAGCAACCCATTTCAATCCCCCCCACTGAAAATAACTCACTCCATAACTTTATAGCCACCGGACAATGGAGAAAAATGATGATTTAAATTTTCTTTAGAATTCTGGCACATTCTTTCTATTTCATGTACACAACTTTGTGAATTGGTATCCAGTATTTGGACCCATAATATCACCATACTTTGTTATAACTAGATGATTGTGAATTGGTATCCAATTTCTGGACCCAAGGTTTTGAAAGGCTAAATCGAGCCTCGAGGCGGTTGACCATCGCCTCATGAGGCGTAAGCCTCAATTAATTAATAAAAAAAAATTAAAAAAATTAAAAAAATATAAAAAGAAACTAGAAATTCATATTTCATAATTCATACCATAATATCAATGACTTAATAACATTACTATCAAATAAAAACACACAATATGATTTAGTTCATATTAGAGAACATTAATAACAAAGCAAAGTCATAAGACAAAAGAAGAAAAACCATGAATCTCCCCATCTATTAGAGAACATTAATAACAAAGCAAAGTCATAAGACAAAAGACAAAAAACCATGAATCTCCCCATCCCAAACTAGAAATTTAGAACAAGTCTTAAAGTTAAAATCTATTCCCAACTCAAACAAAACCAACTTCATAACATTATCAATGCATCTTCATGTTGGGTTGGGAAGGTTTGATTAGTTTAGTTGCGTTACGCTGACGCACTCGGGGTCGAGCTCCTTATCCTTTCTTCACTTCTTTGTTGGGCTAGGGTTTCTTTAGTTTTTTTTTTTGTGTTTTATGTTGTTATATCAGAGTTTTTTTTTTACTAACATGCCCAAAACCATGGCCCAAAACCATTTTGATTTTGAAAAATTAAAGGCCCAACCGACCAAACATAAAAAAGAGGCCCAAAAACATTGAATTTTCAAGGTGTACGCCTCATCCGCCTCGAGGCGGTACGCCTTAGAGGTGTACGCCTCACAAACTGAGGCTTACGCTTCAAATCAGTAGCTCGAGGCGTATGCCTCAAAACGATTTTTGAAACCATGTCTGGACAAATATAACCATACTTTGTTATAACTAGATGATCTATTGTGATGAGTTCTTGTTTCATTGGCACAATGGAGGATATCTGGGCCATATGTCCTTTATAATACTGTTAGAAAATATATAGAGGTATTTCTTAATAGCTATTAGATTGGTTTATAACATTACTCAATTTATGCGTGATTATAATGTCAATAGAATGTTGGTATTAGTAAGTACCAAAGTGATTAAGCATCTTACATCAGGGCCTATAGGATTTTGTATTCTGACCATTGTTTTAAAAAGCGTTATGAGGCGCGCTTTGAGGCGTGCCTCAATACGTTTTGGCCAAAAATCGTACTGAGGCGGTAGCCTCATTGACAGCCATTGAGGCTTACGCCTCAATCTTATGAGGCGGTTGATTCGAAACGGCGCCTCAATACGTTTATGAGGCGGAAATATCAGTTTTTGATGATTTTTTGTTGGGTTTTAAAATGTTTTGAGCCCAAATCAGACCCAATGTTTTTGATGATTTTTCTTCTAATCTTCTTCAGTTTTCTTCGTTTTGACTTCTTCTTTTTTTTTTTTTTATCCTATTCTTCTTGTTACTCTTGTATTTTCTTGATCGTTTTTTCTTCTTATATTTTTCTGATTTTGTTTCTTCTTTTTTCTCTTATTTTCCTTTCTTAAATTAAATGCCATATTGCTATGGAATGTTATAAATTATAATATTAATATATGTATGTACATGTACTGCTGTAGTTCTATTATAGTAGTGTAACTAGTGTTAAATAATTTTTTTTGCATGTTTATGTATTGTTTAAATGCCATATTGCCATGTATTGTTTAAATAATTAAATGTTTACATTAATAAATGTACTGTTAGTCTGTTATATACTTATATATGGAATGTTTTGCATGTTTATAATTATAACTTATTAACTATAACTCTATAAGTTTATAAGTTAATGTCTAATACTTTAATTATAAATAATTAAACACCTTTACTTTGTGAACTTGGTTTATTTTTATCATGTTGTGAACTCTTTTCAAATTTTATCATGTTGTGAACTTGGTTTATTTTTATCATTTTGTGACTTGTGAACTTGATTTATTTTTATGATTTTATCAAGTTATGAACTTGTTTATTTTTATTATGTTATGAATTATTTTGGGTGTTTTTTTATATATTATGCTATGAATTATTGGTTGTTTTATGAGATTTAGGCATTTTACTGTTTTTTTTTATATTTTATACGTGTTTTATACTTTCCTTATTGAGGCTTACGCCTCGCCTCGGAAGAGAAAAACGCCTCACTACTAAAAACGTGTTTTAAAACATTGATTCTGACTTTATAGTACTGCTTTGTGGCCTGTTTTGTTCTTTTTTCTTTTTCAGTGAGCATGTGTAACTTTTTTGTTTCACATATCTTTATTTACCATATTGTAAAGACATGTCATTATATTTTTCTTGTTTTTCATACGAATTGCTGTCTTATTTTTTGTCAATTGTAGGTTGGAGCGAAAAACAGTGAAGAGGAAAAAAGTTTTCGGAACTTTAAAAGTTTTAGGGATGGTGCTTGAGCAGCTGACCAAGGAAATCCCTGAAGAGGTTGGATTAACAATCTTTTCATTATCTTTTATTATATCATGTTTCTCAAGTAGTTTTTTCTATGGCATCTGATGCATAATCTTGATAGTATTAGTATCTTTAGGGTTGGAATCAAAGGTGAAGTGAGGAGAGTGGTCCAACTGGTTTATTGTATGTTGAGCTATTTGTATAGTTAAAGGACCACAATTGTATATTGAGCCTCTCTTCTGTTTCTTGTTAGCTGTAAATTTTTGGAGGACTAATATGTTACTATGTTAGCATGTCCCTCTGCTGCGTCTTTAGACATTTTAGCTTTTCTATTGGTCTTGTTTTGTGGACTTCTTGTTCACCATCTCCTTGTAATTTTCAATCTTTTCTGAATAAACTTTGTTTTTGATAAGGAAAAAAAAAAAAAAAAATGTAGTTAGAACGTTCACTGTTACATAAATTTTGAATGTGGGATGTTCTTCTATTGCATGAGAATATATTGTTTTGCATTGGTACAGTTTTTATAACATATGCTGTTTCTTTTTTGTTTTCTTTGCAGTTGAAACAAGTGATTGAATCAGATGCAGCTATGACAGAGGACCTAATTGCTTATAACATTATTCCGCTGGATGCACCTACTGTAACAAATGCTATCATGGCTTTTCCTGAGGTTAGTTTTCTACTTTAGGTCTTGAGTTCATTTTTTGTTGCTTTTATTGTTCTCACGTGGCAAGAGTTTATGGTCAGGTTCAAGCTGCTCATTCAGCTTTGAAATACTTCGGAGGCCTGCCAAGATTGCCTGATGATTTTTCTGTATCTGTTACGAGGAGTCCTGATATGCTTGATTTTCTGCACTATGTTTTTGGGTTTCAGGTTTGTTCTCCTCTTGACATGGCTTGTGAACTTTCTTCTGTGCTTGTTTGATTCAGATTTCCATTGCTTCAAACATGTGCTTGATTTCAATCAAGCTATTGGCTTATGTTTTCTCTTCTTTATGCTAGTAATAATTGATATTTGTTGTTAAGGTATAAAATTTCTTCTTCTTCTTCCTCTTTTCTCATTCAACATGTTTGGGAAACTGTTGTTAGATGATTGTGTTACTAAGTTTCTTTGTAGATTGCAATTGATTCTATTTCCCTACTTTTCTTGTTAAGGACAGTTGGCTTTCTATACTTGTGAATCTTTATGTTCAAAATGGAAAAATATGTTTCTATTCAAAAAAATTGCTCATCCAATACTTTTTGAGAGTCTGTTTCTTACAAGGGAAAAGTGAGAACTTAATAGGTATTTCTTAGGGATGGTACTTGAGCATCTCAGATGTTTTATTTTTCTTGGTTATTTGAAGGTATCTTGTTTAATTTGTTTGTTCTTATGTTTTTGTTACTGATATCAGTCTATACTTTCTGTTTTATGATTGTATTTTTTTTTTTGCAGCTTGACTTCAACTGATTTGCATGACTTTTTCCCTTAAGTTTACAGTAATATATGGGTGCTAACCTGATCATAATACTCAATTTCTCGTGTCTAACTCATAAGCTCTATGGCTTTCAGAAAGACAATGTCTCCAACCAGCGTGAACACATAGTTCTTCTCCTTGTAAATGAGCAATCACGACTTGGTATTCCTGAAGAGCTTGAACCGGTAAGTTTCATATATTTGGTCATGAATTTGCTTCATTGTTGGTTATTTGATGCCATACTGATGTTGGTCAATAATTTTTTTTTTTTTTATGGGATAGTGTACTATTTTCTTTGTTTTCTCCCCTCTTCAAGATCTTTCCACTTCTGAATATATTTATGGAACGGTTGCCCATTTACAGATGCCTAGGGTGGACCTCAGCAGGGTTTCCAAGCCTTTTTAGTTTACTTTGTTGCATTCCCTTGTGAAATATTCTACATGTAGGAGTGTGTAACAGTTCTTTTTGTGATATTTTACTGTTTTGTAATATTAAGGGGTTTTTTGTTTAATGGGGAAAAACTTAATGCCTCTATAAGCAATCAAAATATTTGTTTTCTTAACTATATTATAAAGTCAAGATGTTTTTATCTAAATAAAATATTAAAATATATTTGGTTTTATTTTAATGCAATAATTCTTAATGACTGTCTTTATATAGACTCTGGGCTTTGACTGGAAGGTTTTGTTTGATAATTTTTTTGTTTTTTTGTTTTTGTTTTTTTTTTTTTGTTTTTGTTTTTGTTTTTCTCTTGTTTTTACTTATTTAGTTTTGTTGTTACTTTTTCTTTGGTGGATAGCTTGTCGCCTTGTCCACCTTCTGTTTGAATAAAGTTTTTCTGTTTCCTATCAAACAAAAAAAGAAAAGAAAAAAAAAAATCATAAATAGTTAAATACCCTTATGCAATTACATTGTTTGTCCTGTATAATGCAACCAGAACGACCATGATATCACTGCCATCACATCACCAGCATCTTCAATGATAACTGCGATCATAATCACAACTACCTTGACACCACAGCCACCATCACCACCACAACGATCATAATCATCATTCTGATTTCTGACCACACCCACCTTAGCTCGATGATAGTCTATCAACTGATGTGAAATGACGCTGCTAGCATAAAAAAATAAAATGAAAGAAGAAACGATGCTGCCAAAATGGGCATTGTTTCTTTGCGTTTTAGATGATATCATCTATTTGAGGTTAACTATGATTTTAATTACAGTAATGGAGTTTAATGATTTGCATGGGCTTTCATGATTTTATTTGTAATTTACATATTGGAATGAAAGAATTTTCATTACTTCTTCATGTACGATTGAAATCAAGGAGGGTTTCAAACCTAATTTTTCATAAATGAAGTGCTTATACTTTATGGTCAAATCAGTTTGAATTTTATTTTTTTTTGAGTTTGGAATTAGAAGAAATAAATGAATTTTTATAAATTTTAGAGGAAAGGATATGACTTATTATGAATTCCATGCCATCTTTTTTTATCAATCTTCATTGGAATGCTGTAGTAGTCAGTGGAATGACTTTCTTGTAATTCTGGATTTTTTTTTTATGTGGCTATAATGATTTTGAAAATTTTTATGAATTATGATCATGTTGATTGAGATTTGAGACTTCTTAGATTTTGTTTTGTTTTGTAAGCGAAATAGTTTGGGTTAAAATGGAGAAGATGTATTATGGGGTGCTTAAAATTCACAAACTTTTCAATTATGATAAATGGGAGACCAAAGGGAATTTTTATTAATTTAATGTTTCTAGGGTCTTAGGCAAGGTGATCCTCTTTCTCTTTTTTTGTTCATTCTGGTGGTAGATTGTTTGGGTAGACTAGTTGATAGAGCTAGGGATTGTCAATTGGTGGAAGGTCTTAATGTTGGAAGAGATGATGTAGTGGTTTCTCATTTACAATTTGCTGATGACACAATTTTCTTTTCTTCCGGTAATGAAGAGAAATTTAATTCTTTTGTTGAAACATTCGAATTTTCTGCTTAGTGTCAGGGCCCAAGATCAATCTATGTGTATTGGTTGGTATTAATTGTGATGAAGGACAGTTGATTTATCTGTCCAATTCTATTGGGTGTGAGGTTGGTTGTTGACTTGTTGTCCTTTGAAATATCTAGGTTTACCTTTGGGGTGTAATACGAGATCTTTGGGATTTTGGGTTTCGGTTATTGAGTAAATTGAAAGGAGATTAGAGGGGTGGAAAAATGCTTTTATTTCTAGTGGTGGAAGATTGGTTATGATTCAAGCAGTGTTGTGTTGTATTGTAATATTGTATACCCATATGAAAGTTTAGGTTTCCCTTTGGACTTCGGTGACTTCAAAATTCTGTGATTTCTCTGTTTTTCATTCTTAACAATTGAGAGGCAGTAGTTCTGAGATCAGGGTATTTATCTTTTTTCTTTTCTTTTGTTTTTTGTATTTTGTATCCTTTTGTGGACTTTTTTGGAAGACCAGCCTTATTCTTTTATTCCAGTGTCTCTTTTCTGTATATCTGATTCATTAACACAAGAATACGTGGTCTTTTGCAAAGAGAAAAAAAAAACCGGGAATGATATTAAGTGATATATTTAATTTTTGAACTCATTTTTTGTCTTCTTGTTTATTACATTCTATTTCATATATATATGACCTCAACCCACATTTTTTATTTTGTTTTAGAAATTGGATGAGGCGGCTGTGCATGGGGTGTTCCTCAAGTCCCTTGACAACTACATTAAATGGTGTAACTACTTGTGCATTCAACCTGTTTGGAGCAGGTTTGGACACTTAAATTCTTTCTGACACTTCGTGGTTCTTCGGTTGTATATTATTAACAAAATATAATGATCTAGGATTACTAACTGTTGTGCAGTTTGGATGGTGTTGACAAGGAAAAGAAATTACTATTTGTATCTTTGTATTTCTTGATATGGGGTGAAGCTGCAAATGTTAGATTCCTTCCAGAATGCTTGTGCTACATATTTCATCATGTAAGTTATCCGTAAAGCATACTTCGAATTAACTTGCTTGCTTGGCTTGTTATGACCATGGTTCTTGTTCTTGTTTACGTATGCATTTCTTGTGTCCTGACTATCCCATATAATGTTACCCAAAAATACTTTTACTTCCCCCTAATGGTAATTGGTCTGAATCCTAGTTCTTGTACAATGTCTGACATTAGAAACCTGTAGTTCGTTCTTGTTGATTGAGAATTTGTTCATTATTTTTCTGTTGGATGTAATTGTCTGCCTGCACTGTGACGTGCTGTTCGTACTTCATTTAAATTTACAGATGGCAAGGGAAATGGATGAAATTTTAAGGCAGCAGGTTGCACAGCCAGCCAACAGTTGCAGTTCTGAGAATGGTGTGTCATTCCTTGTTCAAGTTATCACTCCTCTGTATGAGGTGGTTGCTGCGGTATGTCTCTGTCCACACATTGTCGTGCTTTTTTACATTATTTAAATAAAATTTAATTTGGTTGAATTTGTGAACCTACATAAATGAATGAAATTTGGTGAAGAATATCTCTTCTACCTTAACTTTCTTGCTTGAATTGTTTGATACAGTCTTTTTACTACCTATTACTAGTCTCGGTTTTCGTCTCGTCAGATATATATTTTTGGGTTGGGGCTCTGGGTAGAGGTGGCACGGTTCCGGTTCTACAGGAACCGTCAGTTTTGAACCGGATTTTTTTTTTTTTTTTTTTTTTTTTAACAAATGACAAATAAAATAAAATAAATAAAATTAAAATTAAATAAAATATATAAATGAAATATATAAATTACAAAATTAAATTAAATTATAAAATAAAATTACAAATGACAAAAGAAAAAGAAAAATGGGTTCTTATGGGTTCTTGAACCATGGTTGCAAAAGAACCATGATAACACCCTAACCAATGAAGCCACATTCAATTCTAGTATAATAATTGAAACAAAAACTATAAGTAGTATAAAGATTTATTTTAAAACGTGTCTATTTACACGAGGCCTGACTTTAAAGTAATTCTCCGGACCAAGACGGGCACGGGTGTGGTGTCGGATCGAGAGGAAAAGGTTTCTTACTAGGTTTAAACGAGGTTCGAAATAGACACGACACTTAAAAACACTTTTTTTTGATGAAAAAGGGGTTTTAGGGGCTGGAAAAGTGGGCACAAGCCCTCTGGACTTGCTCCCATTGGATTCCTTGCATCATTCTATGCGATTTCAAAAAAAAAATCACCCAATTCGGACATCCGAGCACAAAGTTATGGCCTTTCAAAGTTTAAGGCATATATACAAATTTTTTTACCGCAATTTTTTTTTTTTTGAGGCAAATTTTTTCTATTCTCTCGTTGTCAACGGCAATTTTTCTACTAAGAGTTTGACACTTTGTGTTCTCTATTCCGTTCAATACTCATTGTTTACCAAAGCTGAATACCGTCTTCAAAACAATTACAAATTGAAATAAATATTAAAAACCTTGGAAACTTGGAGACTTGAGAGTGTTGGAGAGAAATTAGAATTAGAGAATTGAGAAGAAATTGGTGTGAGGAAAAATGAAGGGGGGGGGGGGGGGGGGGGGGGGCTAGTATTTATAGAAAAAAAAAAAAAAAAAAAAAAAAAATATTGTGTAAACCGGCGGTTCGAACCGGAACCGGAACCGACGGTTCCAATCCGGTTCGAACCGCCGGTTCGACCAAATCATAGAACTAGAACCGGAACCGGAACCGGAACCGGCCTCCCCGGTTCCGGTTCCGGTTCCGGTTCCGGTTCCGGTTCCGGTTCCGGTTTTTCCGGTTCCGGTTCCGGTTCCGGTTCCGGCCGTTTCCGGCGGTTCCAACCGGAACCGTGCCGGGTCTAGCTCTGGGGTTGAATTTGACAAGTAGGGTATAATATTATGTTTTATACGTCCAATTTTATTGAAGAAGTATTTGCTCTCAAAAGTGTTTGAGCACAACTTTGTTGATTTTAAACTCCCTTATTGATCGTGTTTTCTCGATAGACTCTGGTGATAAACTTATAGGATAATGATATGCGAATATTGGAAATAAAATATGAACAATAAAGAAAACATGCCCCACACACACAAGAAGAAATTTACTATCTCTCTTGAGAAATCACTAGCACTATAGAGAAAAATGCTTGGTTACAAGAAACTTATTGAAACCCTTTAGCTAATTCCCCAAAACCTTGCTAGATCTCTTTATCACTCTTGCCTTTCTATCCCTTGTTTGCTTGCAGCTTTTTCAGTGTAAAAAATAAACTCCCAGCACTATTTATAGGTATAGGACTTAGGTTACATTCCTTGCTAGAATAGGACTCCTAAATCCTCATAGAATAAGAAAAGCTAACTTATTTCCTTATCCGAGTTGATTTGGGATTCTTGAGAAAATCTAATTTCCTAATCCCAATAGGAAATTATGTGCACGCTTTATTTTCTCCTTATCCAAATAGGATTCCTTCTTAAGCCTTGACTTGGTTTTGATGAGTCAAAATAAAACAATCTCCACCTTGGTGAGTTAAATCCAAGAAATGACTGCTGGACTCCAGAATGTCTTCAAACCTTCTTGAAACAACTCTGGAAAGCTTCAAGAACCTTCACCTTGGCAAAATTCTTCTTGCCTTAATGCACCTCACGTGAGGAGATGCTCCACCCAATCCTTAACATGTAATAAGATAGAGTTCGTTCAAGCAAAACTTGAGCTTCTCAGCTGTTACCGATTTAGTCAAGTAATCTGATGTGTTCTGCTCTGTATGAACCTTATCTAGTGTAACTTCCTTCGATTCTACCCGGTCCCTAATTCGATGATAACGATTCTTAATATGCTTCAATCTTCCATGAAACACTTGATTCTTTGCTAAGTAAATAGCACTTTGGTTGTCACATCTAATCACCATGGAACCTTGAGTAATTCCAAACTCTTTTGCTAAACCATTAAGCCAGACCGCTTCCTTTCCGGCTTCTGCAAGTGCAATATACTCTGCTTCAGTATCTAATTGATTGTAGAGTAGCTCTCCAACTGATCGGTCGACCACCACTAGTGAAAACATAACCTGTAGTAGGTCTTCTTTTATCCAAGTCCCCTACATAGTCAGCATCTGCATAACCCATCACACATGCTTCCTTCTCTTGTTTCTCAAACAAGATTCTTAGACTCTTTGTACCTTTCAAGTAACGTAAAATCCATTTAACAACGGACCAATGCTCCTTTTTTGGATTCACCATATACCTCGAAACAACACTTGATGCTTATACTAAGTCGAGTCTTGTGCAAACAAATCGTACATTAGACATCCTGCCACGCTTGCTTAAGGCACTTTGCTCATCTCTACCAACTCTTCTTCTGTAGTTGAGATATTGCAGCGCACTCAACTGATAGTAAGCTGCCAACGAATTAGTCACAGGCTTTGCTTCATTCATGTGAATCTCTCCAAAATATTTTGAATATATTTTGCTTTCGATAACTGGATTTTTCCCGCTACTCTATCCCTCCTAATTTGCATTCCAAGGATTTTTTGTGCAACCCCTAGAACCCTCATGTTGAATTCTGTACTTAGTTGCATCATTAATTTCTGAATTCTAGACATATCTAGACATGCAATCAACATGTTGTCTACAAAAAATAGCAATAGTATAATCATACCATTTCCGAACACATGATAGTAAACACAACAATCTTTTAAGCATCTTCTAAAATTGATTTTCAGCATGTATGAGTTGAAACGCTTGTACCACTATCTTGGAGATTGCTTTAGCCCATAAAAAGTCTTTTTTAACCTATAAACCAGATTTTCCTTTCCTGTTTTGACAAATCCTTCCGGTTGAGCCATATATATAACTTCTTTCAGATCAACATGGAGAAACGCGGTCTTAACGTCCATATGTTCTATCTCCATATCCTGTTGAGTTGCTATTTATAATAGCAATCTAATTGAAGTATTCTTAACCACCGGAGAGAATATCTCATCATAATCAACTCCTTCCTTTTGTGAATACCCTTTTGCCACTAACTGAGCCTTGTATCTCATGGCATCACCTTCATGTGTACCTTCTTTCTTTCTAAACACCCATTTACAGCCAACTATCCTTTGATATTTCGATTTAGAAACTAGCTCCCAAACAGAGTTCTTATCAAGAGATTGCATCTCATCTTACATAGCAACCGTCTAATTTTCCCGGTCATTACTTGCTATAGCTTTTTGATACGTGGTTGGATCTCATTGACCGACATTTAGAGCATAATTAATTTCGTCTTGGTCAAACCAATACCTTTCCGATTTCTTACGATCTCGCTTGGGTTTATCCAGTGCTATACTTCTCTGAAACTGTTGCTCAGGTTGTTGAGAAACCATGGAGTCTTGTTACTGCAACGGTGATAGCTCCACATGAGCTCGTACTTGTGACTGTTGTTGTTGCTCTACTCTTTCCTCAATAATCCCTTCGTCATGATCCACTTGCTCGTGCTCCACCTGGGCTGGATCTTCTTCCATGATCCATTTAGTTAGAGGAAATTCGGTTGCTTCTTCTACAACATCAGTTTTCTTCTCCTCACTTGTCCTGATCTTATTTGGGGGCATAGTCGTTTTATCGAATACGACATCTCTACTTAAAACCTTCTTTTTGTTGACAAAATCCCATAACCTGTATCCTTTCACTCCTTTTTCAAAACCAATGAGTGTGATCGGTTAACCGAGTAGCAAGTGTGATTAACCTTTTCTGCCCAAAACATGTCGGGCAATCCTAAATGAAACTGCATGCTTCTCTCTCTTTGCATGAGAGTTCTATTCATCCTCTTTGCTGTCCCGTTTTGTTGAGGAGTTTTCTTTACTGTAAAATGTCTTGTGATGCCTTCTTCCTTGCAGAATTGTAAAAACTTGTCTCTATATTCACCTCTATTGTCGCTTCTCAAATATCTTATTTTTCTGCCCGTTTGGTTTTCTACTTCAGCTTCCCGCTCTTTAAACTTTGTGAAAACTTGGATTTCTCCCTCACGATGTAAACCCATACTTTTCTCGAAAAATCATCTAAAAAAGTAACAAAATACCTTGATCCTCCCTTAGACCTAGTTGCTGCAGGACACTATATGTCTGTATGAATATAGCACAACGGCTCTTTGCTTCTTTACCCACTGTCTGCAATCCTGAATGACGTCTTTGTTTGTTTCCTGAGAATACAATACTTGTAGAATTTCAGTTTGTAGAAACTAACACCTTTCAGCTGATTTTTTGTGTAGATCTTGCATCCCTCTTTGACTCATGTGCCAAAGCCTACAATGCCAAAGCTTAGTCTCGTCCTTTTCTGCAGATATTGTTGTCCCACCTACTATTGTATAAAGTGTTAGGCTGAATATCACCTTTCATCATGACCTGTAACCCTTTGATAACCTTGATTATCTCATTCAGAACAATACTTGTAACCGGCTTTGTCTAAAGTGCCCAAACATATCAAATTCTTCTTTAGCTAAGGAATAGTACCCTAACAATTCCGTCATGCGTTCTGATTTTCACTGATCCAATACCTAGGGTTTTGCACGGTGAATCATCTCTTATCAAAAATTCTCCGCAGCTTCTTTCCTCATATGTGTCGAACCATTCTTTGTTAACATACATATGGAACGAACAATCGGTATCCAAAATCCAATGTTCAAAAGCATTGGAGCTTGATGTTACCGCAAAGAGTTCTCTGTCACTTTCATCTGAAGTAACCACATTGGCTGAACTTGAATTCTTTGCCATCGCCTTTGCTGTCCTTTCTTGCCATATCTTGTGATTCTTTTTCCAGTGGTCAGTAGCACGACATGTAAAGCAACCCTTGTTCTCTTTTTCTTTTCCTTTGGATTTTGATCTACCACTATTGCCAGATTTATGCCTACTCTGCGATCGACCTCTCTCTTTGCCTTTGGCATACAGACCATGTGCTTGAGAGCCTTTGGTATTTTCATCCATCTTGACATAAGATTGGATAGCTTCCATAACCTCATTCAGCTTTAGACTTTTCTTACCAAATATGATTGTGGTCCTGAAGTGCTTGAACGAAGGCGGTAGAGATCTCAATAGTAAAAGCGTCTTGTCATCATCTTCATACTTCACATCCACTTTAATAAATTGGCAATACAATTCTAAAATCTACTCAAATAATCTTGTAGATTTTCACCTTCCATCCAAAGATTAAGAAGTCTTATCTTTCAAGAAAAGTTTGTTGGATAAAGTTTTACCCTTGTAAACTTTCTCAAGCTTATCCCATGTCTCTTTAGTGTCCATATCCTCGTTGACATTAAGCATTACATTGTCGGTAAGATGTAGCTCAATAGAGCTCTTCGCCTTTACATCCATTCGCTCCACTTAGCATATGTAGTGTCTTCCTGCTTCTCCACTTTGAGAATAGCATGATGTAGATCTTGTTGAATCAAGACATTCTTCATCTTCCTCTGCCATAAGGTGAAGTTGCCCTCCCTATCAAACTTCTCAATTATGATGGGCTTCACGTCATTGATCTTATCACCCGTCATCTAAAAAATGCTATGACCAAGCTCTGATATCAACTTGTTGATTTTAAACCCCCTTATTGATCGTGTTTTTTCAATAGACTTCGGTGATAAACTTATAGGATAATGATATGCGAACATGCGGAATAAAATATGAACAATAAATAAAACATGCTATACACACAAAACAAGAAATTTACCAAGGTTCGGCTAACTTTGCCTACGTCCTTGTGTGATCTCTCTTGAGAAATCACTAGCACTATAGAGAAAAACGCTTGGTTACAAGAAACTTATTGAAACCCCTTAGCTAATTCTCTAAAACCTTGCTAGATCTTTGATCTCTCTATCATCACTCTTGCCTTTCTACCCTTTGTATGCTTGCTGATTTTTCAGTGTAAAAAAATAAGCTCCCAGCAGCCCTATTTATAGGTATAGGACTTGGGTTACATTCCTTGCTAGAATAGGACTTCTAAATCCTCTTAGAATTAGAAAAAGCTAACTTATTTCCTTATCCTAGTTGATTTGGGATTCTTGAGAAAATCTAATTTCCTAATCCCGATAGGAAATTATATGCATACTTTATTTTCTCTTTATCGAAATAGGATTCCTTCTTAAGTATGGATGGCAAAATTATCCACGGATACAGATATCTGTAAGAATCCGCTCTATTTAAAATAGGGATGGATACTATCATTTCGGGGACAGAGCAGGGATGGATGTCATCCTAATATCCATTTTATTTTATGGATAACCATCCCCATCTAGATCCATTATAGATTTTAATATTTTAAATATATAAAAATATATTATGTAATTATTAATTCTAATGATATAAGTTATTATTAATTTTTATATTTAAACTTTATTGGATGTATTTGTTTATCTTTAAATAAGATAAAATATACTGTTACATATGTTAGTTATATTTTTCTTTTGTAAACTATACAAATTTAAAGTTTTTTCATCGGATACGAATATAAATGGAGTGGGGATGGATATCTCTATCTTAATTAGCGGATTATCCGAATCACTTACAAGTGGGGATGGATATATATATCTCAAACGGATACGGGGATAGATATTGGGGTATCAATACCCAATCCGATCCATTACCATCCCTATTCTTAAGCCTTGACTTGGGTTTTGATGAGCCAAAAAACATAACAAGCTTGTCACAGTGGAACTATATGACAGTTCGAGTTTCATATTTTTTCTTGCTTATACGTCCAATTTACTGAAGAAGTATTTGCTGTCAAAAGTTTTTGATCACAGCTTGTCACCGTGGAACTATATGACAGTTCAAGTTTCATATTTTTTCTTGCAATTGGATCATGTGTATGGGCCCAACTGAATCTCTTGGTTTCTGTTCTCTTGGTCGGGTTCAAATTGAGTCTCATACTTGGGATATGTAGTAAGAGTTTGGTAAATAAAGAGAAGTCAGAAGATTTTTGAATAATTGTTTTTGTCCACTATCAACGAATGTTTTAGGGCCATGTTGTTCTTGTTGTAGTTTTGTCTATGAATTGAGAATATTTCCTTTTAAGTTTTATCTCATTTTTTTTGCTTGGGGCTCCATTACTTGGTAAGTATTTCCTAATATTGTTGTTAACCCCGGTGTGATTGATTGCCATGTGGTAGCCAAACAATTGAAAGAAAACAAATTATCACCTCCCTTGAGGTTTAATGAATTAAAAAGGTAGACTCAACTAAATTTTTAGGTTCATTAAAATCCTCCGAAATTTTAGATAATGAGTCTCTAGTAGTAGTAGTAGTATCGGTTGTTTAATGAAATTTTATTGATTGTTTTTGAGTTCAGTTGTTTAATGAAATTTTATTGATTGTTTTTGAGATAACTGTGTAGCAACTGTGAAATTTCGGTGTAACAAAATTAATTTTAGTAACAATTAGTGGTAGTAGTAGTATTGGTTGTTTAATGAAATTTTATTGATTGTTTTTGGGCTCAGTTGTTTAATGAAATTTTATTGATTGTTTTTGAGATAACGGTGTATTGATTGTTTTTGAGATAACGGTGTAGCAAGTGTGAAGTTTCGATGTAACAAAATTAATTTTAGTAAGTAACAATTCATTATGCTTAGGTAATCAAACACACCTTTGGTGTTCCCCAATCCCCATTTAATGAAATTTTATTGATTGTTTTTGAGATAATGGTGTACAAGTGTGTTTTGGTGTAACAAAATTAATTTTAGTAAGTAACTATTCCTTATGCTTGGGTAATCAAACACACCTTGGGTGTTCCCCAATCCCCATAGAAGGTTGGAATTATGTGCAATGGTAGTGGTTTGACATTGGAACAAATTTGTAGATAATAACCACCAATCCCTTATCTAGTCAAAACGTTTTTACTTTAATTCTCTCCATAATTCCATATCTCAAATCTCAATTGTTGGATGAAATCTAACAGCTATCAATGAATATCCACCAAGTCATGGCCTGTTACAAGTTAATCATAGAAATAACAAGTAACTTCGCACAAGCAAGCAAGATACCTATGCACTGTAACAAGAGTCATATTGAAAGTTGTGATTATGACAAGGGAGTAGTAATTTCACACTGTAACAAATTTTTCATAAAGGATAATCACCAAAGTGTAACTTGTAAGGGGTGGGCTGTAGAGGATAGCAAATCATTTTGCATTGATAGGGAGACATCTATTCAGTGTAATTGGAGTCTGGTATTGCAATTTTGATGTGAGGGGTGACAATCTCATACATATTAATGTCAATTTTGTTGCATTTAACAATTATTTGAAAGATGTTTGACTTGCAAAAAATTGCAGGAAGCAGCAAATAATAACAATGGCCGAGCTCCTCATTCTGCATGGAGAAATTATGATGACTTTAATGAGTATTTTTGGTAAGATTTGAAAGACTTTATGTGTTAAATAAATTCATACCATCTTAATCGCTGACCCTTTTTATCGTCCAGGTCACTTCATTGTTTTGAACTTAGTTGGCCATGGCGCAAAAGTTCATCATTTTTTCTAAAACCAAAACCAAGTTCAAAGGTTTGTATCGCTTTAACTATTGAGCATCTGTGTTTCATTATTGCAATTTGGTTATTTTGTTTTTGATTTCATATTAATTTGTTATTAGACATGTCATGTGTGCTATATGACTATATCTTCTCATTCCTGTACAATGCCTTTGTAAGTTTTTGGTAAAATTGATGCTTTAGTCCGGTAGGGAAGCTAAGGGAAGTTATTGATTTTTTCCCATCACAACAAGCTTAGCGTATATCTTTAAGCTGCAATTACCATTTTCCGTTAACAGGAAAATATGTTATTAAAACATTTTTTGTTTTCATATGTTTTGGATTATATCCTGTCTTTCTCCTTCTCCTATACAATCATAACCTGATACATTAGTGATGATTGCCATGAAATTATCATATAAAGATAGCTTATTGTTGAGTTGTCATCGAATAAGTTTGGTAAACTGGCTCCAAGTTTATATAGTATCTATCAAAAATACAGGCGACGGTCAATGTTTTAAAAATTGGCTGAGGCAGCCGTGTTGAGCAATTTTCTCACTGTTTGCTTTGAAATTTTTGGTCTCCGGTGTCTTGGACGTTTCTTTTGTTCTCTCTTGCATGGTTTTATTTATATTATTTTTCTTTATCTTACAGAATTTTCTTAATGCTGATCGCGGTCAACGCCGAGGGAAGACTTCATTTGTTGAGCATCGGACGTTTCTTCATCTTTATCATAGTTTCCACCGTCTTTGGATATTTTTGGTTTTGATGTTTCAGGTTTGCAATCTATCTCTGTTTCGCGAACTGACAAATGTAATTCTGCACTTATGGAATCTCTTGATTGTTGAGATAGCATTGTGTTATCTTGCTTCTTCTGTATCTTGACAATAAAATTTGTTTCTTTTGTTTTTGTTTTTGTTTTTGTCCGAGCATGTGATCTCTTATTGTCATAAATCTAATAGCCCCACTTTCCTGCTATGAGCATAAGGATGATGAGCATCAGCAGAAATCTTTTTTAATTTATTGATGCCCCTTTTATTGAATTTTTTTTTTTAATATATTGTATATTTTTTAACTGTGGATTGCTTGAAGCCAGTATAATTTTGGTGTCATTTATCTTTTACTAGTTCATAAATCTCTGCTAATATTTATGCATAATGTGTATGATTGCAGTATATCATTCTGATTTCTTAAAATCTTTTTGCAGGGACTAACCATCATTGCTTTCAACAATGGAAATTTTAATGAGAAGACTTTAAGGGGATTACTGAGCCTTGGCCCTACATATGTTGTGATGAAGTTCTTTGAGAGTAGGTTCCTTTATTGCATTTAGTTACAATGTGGATGTTCTGTTACTTTTTTCTTTTTAAAAGTAATTAAGTATTGTATTGTTTAAGTGATATTTGGCTAATGTCGGCAACATCATTCATTGTGCTGCTGGAATAAATTCTTCAGTTGCTGAAGTGCCTCTTTTTCTTGATTTAGGTGTGCTGGATGTTGTTATGATGTATGGTGCCTACTCGACAACACGACGTCTAGCTGTTTCTCGAATTTTTCTTCGATTTATTTGGTTTAGTGCTGCTTCGGTCTTCATAACTTTCCTTTATGTGTATGGCATATCACTCTGTTGAACTTTCCTTCCATAGCTTCGATTTTTGCATGGTGTTCTTGTTTAACATTGCTTTCATCTCCATTTTTTAATCGAATACCTTCTTTTCGTCTGTTTCTGATACAGGAAAGGTATGCAGGAGACTGGTAAACCAAATGGAAGTTCGATTCTTTTTAGATTGTATGTGATAGTTATAGCCATCTATGCCGGTGTCCAGTTTTTTCTAAGTTTCCTGATGCGCATACCAACCTGCCACCGTCTGATTGATCAATGTGATCGTTGGCCTGTAATTCGATTTATCAAGTGGATGCGCCAGGTTTTCATCTTTTTATGTACTTAGTTCCATATGGTTTCCGTGTTTTGTGTTTCCAGTGTCTGGCTGTATTTTAATCTATTGTCAGCTTTTGGTTTATTGTATCATTTTCTTTTCTTCATTGAAGGAACGACACTATGTTGGACGGGGCATGTATGAAAGAAGTACCGACTTCATCAAGTAAACCCTGATCCCTGTTCCTTCCATTGTCATCAATTTGTACATCCTGTGGAAAATTAGGATAAAAATATTCTGTTGCTTCATTATGTTATTTTCTGTTGCTGGAAAACTAATTGAATTATCAAGAAAGAGAAATAGGTGGTGGTATTAGTTAGTTCAACTGTTAATTTCTCTTATGTTAATTAAGAGTTCTTGGCTTCAAATGCACTCAATATAGGGTTAGGGAGGGTTTGGTTTCCATCCAAGAGGGGTTGGGATGGGGTTTACTGGAAAACAGAAAGAGAAAGAAATAAGTAGAAAAGAAAAGATTTCTTCTGTCTGAATTTGCATAATAAAATCACAGAAGTTATATTTTAATTGTGGTACAGCAGCATGGAAGTTAAGCAATTACTTGCAAAGAAATAACTCCTTTGCCATACAAGAGAGCAGAACCGAAGAATTATTGTTATTATTATTAAAAAAAGACAATGCACACCTTTTAAATTGGGGGCAGATCTGCAATATTCCTGTCATCTATGACTGAACAGATTCTTTGGTTATTTTCTTTTTTATTTTCTCTGAGAAAGAAGATTGCAATTAGTACAAAGGCTTATGTTGCAGTTTGAACTTTTTATTTCCTGAAGAAATATGATTAAATATGCTTTCATCGTATTCTCTGTGGTGCAGGTATATGCTTTTTTGGCTTGTTGTCTTGAGTGGGAAGTTTGCATTTGCTTATTTTCTTCAGGTTAGTTATGTTTATTTCACTGTTACAACATTGATCTTAGCTCTTTTTGGTTTTGTTTTTCTCTTATCATTTTCTTTACCGTTTATTATTATTATTATTATTATTATTATTTTTAAATGTTCTCTTTATTGGTTTTTGCAGATTAAGCCGATGGCAGAGCCAACAAAGTTCATAGTTAATACTGGTGCTTTGGAATACTCTTGGCATGATTTTGTATCTAAAAGTAAGCTATCTACCTGATCAATTTTATGCACACACATACATGGTTCTACATTTGTTTGTCTTAAAGTATATTGATCTACTATGTCAATAGTGTGGTAATTTTATTAATATATATATATATATTTTGTCGAAATGTGATGTAATACTTGTTAAACTACTGAAATGGTGAAAGACTTAATTTTTTTTAGTACTATTAAAAAAATGTTTGAATGTTCGGTTATTTTTAATATTGTTCAATTTGTCTTCCTAAAGCCGCAACTCTTATCTGCTTCTGATAAATGATACTCTTTATGTTGTTGCAGATAATCACAATGCTTTGGCAGTTGCCAGTTTATGGGCCCCAGTAATTGCTGTAAGTTAGGAATCCTCTCTCTCTCTCTCTCTCTCTATATATATATATATATATCAGTATATATGCGAGTGTGTGTGTTTGTGTTTGTGAAATATTACACACGCTCATGCACTTGTTTATGTGTTCAATTGATGATAAATGATTTATATTTTAACTTCTGTCATTCAGTTGATCTCTTTTGTTCTGTGTGCAAGTTCAATTGATTTTTGGTATCTATTGGTTCATAAAATGTTTGACCTAATCAAATTGGATTACATCGCTTGGGTACTTCTGGAAAAGATATTGATACTTATTACTAATTCTGTTTGTACGTAGGGTGGTTCTTTTGCCCTCCAAATTATTACTTTTCCCGCCCATCATTTAACAAAAGTTTTATAATTCTAAAAGCCCTTGAATGGTGTTTTTAGCAAAGGCTGATGCACACAGATAGATTTGAGTGCAATAGAGTGACAATGGACTTATATCTGGTGTCAGAGCTTATATTAGACAAGTTCTAGATACGAAATCTCATATAGCAAATTAATTGAAGGAAGCAAAATTCTCTCAGAAGACTGGAACTGGTAATTTTATTTAACTTTGTAAATATATAACCATTAAACAACAGAAATTATTGAATAAATTTACTTGAAAAGGAGTATAATCATACCGTGGTTTTGCATCTAAAGCTTTTTCATCACTAAGACTTGGAGTTATAACAGACTTTATGCAATTAAAGGTTAAATTTAAAGTTTTGTTAAATTTAAACTTTTGAAGGGTGTATTTATAAATGTGTGAGAAAAGTATGTTTTTGGGTGGCAAAAACCTGACCTCTTTTTAGCATGTATATTTAATTCTCATGTTGAAAACCCTAATCTTAACTGTGGTTATTAGATTGGTATGAATTGTGGCCTGAATGCTTTAATTATGGACTTATTTGTGCTATGGGGCTTAAGTAAAATGTCGTGCTCTGTGATGATGCAATGAGATCCTGAGCGATAATACTATGATTGGAAAATCAGCCCACAATTAATTATGAATCCTATTTGGCTACTAGTTTATATTTTATGCTGCTGCCACACTGCAGTATGCTGAATACTGTCATTTTCTTTCTTTTTGATCTTCCTGTTTTTCTTCTACAGATCTATTTGTTAGATATCCATGTGTTCTACACCATTGTATCTTCTATTTGTGGGTTCTTGCTTGGGGCTAGAGATCGACTTGGAGAGGTAATTGATTGTTGTCTTATTTTGCAAACGCATGTCATGATGCATTGAACCTATTCATTTTTTCTTAGTCTTTTTTTTATAGGCTAATGTCTAGTCATTAATTTGCCACTCCAGCAAAGTTAGTCTTTTTATGTTTTCTAAAAGTACCTGTCTAAATTAACTTTGTGCTTCTTGCCGGATTTTTTTTTTTTTTTTAAAGTTTCACTTCTATGAAATAATTTCCAGATTAGATCTTTGGAAGCTGTTCACAGACTTTTCGAGGAATTTCCTACAGCTTTTATGAACACTCTACATGTTCCTCTTCCGGATAGGTGGGAGTTTCATTTTTCTAGTGCAAGCTTTTTTCAATGATATTGATTGTTTTTGGATATGTAGCATTGTTTCCCTTTCCCTTTTCTTTTCTTTTGTCTGAATGTAATTTCTCTCTTCTGCAGGGCTGCTGTTCCTGTCTCTGGTCAGGTTAGTCATTTACAACATTAATTTCCTCAATTTTTTGGATTAAATTTCATTGTAGAATGATTGATTTTATTGTGGGCTGGTAAAGAGGATATTCAGTTTGAAAAAATGTGTTGAAATATAATCATTGCCACTGGTCCCCGTATATTAAGTATTTAAGTTTTAAATTTTTTGCTGGCCAGAACCCATCTTTAAGTTAGCTGAATTTTTTGCTGCATTTTGCTTCTATCACTACTTAATCCAAACGGCTTTAGTTTTGGTTCTTCATTTTGTTTATGTTTTCCTATATAATTATTGAGAAGATAATCAAGTAACTTTGAATGGTTGTACTATGAAGGTTGTAGAGAAGAAAAAGGTTGATGCTGCTCGATTCTCTCCCTTTTGGAACGAAATTATTAAAAATCTCAGGGATGAAGATTACATCAATAGCTTGTAAGTGCTGGAAATTCTGAAGTTGTTGCTACTGTTTTGACTGAAGCCATTTTATGTTCGTTATGTAGTATGTAAAATGGAGTGCTGTAGATATTCTCATCTCGTTGCCATTGTTCTGTATTCATTTTTCGCCCTTTTCCAGGGAAATGGAGCTGCTTTTGATGCCAAAAAATTCAGGGAGTCTTCCACTGGTCCAGTGGCCCCTTTTTCTTCTTGCAAGCAAGGTCATTTGAGTTTTCCAAACATTAGATTTGTTTATTTAATTTTCATTTTGTCAATGTAAAAATTTGTTATCAGTATTTATTCATGTAATTTTGAATTTGATTGAATATATTGTCCTAATATTTGACGCAGATAATTTTGGCTAGAGATATTGCTGTAGAAAATAGAGATTCTCAAGGAGATCTCTGGGAAAGGATTTCTAGGGATGATTATATGAAGTATGCAGTTGAAGAATGCTACCACACCCTTAAATTTGTCTTAATAGAGATATTGGAAGGCGAAGGAAGGATGTGGTATGTTTTTATTAAGATTTTGAGATTCTCTTGGAATCTATTACATGTATTGCAAACATGTGTTTTAAACATTTGCTGTGCTTTCAGGGTTGAAAGGATATATGAAGACATTAACGTCAATATAGAAAAGAGTAGCATTCACGTTGGTTTTCAGCTAAATAAGCTTCCACTAGTTATTTCAAGAATAACTGCACTCATGGGTATTCTGGTTCGTCCTTTTTTTTTTTTTATAACTTTTTCTTCCCTCTTCTATGTTATGACTATAATTAATTTGTTGTATATAAGTTGTTTTTATATCTTTTTTTTTTTTTTTTTTTTTTTTTGTGTATTTTAATTCCTTTCCATTTTTGAATTTTTTAGGTGTAATTGTGGTTTTAATGATTTACTTATGCCTTTTAATTATTGTTTTATTTCTGTACTATTCAACTCTTCCTTCTTTGTCCTGGTGTAGTCTTTTGTCATTTTGTTCCTTTGGACAGATTGCTCGGAACTAAAATGAGTCCTATATTTTGATTTGTTAGTTTCTTGAAGACAACAGAGTGGCTTAAGCGAACTTGTTTTGAATGGCATTATTGATTTCCGATTTTAGGATTATAAGAAGAAAATTTGCACATCGTTTGTTTTGTTTCCTTTCATTCATCTAGTTATTTTAATTGGAGAGAATGGTGTTTGGGGGTGGAAGTGAGTTAATGGTGGAAAATATATATATATTATCTGATAAATATGTGATGAAATTTCAATATGTGTTGGATTCATAGTCATTATGCTTCACATCATTTTTTATAAAATGACTGTCCCTTAAATATGTGGGTATTCGAGTTTAACATATGATAATCATGCTATTAATTATCTCTGTTTCTGCCTTTTGTGGCAAGCTCTGTAATTTCTGAAGGATGTTTCATTTTTTGTTGTGCTATGTCAGAAAGAGGCGGAAACACCAGAGCTTAAAAAGGGTGCAATTGAAGCTGTTCAAGATCTCTTTGATGTGGTGCACCATGATATCCTTTCTGTTGACATGAGGTCTTGTAGTTGCAACTGTTTGCTTATGCATTGGATACATTTCTTGGGCTTTCCCTCTGAAATATACCATTTCTTGCAGGGGAAACTATGACACATGGAATTTGTTGTTTAAAGCAAGGAAAGAAGGTCGCCTGTTTTCAAATTTGAAGTGGCCCAAAGATGCTGAGCTGGTGTGTTAGGACTAGACTTATTTACCATGTTACCATGTTTAAGATTTTACTATTACGTTATGCTCTGTATCATATATGAGATTAATTAACTTTGGAGAATTTGCAGAAAGCACAAGTCAAAAGATTGTATTCACTGTTAACTATCAAAGATTCTGCTTCAAATATTCCAAAAAATCTCGAGGCAAGACGTAGACTGGAGTTCTTCACAAATTCCCTTTTCATGGGGATGCCCGCTGCCAAGCCAGTCCGTGCGATGTCTTCCTTTAGGTTATCTTCATCTTTCTGTTTTCATTTTGGAGGTATATGTGCATGTCAAATATCAATTTAGCATCATCATTTTGTTTTTGTGTATGCAGCGTGTTCACTCCTTATTATTCTGAGACTGTGCTTTATAATAAGAAGGAACTTCAATTGAAAAATGAAGATGGGATATCTATTTTGTTTTACCTCCAGAAAATTTATCCAGGTAATCTCCACTTTATTATGTTAAGTGTACTTGCATTTGATGTTGCAGTTTGTGCTGTACATGTTTAGCTTGTTAGGTTGAAATTAAACTTTTGGATTCATTTGTTGGTGAAGACCTAATGAGTTAACATATCTATATATGTACTCAGGTTATTGTTTTATACCTGTGAGATGTTGCAGAAGCAGAAATTCATTTTGTTCTCTTTTACATCATGTCATTTTAAGTGGTTTTCATCTGCCGGGATCCTGATCTGTAATTTCTCCGACGATGTTCGTAATTTTTTTTTCTTTTGAGAAGTCAAATTATCAAAGAAAAAAAAAACAAAGTAAACAAGTAGTCCAGGAACCAAAATAACCTTGGAGAAAACTGAACCTATACCAAAATAACCTTGGAGAAAACTGAACCTATACAAGGTTACTATATTCATTTTATAGGGTTCTTATGATTACTATGCTGTTTCTAAACACTAAAGTTAAATGCAGTTTTCAGCTAAGGCATAAGCATATTTATGGTGGAATTGGTTTTTAGATGCTACAAATAAAAGAACTTGATGTATGGGCTTTCTTTTATTTTTATCTTATATTATTTTTTGTAAGCTATAATTATTTTGATTGCTGTATGAACTCTGTTTTACATGTGGCCCTTAAATTGGGTTCATCATAGATTTTATTTATTTATTTTTTATTCTGTAGTAACACTAGTTATATTTTTTTGCAGATGAGTGGAAGAACTTCCTTGCTCGAATTGGTCGCGATGAAAATTCTTTGGACACAGAACTTTTTGATAATCCAAATGATGAACTTGAACTTCGGTTTTGGGCATCTTATCGCGGGCAAACATTAGCCAGAACTGGTATATCTATTGTGTTAGTTTGATCTTTAAATTTGCAATCCCTGCCCTGTCAACTTTTCATTTCTTATCCTGGCCATTTCAACAAAACAACACCATAATGGTGTTTGGTGCATCAAATTATTAATATTAATATTGTTATTTTGTTTTAATTTTGTGCTTCATCAGTGAGTCCTTCATATTGTATAAATATTGCTTGAAGCGGCAGGCATTTAGATACTTAAGTTATTCCACTTGTTAGAGCCATATCATTTAGTTTAAGCTGTAGATTCTAATCACTTTCCCCAGTTGTTTTTGGTTCTTTTAGTCTTCTTACTACTACACTCTTTTTTATAAGAATTACTCTGTTACTACTTTTTTTCCCTTAATTTTCAGATTACCTGAATTAGTTATTTAATTTATTGTTGTTGATAACATCTTTGATTATGAAACAATTATTTTTCTAGAAAAGATCTCCCCCAAGACAACATATCTCTGCACACTTAATTCATTAATACTATGTTTTTAGGTTAGGTTATATATGTGTGTATATATATATATATGTTGATAACATCTTCGATTATGAAACAATTATTTTTCTAGAAAAGATCTCCCCCAAGACAACATATCTCTGCACATCTTAATTCATTAATACTATGTTTTTAGGTTATATATATATATATATATATATAAGTATGTATGTATGTATGTATGTATGTATGTATAACATACATATGAATATAAAAAGAACAATGATTTTGCCATTACAGCTGGCTTTTCTAATCTTTTGTCAAACCTTTTTCTACTTCTGTTGCATTTCCCTTGTGATCCTGTTGATATAATAGCATTGCTGTTTTTGTGTTTTGCATAAATGTCGGTTTTCTAGTGGGCTGTTTTATGTGTTTTCTTACATAATATTTTGTGGGTCTTTTCCTTTGACTAATCTGTTGTCCTTTCCTTTTTATGAATTTCTGCTTCTTGTTAACATTTAGAACCACAGTAGCAGACGGTATTTTTTCTGATATAATGTGAATGAGCTATTATGAGCTTGCTTGCATAAATGTCTATGATTTACTGCATTGTGCTTCTCTTTTTTTTTTTTTTTTTTAATTTTTTAATTTTTTAATTTATTATCTTTTGATAGGAAATTAGTATGATTTTATTGAAGAAAGTAGATACAAAGGTGAATAATATTTCTACAACTCAAAAACCTTTTTTGGACAACAAAAAATTGATATGTATGGAAACTTGTGTGATCTCTATCTCAAATGCAAAAAATTGTCAAGATATGTATATCTTGTCAAAAGTATTGAATGCAAAGCTACCCCAAAACCACTTCCCAATTTAAAAGGATTAAGAAAAACGAAGTATCTTGGAATTTCATGGAGACGAAAGCCCAATGTTAAGCCAAGAATCTGATTCTATCCCATTAGAAATTGATGTCTTCATCTTGTCTTTCTTCAAAGATTCTACTATTTTTCTCTTGCCAAATGAGCCACTACACTGCAAGACCAACACATTTCCTATAATACTTTAGCTTTGTCTCCCCTTCCAAAAGCTACTATATTCTCCATTTAGTAATGAGCCACTTTAAGCTCGAGCTACCCACTTTATCTTAGCATCCTTGATCAATTCAACCCTAAGTCTAGATACAATGTGACAATGAAAAAACAAATGTTCTGAAGAAGTATTTGAGAATAATACTGATTATTCATTCATTCAATTCTCATCAAATTGAGTGATTACAAAGCATATCTTATAGATGTGAGGAAGGGGTTCCTGAGAACTAGGACTCTACTACTAAACTTCCTAGTTAAGATAAAAGACTACCTTAGAGATAAGTTTGAGTAACAACCTACTCATATCTCTGTTATTTGTAAAACTAACCTAGTGATAAGATAACAAGTAGAACACATAATCCGACACCCCCCCTCAAGCTGGGTTGTAAATGTTTATCATTCCCAACTTGGTGCTCATGTCGTCAAAATTAGCTCTAGGAAGAGCCTTGGTGAGAATGTCGGCAGTTTGGAGAGCAGTAGGTGTACAGATCAGTTTTACACTTACTTCTTCTAGCTTCTCTTTGATAAAATGTCGGTCTATCTCGACATGTTTGGTCCTGTCATGATGTACAGGATTCTTTGCTATGCTTATAGCAGCTTGGTTATCGCAAAACATTTTCATAGCCCCTTCCATAGGGACTTTCAGTTCTGTTAATAATCTCCTCAGCCATATACATTCACAAATCCCATGTGCCATGGCCCTAAACTCTGCTTTAGCACTACTTCTTGAGACCACAGACTGCTTTTTGCTTTGCCAAGTAACCAAGTTCCCCCACACATAGGTACAGTTCCTTGAAGTTGATCTTCAATCAGTTGCTAGGATCCTGAACCCTGGTGTTCTTCAGTTGGTTTATTCATAAACTGACTCACTTTACTTACCGAGAAACCATTGCCTGGTCTTGTGTGTGAAAGATAAACGAGCTTTCCCACAAGACGTTGGTACCTGCCTTTATCCATAGGCGTACTTCCTTCAATTGTTCCAAGTTTGATTGTGTGGTCCATAGGGGTCTCGGCAGGTTTGCATTCCAACATCTTGGTCTCTCTTAGTAGATCTAAGATGTATTTTCGCTGTGAGACAACAATGCCCTTCTTTGACTGAGCCACTTCCATGCCTAGGAAGTATTTGAGGTTTCCTAGGTCTTTGATTTCAAATTCTTTTGCTAAGAAAACTTTCATTCTTTGTATTTTCTCGTCATAGTTTCTAGTGAGAATAATATCGTCTACATAGACAATAACTCAATAAGTCCCTGCAGTTGCATGTTTGACAAACAAAGTGTGGTCAGTTTGGCATTGTGAGTACCCATATCCTTTTGCAGCCTTTGTGAACCTCTCAAACCAAGCCTGTAGGGACTGTTTGAGACCATACAGTGATTTCTTGAGTCTGCATACTTGATTTGTCTTCGAGTATGTTTCCAGACCCGATGGCACTTCCATTTACTCCTCTTCTAGATCGCCATTTAGGAATGCGTTCTTGACGTCTAACTGGTGGAGTGGCCAATCTAAATTGGCTACCAATGACAATAGGACACGAATAGTATTGAGTTTTGCCATCGGAGCAAACGTCTCCTCGTAATAATCCCATAGGACTGTGTAAATCCCTTAGCAACCAGCCGGGCTTTAAATCTCTCCACACTTCCATTTGCTTTATGCTTCACGGTGAAAATCTATTTGCAACCTACTGGATTTTTCCCCTTTGGCAATACTGACATCTCCCAATTACCATTTTTCTCTAAGGCTCTCACTTCTTCCCACACAGCAGCCCTCCATTCAGATACCTTGAGTGCTACTTGGATGTTGTTTGGAATTTGTGTGCTAGAGATATTTAGAGCAAAGGTCCGAAAACTTGGAGACAATCCCTCATACGAAATGAAATTGTACATTGGGTAAGGAGGTCGATCTCTGCATTCTTTTACTCCCTTCATTAGTGCTATAGGTTGATGAATATAAGGAAATTCTATTTCAGCATGAGAAGGATTAGAATCAATGTTACTTGAGATGCTTTCACTTGCACCTTCTGTGTTTAGGTCAGTCCCTTGGACTAATGGATCCGGTTCTGGTTCTTGGGTCTGCCTTGGATGAGTTTGGTTGTCTTTTTCTGTTTGATTGGATTTCTTCCTGGTATAGACAATTATAGGATTAATTCTTTTTGCACCCTAGGTTGTGAAGATTTGGGGACAGTGTTTAGGGTTTCATTTTGCTGACTTTGATGGCTAACTGACTCAGGACTGTTGCTGTCAAGTGATATGTGGGAATGGGACTCTAGAGTTTTAGTTGGATAGGACTAGGAGGCATGAAGAACTCGGTGGTAAGTGTTTACCAAAACTGAGATTCCTGACTTTCAATCCCTCCTTGAATATTAGTTTTTGGGTAATATGACTTTTTCAATAAATGTTATGTCCATAGAGATGAAAAAAAAATTTGTTGCTGAAAAATAACATTTATACCCCTTTTGTGTTGGAGAATATCCAATAAATATACACTTGACAGATCTACGGTCTAGTTTGCTCTGATTTTGTTGCTTCACATGTACAAATGCAGAGCACCCAAATACCTTAGTAGAAAAATGTGTAATGATCCGTGTATTAGGAAAAGATTTGAGTAGTACTTGATATGGTGTTTGAAAACTAAGAATCCTAGATGGTAATCTATTGATTAGATAGGCTGCTATAAGGACAGCCTCACCCCAATATTGTTTAGGGATGTTGGTCGAAAACATATGGGATCTTGCTACTTCTAAAAGGTGTCTGTTCTTTCTTTTTGAGACTCCATTTTGTAAAGGAGTCTCAACACATGAACTGTGATGAATAATCCCCACACTTAATAGATAACCCTCAAAAATAGAATTAAAATATTCCTTGCCATTGTTGGTTCTCAAAATTTGGATTTTTGTTTGAAACTGGTTTTGGATCATCTTATTAAAATTTTTGAAAATCTGACCCACTTCAGATTTTTCTCTCATTAGGAAGATCCAAGTGAGTCTAGTGTGGTTCTCAATAAAGGAAACAAACCATCTAGCGCTAGTGATGTTATTGACCCTAGATGGTCCCCAGACATCACTGTGAATCATGGAAAAAGGATGGGATGTTTTGTATACTTTATTTGGGTATACTTGACGTGTGTGTTTAGATAACTGACAAACTTCACACTGAAAGTGCTTGGAATTTTTATTATCAAATAATGCAGGAAATAGTTTTTGAAGATACACAAATTTGCGTGATCTAATCGATGATGCCATAACATAATTTCACTATCATTATTTGTCCTAGGATGTGAATTAGACTGACTTTTTAGAGAAACAGCTTGTGACAAGCTGTTTGAGATTGTCTTTCAGGACTGTTTTCAACCTTGAGGAGGTTAGAGTCCCGAACACATCTCAGCATTGCCAATCATTTTCCCCGAATCCAAGTCTTGAAATACACAATGAGTCGGGAAAAATTTAGTTATACAATTTTGTTCCTGGGTGAGTTTGCTAACAGATAATAGGTTGCAATCAAGATTTGGAACCAATGGTACTGATTGAAGTGTTAGATCTTTAGAAATCTCAATAGAACCTGTGCCTGCAACCTTTGAAAGTGAGCCATCAACAATTCTAACCGAAAGATTACCGTTACATGTACTATAGGTTTTGAAATTTTTTGCATCTCCCGTCATATGATCTGAGGCACCTGAGTCAATAATCCATGGATTATACTGATCTCTTTTAACATGTAGAGCTTTTAGGAAGTTACCTTTTTGTGCCAAGGATCCGGTGCCAATCACTGCTTGTGATGATGATTGAGTGAAAAACTTCTGCGATAATTCCATCTATTCTATGCTGAATGGGCTTGATTTGACAGAGGAGGCACCTTCATTGCCTGAAACCATGTTTCCACGACTTTCTCTGTAATAGGTGGGTCGGGTAGGTTTCTGGTCTGTTGGTTTGCCATGGATCTTCCAGCATGTTTGTTTGGTGTCCTGGCCTCCGGCAATGATCACACCATGGCCTTCCTTTCTTAGGTCGCCCATCATTGAAGTTGTTGTGTCCCTCGAACGGCAAGTGCAGAACCATCTGTTGCTGCTTCAATAGGGCTGTTTTTAGCCTTCACAGTAGGGCCCATCATAACCTCTTTCTGACTCTCTTCTCAGAGAATACTTCTTGGATACCGAGTAGATGTTTTGTTCCTAGAATCCAACCTTGTACTTCATCAAGATTTTGATTCAATCCGAGTAAAAACTTGAAGATTCTCTTATGCTCCACAATCTCCTTGTACAAGACTGGATCTGTGGAACAACCCCATTTGTGCTTCTCAAACATATCAAGTTGCTGCCAATTCCGAGTAAGCATATTGAAGAACTGGGTGACTGTCAACTCTCCTTGACGCAGATCATGGAGAGTGCTCTCTATTCCAAACTGTTCTAAAGTGTTGTCACTGTTGGAATAGGTTTGTTTGGCTGCATCCCGTATCTCCTTCGCCGTTTCACATAGTAGAAAGTTCTCTCCTATGTCGTTGGTCATGGAATTTATTAGCCATGACATCACCATATTATTCTCTGATTTGCATTGTTTGTATGTTGGGTCTTCCTATGCTGGACAATTGGCAACTCCAGTGATATAGTCATCTCTCCCTTTAGAACAGATGATCATCGACACAGATTGAGACCATTGAAGGTAATTGTGCCCATTTAGTTTATGACCAGTAATGGGTATATGAGGGAGATGAGGATTATCGGAACCTGTTGTGTTTTTGGCTCATCAAAACCCAAGTCAAAGCTGAAGAAGGAATCCTATTTGGATTAGGAGAAAATAAAGTGTGCACATAATTTCCTATTGGGATTAGGAAATTATATTTTCTCAAGAGTCCCAAATCAATTAGGATTAGGAAATAAGTTATCTTTTCCTATTCTAAAAGGATTTAGCAGTCCTATTATAGCAAGGAATGTAACCCAAGCCCTATATCTATAAATAGGGATGGGAGTTTATTTTTAACACAAAAAAAAACATCAAGCATACAAGGGGTAGAGAGCAAGAGTGATAGAGAGGTTCTAGCAAGGTTTTGGGGGATTAGCTAAGGGGTTTCAATAAGTTTCTTGTAACCAAGCGTTTTTCTTCATAGTGCTAGTGATTTCTCAAGAGAGATCACACGAGGACGTAGGCAAAGTTAGCCAAACCTCGGTAAATTCTTGTGTTTGTGTGTGTTGTGTTTTCTTTATTTGTTCATATTTTATTCCGCATATTCGCATATCACTATCCTATAAGTTTATCACCATAGTCTATCGAGAAAACACGATCAATAAGGGAGGTTAAAATCAACAGAACCACCATTATTGTTTGATATGGTTGGTTCCGGATTAGAGGAAGAAGAAGCTTTTGAGGAAATGGAGGCCATCCCGATTTGAGATGTTTAGGTAGGCCGTAGGGTAGGTTTCAGATCATCTGCTCTGATACCATGAAGAAGTATTTGAGAATAATACTGATTATTTATTCATTCAATTCTCATCAAATTGAGTGATTACAAAGCATATCTTATAGATGTGACATGTGAGGAAAAGGTTCCTCAGAACTAGGACTCTACTACTAAACTTCCTAGTTAAAATAAAATACTACCTTAGAGATGAGTCTGAGTAACAATCTACTTGTATCTATGTTATTTGTAAAACTAACCTAGTGATAAGATAACAAATAGAATACATATATCGGATAATCCGACATGTTAAATGGAATCCCCACTTATTTTATAAAAGTACAAGAAGAAGGAGAAAGGCAAATATTAGGTTTTGTGTTTGTATAAAATCATCGGTATTTAGTTTTCAATTTTCCTTGAGCTAAAGCCCAAACAAAGATTTGAATTTTACTTGGAGCTTTGGCTTTCCAAATCTTTTCAAAGGGCTCGAATCCGTTGAAGGATCTAGCATCAATTAGCCACAAGAAATAAGATTACTTGAAAAGTTTCCAATAGGGTCAAGATTCCAAACTCTTCTATCCTTCCTCATCTCATTAAATGAAAAGGAAAATTAATTTTGTCAAAAGGGCTGCATATTCTTGGTTCTACCTTTCATATAAATTCCTCCTGAAATTTATATGGAGAAGGGGCTGCATATTCTTGGCTCAAGATCTACTGCATTGTGTTTCTAAAGTGCAGTTTTTGTTCGGAGTGGGGAGAGGGGGTTTGCTATGGTGGCAGTATTTTTAAGTTTCCATACCGATGCTGTTTCCATGGGTGACATGAAAACTTTAATAAATTGTAGGCTCGTGATGGAAGTGACTTCTCTTCTTATTGCTGCTTTAATAACAAACTCAGTATGTTTCGTGTAATGTCATTGTCATTTATCCGTGTAAACTTTTGGATGGTTCTCTTTAAATTGATGATCATTGTGCTAAACTTTATACTTCTTTGTGATCTGTAGTTCGGGGGATGATGTATTATAGGAAAGCTCTTATGCTTCAATCCTACTTGGAAAGACTAATGACAGGAGGTTAGCACATTCAACTGTGTCACCTTATCATTTCTTGCACTACTAGTCATCTCATTGTGTGTAGCAATATCAGATATGGAGGCTGCAGTCCGTAGTAATGATGCAACTGATACTGAAGGTTTCGAGTTATCTCCCATAGCAAGGGCTCAAGCGGATCTGAAGTTTACATATGTAGTTACTTGTCAAATTTATGGAAAACAGAAGGACGAAAGTAAACCTGAAGCTGCTGATATTGCATTGCTGATGCAAAGGTGAATTTTTGGGTTTCTTCTTGATCACTTTTCCCAATCTTGGCAAGCCAATAATGGAGTGCCATCAATTGAATCATAGAACTGAAAATCCTCCATCTGCGTACACAGTCCAGTCTGGAAATCCTCTTTGTGATTTTTAAGATGTGACTAGAAAGGGTTGGAGAAAAAGGAGGACAGTTTTGTTTTATTGTCTTTTAATGTACATGTTGAAATATTATGCTGAAGTTGTTTTGTCTAATTCTTAGTTATTTCACTGTTACAAATCTCTATTTTTACTTATACTGCCAGAAATGAAGCTCTCACTCTTACATAATATCTCTATTTTTACTTATATTGTCAGAAATGAAGCTCTACGTGTTGCTTTCATTGATGAAGTTGAAACATTGAGGGACGGTAAAGTGCATACAGAGTTCTACTCAAAGCTTGTGAAGGCTGATATCAATGGGAAAGATAAGGTTAACGCATTATAATATCTCTTTTCCTTCATATTTATGCTCTTTCACCCTGTTGCAGTTCTGTAAAGCTAGCAGTTGAATAAATAATCCTCTATTTTATTTGGTGATTATTTACTATAGTGGAGACATGATATTTTTCGTCTGTGTACTACATTTTCTATATTTCTTTCATCTTTACTTTCGAATGGAGAGGTATCAACTCTTTTGTTGATCTCCATGTTTCTAGGAATATATTTATCTTGTAAAACAGTGATAAATTAGGTGTTAATAATATTCTATTGCAATTGCCTTAAAAAATCCTACTGGTAGAGCTCATGGTTGGTTGGTTGGATGGGACATCATTAACACCTGTTTTATCAGTATATTATTAACACCTTTGAACTGCTTATAAAATCAGAGTGAAATTTTTCAAGGTCTACATTATATTAAAAGGCATAGGACCTTGTTGTCTAAGGTTAAAAACTTTGGTTAGGTTAATTTTGGCATTCCCAATTTGTTGTATTTTGTTTAGCAAGAAATGTGAAATTTTGGGATAATCAATTATCTTTTCAACCCTGAACCATTGGCTAAAGTTGTACTATTCTTTTATACATGCCTTACAATGTTGTTTTCTTGTCAATAAAATTACTTATAAAATGGATTTCTTATAGTTATGTGAGATTAGAGCGCTATCTTATGGCTCATTTAATTGGAAAGGAACAAAATAATTTTATTTTGTATTTTTTAATTTTAATTTTAATTTTTTTTAATTTTTGTAATTTTTAATTTTAATTTAATTTAATTTAATTTAATTTTATTATTATTATTATTTTTAATGTTAAAAGAGAAGGATTGCAGTTTTCTGTGGGAGAAGGCACATTTCCTTCTTTCAATATGAGCTTTAGTAGCTAAAAAATTCCTAGATATTCCATTTTTTATTTTTTTGTTGTAGAATTGGGAAGGTGGTGTTGGATGATTGTGTTGTGGTTTGATGTTTTTTGGTCAATTTTGATGTAGTTTTTGTGGACTGTTGGTCTTCACAGTGAATAAAACTCGGTTTGTTTCTCATTAAAAAAAAAAAAAATTCATCTATAAGTTAATCGAACTAATTGTATTGTTTCGTGTAGATCATGTTTTGGCTTAGTGAATATTAACTATTCTGACTTTTAAAAAAGTCAGTTATTTTATTTTATTATTATTATTATTATTATTATTATTTTTTTATTTTTTTTTTTGTATTTCAAAAAAAGTTCTTGTTTTTGGGTTTGCAGGAAATCTACTCCATAAAATTGCCTGGAAATCCAAAACTTGGTGAAGGAAAACCAGAGAATCAAAATCATGCAATTGTATTTACTCGTGGAAATGCAATTCAAACGATTGACATGAACCAGGTAAACTTTTTACTCTTCAAACCTTTTTGGATGAGAGGCTACCAACTCTTGAGTCCTTGACTTTCAACTTAATTACGTTAACACCTAGGCTGGGAGACAACGAGGCAGAGTTTTTCATGTGAGCTAGAACCTGATATTGTTTCGGCAGTACTATGGTGAACAATGCTTTTGTTTGTAATTGTTTACATTGAAGTGCTGGGGATCATGTACTTGTGGACATTCAGTTTAAAGATAGTTTTTTGGGTTCTGTTTTGGCATCTGGGTGTCTTTGGCTCAGAAATAGATTTTGTACTGTGTTTTATTTGTTTTGCAAGTATCAGTTGGCACGGGCTTTGCTTTATTTGCATTGCTGATTGCCTGTCATCCAATCCCAGCCTTTCCACCTGACCTGGTTCAGAAGGAAAACCTTTCCTCATGCTCACCCTTTTCACACTTTGAAATGATGAATGAAGTATGATAGCATCATAGCAATCAACACAAGTCACAAGTTCCTATCTCTTTGTTTGAACTTCATGTTTACTTTTTAAGAATTTGCCTCTTATACTGTCTACATATGTTACACTTAAAAGTCCTTAGATGCTTTTTTTATGGAATACTATGACAGCTGGCTCATCACTGCTGGACCTGCTATAATGCTCAATCCTGAACTTGAATATTTTTATGGTCCCTTGTTTTTAATTTTTATCCCTTTTTAACTTTTGGAAATAATGATCAATTTAAAGTATTTTGTTCACTTACCAGGTCTCTCATGTAAGTTATTGTCTTTATTTCTCTCCAATCTTCATGCTTATTCGGAGGTTCTTGTTGCTTCGTACAGTGGTGGATTGGTGCACTTTGTTTTCAGCTCTCTTGGCTGTGCTGTTGCTCATATTATTTTATTTATTAATTTCAGGACAATTATTTTGAGGAAGCCTTGAAGATGAGAAATCTTCTTGAAGAGTTTCATTGTGATCACGGTATTCGTCCTCCTACCATTCTTGGTGTCCGGGAACATGTTTTTACGGGAAGGTATTTCTGCTAATTGCAATTTATCTATCATGATTCTCTCCAACTGATTTTTGTCATCTTTACCTCATGTCATTATGTTTAATGGTATGCAGTGTTTCTTCTTTAGCATCTTTCATGTCCAACCAAGAAACCAGTTTTGTAACTCTAGGTCAGCGTGTTCTGGCAACTCCATTAAAGTAAGTCCACTATGATAATACTAAGAGAGTAATTTGCTGCTGAAATTAAAATTCTGTCCCATTAAAGTTTGGCATGTATATGTTTGTTAGGGTCCGTATGCATTATGGTCATCCGGATGTTTTTGATAGAGTTTTTCATATAACACGGGGTGGTATCAGCAAGGCCTCTCGTGTCATCAACATTAGTGAAGATATCTATGCAGGTAACTTTGTTTCACTTGATAAGATTTAATTATAATGGATTTCAGATTTGTTTGCATGTGTTAATTTGCTCATTTTACGCTATCTACTTTATTTAAGAATTGTTCTTGGATACATTGATTTAAAAGGAAAAACAGATGTGGATCAGAAGCACTTGCATAGATTTGAATACCTTCCCTGAGAATTATCAGTTGGTGTCCCTGATATGATATGGTACCATAATTTTCCCAACTTATGAAAGGTCATTTTTGACTTCATAGTTCTTCCAGCACCATAAGTTTCTTGATGAACTTTGTTTGTTTTGTATGCCATAGTACAAAATTATGGCATCTATTTTATTTTTAAGTTTATATATATATTGAAATTTGTATATTAGTTCTAAATTCTAGATCCTTAAGTTTGCTTAGGGTTTACTTAAATATGAAACTGAATATCACCTTGAGCTAATGGAATGGTTTTAAGTGGTTGGGGACCTGTGGTGCAAACAATTCTTAGACTCACTCTTTTGAAGGGGAGAGCCTTGCAATCTACTCCAAGGACTAAGGCAATTGCTGGATATTGATTTTTTCATGATAGCCTTGTTTATGAGATTCCATTTAGAACATAGAAGGAGTTTTGACTCCTGTTGAGCATTTTTATAGGAACAATAATTGACCCTTAAGCAATAAAAGCAAATCTGACTGCAGGACCCAATCTGAATGCAGGATCTAATTTAAACCAGACAATATAGGGAATAATGATTTTGATGGACTGAATGACTAGCAAAGCAAGATTTCTGGATAAGTAACTAAAGTTAAGATTTTAGATGATATTAGGAGGCTGGATTACAAGTTGGGGTTTGTAACAGAAACAGAGTACAAAGGGTATTAATAATGAAGGTAGCAGAGCACACTGGGGCTCTTGGGCAGCTCCCTTCCAGAGAGAATGTGTCATACTTTCTTAGCATGGCATCACAACTCACTAGGTGTTGTATATAGAGCTAGAAAAGATTATTTATTCTTCTTGTTCTTTAAGGTGCTTCCGAATGATCTTTACGAATATATGTATAGACTTTTTTTTTTTTTTTTTTTTTTTTTTCCTATTTTTCTTCAATATCTCTTGTTATTACTACTACTTGCAAGTTAAAAGACCTTTGGACGGAGAAGTTCACATGTTTGATGTTTCAGTTTTTTGTATCACCATTTATGGACTATTCTGTGGTTTTGTAAATTGTTTTGTGTTATCTTCTAATTATTATTGTTGAGTTAAATTTCAGGGTTCAATTCAACGTTACGGCAAGGAAATGTTACTCATCATGAGTACATTCAGGTATGCTCACTCATTCTCTCTTTCATGCATTGGCAGAATGTAAATTTACTGATTTGAATTCACAGGTTGGCAAAGGACGAGATGTGGGGCTCAATCAGATTGCTGTATTTGAAGGGAAGGTTGCTGGTGGTAATGGTGAACAGGTTCTTAGTCGGGATGTATACAGGCTTGGGCAACTCTTTGATTTCTTTCGAATGATGTCATTCTACTTTACCACTGTTGGATTCTATTTTTGTACAATGGTATGTGTCTACTACAATGTATAACCATTACTAAGAATTTTACATTTTATTGCTGAAGAGATTGAAGGTTGAGAACATATGATAGCATGGCTCAAAATATGATAAGGAAAAAGATATTCAATATTTAAGTTCTGACAAACATACTACTTCTGGGTTTTGCCTTGGGCTTTAGTTTCACCCGTTTTTAAATTTCATTTCTTCTATATCATACTTTAGGGTTTGTTTTGTTCTTGCTTAGAGCTTTTTTGATGGCTTTTGTTTAGGCTTTTTGTCTTTTGGCAGCTGTTTCCTTCTTTATGTTAATGCAAGCTTTCTCTATCCTATTGTAAATCTCTTTGTTCTATACAATTGTTTTTGTTAAAAAAAAAAAAAAAAGTTTTATTTTTTTGCATATTAATTTTTGACCTTTTATTTTTTTGCACCTTTTAAATATATCTTGCTTCTTTTCTGCTTGCCTGGATCAGTTGGTTAGTTACATGGATCGTAAATATGGTTGCGTTGAGTATTCAAGTAATTTAAAAATAATTACCCATAATTAGCAAGCTCTTTATTTTACTTTTTTCTATGCTGCTTGATGCTGTTATAACATGGAGGGCCACTTGTTTTATATCTGAATGTTTTTGTTTTCTTTCTATGGTGCAGTTAACGGTGCTGACTGTATACGTTTTCCTCTATGGGAAGATCTATTTGGTAATACTGATCTTTATTCATCACATTTGCTAAACTTATTATGCATACATGGTTATTGAATTTAGTAATTTCTTTCATATCACAGTAACTAATCTATTTTACCGGTTTATAATTTATTATCCCTGTGTTAGCATATAAAGCTTGTTTCCTTTGCATGAAATCCATTAACACTATTCATCTATTCTTGATTATAGAGAATGTTGTAAGTCTTCTGCTTTTGTAATAAAGCATGTAAATGTTTGATGGTATTAGGATGCTTCTTTCCACATGATTATATGGCACTTTATTTAGTTGTTGAGATAGACAAGTTGTGTAGTTTTTTCACCTTTTCTTTAACCTGTGCTAGGATTGTGGCTCTCGCACTCTGCATGTGTGCGTGTGTATGTTAAAGCTTTTCTAGGTTACTTATTAGGGGCACTAAAACATGATTTCAGGCACTATCTGGAGTTGGTGAAACCCTCCAAGTGAGAGCTCGGATAACTCAGAACACTGCCCTGAGCGCTGCTATGAATACACAGTTTCTCATTCAAATTGGTGCTTTCACTGCTGTGCCCATGGTTTTGGGCTTCATATTGGAACAAGGCTTCCTGAGGGTAATTACTTGTCCGAAATGCATTTTTTTATATTTGTTTTTATTTATCATTGTCAATGAGATGATGTGCATTAGTTACTGCATTTTCTTATGAGGTTATTGAAATTACTTTTCATTTTATGGGGTATTTGCTCTTTCATACATTAACGTTCTGCAGACTAAGCACTCGACCTTCTGTTGCAATTTATCGTTTCGCCGAAAAAAGTCGTGAATTTTGTTGCTAAGTAACTTTGTTCTGATTAATGCTGGCTGCAGGCTTGTGTCAGTTTCATTACGATGCAGCTTCAGCTTTGTTCTGTCTTCTTCACATTTTCACTGGGCACAAGAACACATTATTTTGGTCGAACTATTCTTCATGGGGGTGCAAGAGTATGTTTTTCTCTCTCCGTGATCATTTGCTTTTGCAAGTGTGGAACATAATAAGTCTCTTTTCTTTCAGTATCAAGCTACGGGTAGGGGATTTGTGGTCCGCCATATTAAATTTTCCGAGAATTACAGACTTTACTCCCGCAGTCATTTTGTTAAGGGGTTTGGCTCTCTCCCTCTCTCCTTCTCTGTCTCTCTGTCACAGACACACACACAGAGATAAACACAACTTAGCTCTTAAACTGGAAAGATTATTCTCATTTAACATCTTCTGTCTCCAGGCTAGAAGTTGTGCTTTTGTTGATCGTCTTTCTTGCATTTGGATACAATGAGGGTGGTGCAATATCCTATTTTCTTCTTTCACTCAGCAGTTGGTTTATGGCTCTTTCTTGGCTTTTTGCTCCGTACTTGTTCAATCCATCTGGATTTGAGTGGCAAAAGTAATTACCACTACTTCATCTTCTTTCAGCTGGGATTCTAGTCCATTTGTTGAGTAATCCACTGTGTTGTATTTTTAGGGTAGTGGAGGACTTCAGAGAATGGACAAATTGGCTTTTTTACAGAGGTGGGATTGGAGTTAAGGGAGCGGAAAGTTGGGAAGCATGGTGGGATGAAGAATTGGTATTACTTTTATTCTCTGATTGTTGTATGCTATAATCGTAACATGCTATGGTCCTTCAGGTTTCCTTAGGTGATTGATTTGTCTCGTCATTTATTGGTAATTGTTTTTGTTTACGTAAGCAGTATGTGTTAGTAGTTCTTATCAATGCTGTTGTCATGGAATAACTCTGCACATAATACTATTCAAGCTGTTCAGAAACATAGTAAACGTAACACTTCTGAAGTGTGGATCACCTTTTGCCCTTTTCAGACCCAGAATTCTAGATTTTGGATTTAATTGTATCGTTCTATTGTGAAAATAAATCATTGGCTTACGGACTGGGTTAGGCCAGATCTGTTATTAAGTGAGCTACACATTTTTCTTGATTATGTTATTCTTTTTTTTACTCTTAATGGGTTTTAAAATATGGCATATACAGTCACACATTCGGACCATTGGGGGGAGGATAGCGGAGACTGTGTTGAGTCTGAGATTTTTCATCTTTCAGTATGGCATTGTCTACAAGTTACATGTTCAGGGAGATGATAAATCATTGCTGGTAAACACTCTCTTCATATATCGATACTTGCTGCTGTTATTTATTAAAAAAAAAAAAAAAACAAATTTCTTCTTAATTTATCAGTAACATTTGTATATTGTGAAGATTAACAGAAGAAATGCGTGTTTTCCCCCTTATATCTTTTATTACATTGGAAAACCATACATAAGGTATGAAATGAAGCTCCACTAGCTTTTCTTCAGTTGGTGAAGTGGTTGAGGGAAGAGGGGGTTGGAATCCATTTTCAGAGTGGATTTATGATTAACGTATTTTGAAGTCACCAACCATCTTTTCCTTTATTTATATAGTCATACTTGTAAAGGGATTTATCAGTAATTTTTCACCAACGAAGAAAGGTTGTAAACAATTTCTTTATTTTCACGCTCCTTTTTTATATTTATATTGTGTTAATATGGATTCAAGCTTATTGGACTTCATGAGATTGAAAATTTTGAAATATGTAAGGAGAGTTGGTAAAGGTCAAGCTGACTTCTTTTTCTTATATTTTCTTCTCTCCTTTTCTCCATTCTTTTTTTCCTTTACTTCTTTTATCTCAGATATAATCCATAGAGTTTTTCAGTTGCTTCTTTCATTTCGACAAGATAAATTTGAGTGAATTATAAAATGATAAACTGCTGTCACTATAACGTGTTTGTTTATTTGCATAGGTCTACGGCCTGTCTTGGGCTGTGTTTGCTGGGCTGATAATTCTTTTCAAGGTAAACTCCAAATATTGGACTTCACTATTCTAGATTCATGTAATTTGATTTGTAATCTAAATCGTCCTCTCTGGTTTAACAGGTGTTCACATTCAGCCAAAAGATATCAGTCAATTTCCAGCTCTTGTTGCGCTTCATCCAAGGTGTCTCCCTGATATTGCTTCTGGCTGGTTTGGCTGTTGCAGCTATTTTAACGAAGCTGACGATCGGAGACATATTTGCTTGTGTCCTCGCATTTATACCCACTGGTTGGGGAATTCTTTGTGTAAGTTCTCCTATCTGCAACTTATCTATTTTTTTTTTTTAATTTCCATTTTCCACTTTCTAGATACGAAGGTTACTTTAGGGAATATATGTACAACACATTTTCAGTATCCTTCATAGAATCCGTTAGAGTGCTTAAATACTATTATATTATTTAAGTTTTTAGTTCTAGTGGTTACTTAAATACTATGTATATCTTTTAGTGAATTGGCTTCTATTTATTTTCACCTGAAATCATCCCATTATTTTCAGATTGCTTCAGCTTGGAAGCCAGTGATGAAGAAGTTAGGACTATGGAAATCCGTCCGTTCAATTGCCCGACTATACGATGCTGGGATGGGGATGATTATCTTCATCCCCATCGCATTATGTTCATGGTTCCCATTCGTATCCACCTTCCAAACTCGTCTTATGTTCAACCAAGCTTTCAGCCGAGGGCTTGAAATCTCTCTCATTCTTTCTGGAGACAACCCCAACAATAGTTAATGATAGGCTAATATATCTTTTAGGTATCAGTCTTTTGTAAATGAGAGTTGTTCATGTTAACTAATCTCATAGGAGAGTAGCGATAGCATGCAATTTTTCCTGATCCTACAACCAGACTGTTTACACGGATGGCCCCAACGAAGGAAAGTGAATATTAAATTATTAATGTATCATCGATTGTAATATATTTTGGACCTATTTAGTACTAGTTGTACCAGTTTTTCGTGGTTAAGTAACAAGATGATGACTGGATTGATAAGTTATCTGTAACAACTATTGAATTGCAATTTTTTTTTCAATGAATTTTTTTTGTGTTTGCTTGATTCCAGAACAAAAAGAAATGAAAAGGAAAAAGAGAAGGAATTTCAAAAGTGGTGGAAACTTTTTTTTATATTTTGAGGTGTAGATTCCCTTTAATTGGGATATCGAAAAGCATATATGCAAGGATTCTTTTAACTTTATGATGTGGAATTTTTACTGTAAAAGATATAGGTATTGGGTAGGGACTAGGGGTAATAAGATTTATGGTCAATTGTACTAACTTACCTTTACTTTATTGGATCTAGTAAGATTTCAAAACGATGCCCTAAATTAATATAAACACTTCTTGACATCAAGTCAATCCGTTAATTTTAATGGATAACTAACCTTAGATTTATTGAAAACCAAATTTATCATTGCCACATTAACACAAACATAAAATATTTTTTAATTAAAAATTGATAAATAGTTTTTTTATTTTTTATTTTATTTTGTAAAGATAATATATCGGTTGTTTGTGGAAATGTCTAAAATTCGTGGAGGAGCCTTCTCCATTAAATGCAAGAGGTCGATATTCAAGATTAATGAAAATCTTTCTGGTAAGTAAGAGATTATCAAAGTTCTATTGTTTTCTTTGGCGGTCGAGCTCCACTGTTGATACATTATCTTTATTTTTATTTTATTTTTAATTTTTCAATTTTAATCAATTTTTTTTTTTATATATTTGAGATGATGTAGCAATGATATATTTGACTTTCCAAGGGTTAAAGTTAGTTAACGAATTGAATTGATGGCAGGGGTGTTTTATGTTAATTTAGGGCATTGTTTTGAAATCTTGCTAAATTTAATAAACTAAGGGTAAGTTAATGAAATTAACCCTAAGATTTACTCTAATTCAAAGGTTTGAAAATTTCAGAACTTCTAAAAATACAAAATGAAAAAATTGAATAAATATTTGTGTTCGTGCTCGATAACTATATATGTTTAAATGCATGTTACATGTACTCTACAAGGTAAGTTCTTGAATTTTTTTTGTGAAATTTTGAATTATTTGAGAAAGTGATTTTAAAAAAAAAAAAAAAAAAAAAAAATTAAAAGTTCTAGACGTCGAATAACCGCTTTAATTTCAAAAGAAATGTTGGAAACGTGTAAATTGTTTCTATATTAAAATGAGTTTTAGAGGACCATATCGAAAATTATAAAATTAAGATTGTTCGTTATGATGATCAAGAGTCTTGATTTGTACATACCTAACCTTTACCTAAGCTAACTAGATGTGTGGTGGAAATCTGTATACATGACTAGAAATAGTTTGTATTCAAGTAGATGTGGAGAGTTTTCTTCCAATTTATGGGAGTATTTATTCGGACTGTATATGTCTTATCTTGATAGACCCTGACAGTTTTATTGGTAATACTTAAAAATAAAATAGTTTGTATTTATTTATTTATTAAGAAAAAAGATAAAAATAGTTTGTATTTGTAGCATTAGTGTAAAATAATTAAATAAATGGTTCCAATTTCCAAATGAAAGATGAGGCAATAAATGCAATTTCAAGTAGAGAGATTATCAATTTAGTCCTTATATATATATATTTTTCTTTTCAAAGTATGAGTTTTAAGTTTTAACCCACTTTTATAAATATATCAATTTAATTTCTTTAATTATATTTTTAACAGGCAACCTCACAAAAAGGGTAAAATGACATTTTAACCCTTGACTTGAATGTGTTAAACTTAAAAGTACACTTTTACTTTTAAACTTTTAAGAATTTGACATCTTTATTCTAACTAATTTCCAATAAAAATTTAACATGTTTCACTAATTTGGTTTTCTTAAAAAAAACATTAAATGAATAAAATAAACAAAATTGTAAAAACAATTTAAAACAAACCAAAAAAATAAAAATAAAATGCTTAAATATTAACAAAGATCTACACTTTTTATAAAGAAAATGAAAAAAATAGAGAATATTAAAAATTAAAAAAAAATCAATTAATATATATGATTTAAAAAGCAGAAAATGAAAAGAAATTAAAAACCCAAAAAAATCAAAAACAAAAAAAAAAAAGTTAAAAAAAAAAATCGAATAAAAATCAAGAAAAAAAAAAAAAAAAACTAAAACAAGGAGGTGGAGACCCAACATCGCAATATGGCGTTGCTCATTGGGTCTTCATTGTAATGCAGATCCCAGTGTGGGATCTCCATTCAGAATGGAGTTCTCGCCTTTGAGATCTCCATCACTATAAAGATCCATCTGGATCTCCATGGAGGTGGAGATAAAACAAGGAGATGGAGACAAAACCATGAGGTGGAAATCCAACATGGACCTCCGTCTCTTTATTTTTTTTTTCACAATTTGTTTTTGTAATTTGATCTCCATTGTTCATATCTGAGATGGACAATGGAGGTCCATCTACCTATTTTTTTTTATATATAAATAGATCTCCACCGTTCATCTAATATATGCACATCGGAGATTTAGAAAGTTTTTTCTTTTTGTATTATATAAATAATTAAACCCCTTGTGTGTGTGTGTGTGTGTGTGTGTGTGTGTGTTAACAAATGGCATGTTCTTTGCTTAAAGATAAAAATACCCTTAGAACTGTTAAATTAGATTAACAGAATGGCTAAATTGATGTATTTACTAAAACTTAAGAACTACGGTCTACATGAATTAAAATTAGAAAACGTTTAAAAACTCATATTTCAAAAAAACGTAGGGACTAAATTGAAAATCACACTTTCAATTAGGTATATCACATGACTTGAAATCTCAAAAACTCGTTGGAACAAATATATCTTGTCCACAATGTTGCGTCTCAAAGCTTTTTGTTTACTTTTTTATATTCACAAGATAGGGTTTGCCAACTTATTAATTAAAAAAAAAAAAAAAAAAAAAAAAAGAAAGTTGGGATCAAACATCTTTACATAATGTATAAGTACAATCTGAATTTTAACTGCTAACGTTTTTCAACTCACATAAAAATAAAGTTGTATAGACCTTCCGATCCGGAGAGAAATAAGATTTTGTATTTGACTTGAAAAGTTGAAAATCTCCTTTAGAGCATACATTAAGTCATTAACAATTTAACAGAATCCTTACAATAAATATTAATCAATTCTGTTACCATCTCAATGAAAAAACCTAAAATCTCTTGTATAACAATTAGATACATAATAAGTTAAGTCACTCCATGCATATCACCTCTTAATAGGGATGATAGAGCATCTCCCTTCCACACTGATGTGAGGGCCGGATTCGAGTGACACAAAGCGTATTTTAAAAGCATGTGAGGGAGTTTTCTCCGATTTATAGGAGTAGATCTTGGCAAGTCTTAGCTGCCCTGTTATTGTAATGGTTGTAATTCTTCTTCTTCTTTAAAAAAAAAAGTTGAGTAAACATTGTTGAAAGTTCTATGATCTAATAATGTATTGCATACCTTAAAAAAAAAATAAAAAAAAACGCATTGTATAAAAATATACATCTTGAAAGATAAATTGTTGATATTATTCTTTGCTTACATGCGAACAAAGTACGTACTTGGAAATTTTGTAATTTTTCTTTAAGTAATAATTTTTAAAACCTTTTAAACCCACTTTTTGGATGAAGAATACTTGAAGAAAATCATGTAAATCACATGATTCTCTTGCCGATAACAGAAAGAGAAGAGATTTTAGGTATTTTTCCTTATTTATCCTATAGAACCTTTATGGAGAATATGTTCTCTTGAAAAAGGAAAAGTGGATTTTTTGTTTTGTTTTGTTGACTTAAAAATAAAAGTGATTTAATTTCTTAGAATCAATTGAACTTGGTATTCCAAATTATGATTTTCTAAGTTAAAATATCAGTTTGTTTTACAAAATTGTTTTCAAGTTTCCTGTTTTTTTAATAAAAAAAATTTAGCTTCATTCAATCTCTTTCAAGTTGTATGATCAGTGCTTTGAAAAAAATAAAATTGTACGATTAGTTTAATTAGGTTTGTCTTTTTTTCAATAAATAAAAATAAAAACTAAAAAAATTAAAAAAATTAACATCTAATTTATAAATAGGGTGCCGATATTGACACCCATAAAACTTATTAATACACCCATATTTTATTAAAAAATTTATTGTAAAAATATCTCAATAGAAATTTACCAATAAGGACAAATTACTTTAATTAAAAATAAACCAATACCATATAAACTCATTAATTACACATATATCTTCAACTATATTTCTTTATTAAAAAAAAAACTTATGATAAAACCTAACATATGACAAACCCTAATTTTTATGATAAACACTAATTAAACTCTAATTTTATTTCAAGTATCAAAAAATTTTCATCATTACATGATTATCATATTGTTTTTGTCTTTCTCTTATGTATAGTTATGAACTCTATCAATAAACTAACTATTTATTATTATTTTTTAATGATAGTTATAGATATAAACAAGTTTTTTATTTTATTTATTTATTTATTTATTTTTTAAGATATCCGTAAATATCAATAAGTTAAGATAGCTGTATAAATAAAAGAATTTTTAATTGAAAATCTCTTGACCCCATATACAGTTCCACATATTCCCTTTTATAAGGCTCCTACATTAGAGATATTTCCAAAAGTAAATTGGACCATCATTAAAAGAGGAATTGATTCCAAAAATAAATTGGGTATGATAATGATTTAAGAGTGTTTATAAATAATATGTATAAAAATGAATATATTTATTTCAATGAGGGTACTTATGGCATTATGATGGGTGGTTATAGTAATATTTATTTTTAAAATTTTAGATATGAGTGTACTTATAAAAATGGGTGTACTTATAAGTTTTATGGGTGTCAATATCCACACCCATATAAATATTACTTAAATAATGAAATAGAAAAAATGGCTTAACAAAATAGAAAAATATAAATAAATTAAATCCTAAATGTAATAGAATTCCCTCACTCTTGTAAGAGAACTAGAAATCCTAATTTTATGTTTTTTGGAAAAAATAACTAGAAATACTAGTTGTACTAAAATTTATATTCCACCAAATAACACAAAGAATTTTACATAATATTATGTAAATTACTTATCAATATCTTTCAAATATTTTTGTAAATATAACAAATAATTAAATAGTAATGCCAAACCCTATAAAACCAAAATTCAAATTTGACAGTTCGTATTGTAGATGGTCGATCTACAATTAATATTGGTCGGGTCGGATCCGGGTTAGGCCCAAGCAACTTGGTTCTAACCTGTTGAATTGGACGTGTCGGTTGCTTCTAAAACCTACCAAAAAGATGATAACAAACAGAAAAAAACGAAAAGAACATGAACGAAAAAGAAGAGAAGAAAATGGTGGTATTTGATTTAAGCCTTATGTTCGCTTGGGCTGAGCGTGAAAGTAAAGTGACTGTAAAATGACTGGAAATCAAAGAATTTCGGTGATTGGGATTCGATTTAGGCAGAGTTTAGGCACATGAAAGCTTTTGCAAGTAGAAAAAGTTAGAATCCTCTCTCTGTCAGTGAGAGATTCTATTTATAGATCTTTTCAAAGAGCTGTAAACGTTTGTTGTGGATGATGTCCCTGAAATCTTGATCAAATTTCATGGGATCACGTAATCTTTTACCAGTTCAAACTTATCAAAGATGATAAGTGAGTTATTAGTTAAACGATGAGACTCAGTCAAAATAGAACTTCAAATAGAATTCTACTCTAGTCGACCCGTTTTTGGACAGATCCAACATGAGCCCAATACAGTTGGTCATGGGCTTAAGTGTTTGGGTCCAAGGGCTATTTTTGGCTATCACAGTTTGTCCCCCACTTTTTAAAGAGAAAGTCTCCAAGTTAGAGAGTGTGAATCTTTACTGAGTCGAGCATGGGTTCACCAAGGTGTCATTTTGAGCCAACGTTACAAGGCCAACGTTACAAGGCTAATCTTTGAAATGTGCCTTTGTCGAGTCGAACACTGGTTGAGTTTTTCTCTGGTAAGCATATAACTGTGAGTATACTTATATCATACTTATCCACCTCATCACTTTTTGCCATGTAAGCATTATTTGACCCAATTGCATTGTTTTTTCAGGCAAAAAATGATGAGTTAGATAAGTGTGTTATAAGTATGCTCACAGTTATATGCCTACCAGAGAAAAACTCAACATTGGTTTAACAAGTAGTCGAATAGGTAGGTATTTGGGTGAAGCTGACTTATCTTTGCAACGACATAGTTATTGAACATTTCGTATGCCCCAAGAATGGAAAGTCTCATCGATGGTATTGGAGTGGTTCAGTTCCCTAGGGCTAATGTAACGCCTCGTTTTTGGTGCACTTTCAATTTAAGTTGAATTTCAAATTAACCGCAGCTGCTTCCTTGGTTAATTGGTAATCGCGACGGTTATGACACGTGGCGACCATGGTTAAAAATCAAGGTTAGGGCCTTGGTTTATATATCAAAACTCTTCCACTTTTCCAAACTACGTTTGAAACAAAATCTTCCAAACATCTTTGAAGCAAAAGCAGTTTATCTTCCCTAGCGATTTCAACTCGAATTTCTTCTAAGGTAAGTGAAGCTTCTTTCGTCTTTAAATTTAGTAGTTCAAAATTACTTTTGAGATTTCCTTTACGCATATATAGGGAATTAGTAAAGCTATATTTAGGGTTTTTACCCAAAAATAATGTTTGAGTTCTTCGTTCTTCATTCTTCGCATTCAATTTTGAAAAATTGATTTGGCGATGGATTAGATTCATCTAGGTGATATTTCACGGTATTTGTGTTATTTACAATTTATCATGTCATTGTAAGATTTTAGATTTGTAGTCAATCGACTTAGATTAGTTGAGGTTTTACTGGATCGATATTATCCTATAGAAACTTTAGGTTTTCATCACCTATAGAAACCCTTAGGTTCTGATTTTAGATTCCAGTCTTTTGCTTGACTTTTGTGTTTCTGCATTGGTCAGCCTTGGAAGCATCATGGCGAGTGAGAGTATGACTTCCGACCTAGGTTTTGCATAGATTCCTAGTGGTTCGGAGGGTGGAGCTAAGGAGGGTGTCATATTTGATAGAAGATATGTTGAACAAAATGTCACTTTAGCCGACCCATTGGATGTTGTTATAGGTAAAAATTAGTGGTGAAGGACACGTCATCAGCACGAAAGGCCAGGAAAGCAGGAGTCAAGACAAGTCAACTTATAGAGCAGAAACCCCCCACGATAACCTACTCCGAAAAAAAAGTAAGTAGTCCGACCACAAACGAAGACGATCAGCTCGGGCAGCAAATCTCACTCTGGCACACTCGGGCGCACTCGGGCATACACACTCAGGAATCAATGAGAGTCACCAACATTCATATGCCAATCACAGTCAGTGACCAGCACGTCCACCATAAGCAACGATGTGGACCATTAGAGTTCAACAAGGAAACAAGCAGTTCCCCCGCGAATAAAGGAGAAAAAATCTCGTCTAGAACTGGACTCAGCCAAAAAAGGAAACATAATTTAATTAGGACTAGGAAACCGCTTGAGACTTGGGCACCACAACACTAAACCCTAGCGGCCACCTTAAAACCCTAGAAATAACATGTATAAATACCCCCTCTATGCACAAACAGGGGGTACGTGAAAAACAGTGAGAGAGAGAGAGATTAAAAGTGTAATATTCTTGTAACCATTCTTGATAGTGAATTTGGCTTCGTTGCTAAGGCAACAATCCGTGGATGTTTCTCCAACCATTGGAGTTTTACCACGTAATTGCTTGTTATTTCTTCTTAAATTTAAATCGTTCTCGTTCATAAATTGTAGCAATTCGAAAATAAATCATTGACTTGGTGACCATCAAAAATCACCGTCAACAGATGCCATACACGTAAATAGGTTAGGTTAGGTTCGTTGGAGATCGAGGTCGTACGAGTTGTTGCGTGCCCTGTCGAGTTTCCAAAGCATGTAGATATCGATGAGCCATCATGCTCAGGATAGACCACTAGGTACTCTAGTTGGTGAGAATCTAGAAAGTATACTCAAAGATGATGACATGGTGGGTTTAAGGGTAACATATGGTATCCCCAACTCTGTCAAGCTATGTGCCGCGAAAAAGCACGAGTGAGCAGATTGGGACATTCTAAGAACTTACGGAGCCAAACCGCCTCTTTAGTTGCTTCATAAGCTTCTACATATTCGGCTTCCATGGTGGAATCAGTAATGCAAGATTGCTTGATACTCCTCCACACTATGGCTCCACCACCAAGGGTGAATACTGATCCAGACGTGAATTTCCTAGAATCCCTGTCTGCCTGAAAGTTAGAATCCATATATCCTAACAGGATCAGATTCTGTTCTGAATATACTAACATATAATTTCTCGTTCTCTGAAAATACTTGAGAATAAGCTTCATAGCCACCTAATGATCTAATCATGGATTAGATTGGAATTTGCTGGCTACTCCCCATGCAAAGCAGATGTCAGGTCTCATGCATAACTTAGCATACATGAGACTACCTATTACCGACGCATATGGAACTCGTCTCATATCCTCAATTTTTTGAGGTGTCTTAGGACATTGTTCCTTAGATAAGTGAACTTTATGCCTAGAAGGTAGATTACCTTTCTTGGAGTTCTCCATCGTGTATTGCACAAGAATCTTGTCGATGTACGATGCTTGAAACAATGCTAATAGTTTGTTCATGTTATCCCTTATTAATTGGATCCCTAGAACATAACTTGCCTCTCCCAAATCTTTCATTTGGAATTGGCTAGCAAGCCAGTCCATAACTTTTGATAATACTCCCACATCATTCCCAACGAGTAGGATATCATTTACGTAAAGGACTAGAAAAACTACTTTCTTGTCAATGATCCTTTTGTAAACACAAGATTCATCAACGTTTTACTCGAAACCATCGGTTTTGATAACAGTATAAAACCTGATGTTCCAAGATCTAGATGCTTGCTTCAGTTTATAAATGGACCTTTGCAACTTGCAAACTTTTTGCTCTTGATCTTGGGACACGAATCCCTCTGGTTGCATCATATAGATGCTTTCATCAAGATTGCCATACAAGAATGTAGTCTTGCAATCTTGACGTCAATTTGCCAAATTTCATAATCGAAATGGGCTGCAATGGATAAGAGTATCCTAATAGACTTATACATAGCCAGTGGCGAGAAGGTCTCTTCAAAATCGACCCCCTCCTTTTAGGTATAACCCTTTGCCACTAACCTTGCCTTAAAGGTCTCTACCTTCCCGCCTATTCCTTTCTTTCTCTTGTAGATCCACTTACACTCTATGAGTTTTATCCTATCAGGTAAGTTTACAAGTTCCCAGACTGAGTTGGAGTACATGGACTCCATCTTGAGATTCATGGTTTTAAGCCATTCTTCTTTGTCAGAATCTTCCATTGCATGTTTAAATGACAATGGATCATCCACATTATCATCAGAGACGACACCTTATACCTCTCCAATACCTAAATAGCGATCAGGCTATCGTACAACCCCCACACTACGTTTAGGTGGTAGTGTGATCTGACTAGGAACCGTCTAACTAACAGACATTAATGGAATAACAACATCGTCAAAAACTCTTGTTTATTGATCATTGGTCGAACCGAGTTTTAATTCATTTAATACAATCTTACTTCGAGGCTTATGATCACTCATATAGTTTTCCTCAAGAAACATTGCGTTTGTCAATACAAACACTTTATTTTCTTATGGACTATAGAAGTATTCTCCTCTAGTTTCTTTTGAATATCCTACAAACAGGCATACTTGTGAATGAGGTTCCAACATTCCACATTTGTTCTTCAGTACATGTACTGGACACCCCCATAAGCGAAAATGTCGCAAACTAGATTTACGACCATTCCACAACTCTAGAAGACTCTTAGGAACAAATTTGAATGGAACTACATTCAATATGTAAGCCGTGGTTTGTAGTGCATATCCCCAAAAGGAATTTGGTAATGATGAGAAACTAATCATAGATCTCACCATTTTCATTAAGGTTCTATTTCTCCTCTCCGCAACACCATTTTGTTATGGTGTTCCTAAAGTTATGAGTTGGGATACAATCCTATGCTTAACCAAATAGTCCTCAAACTCTTGATCAAGATACTCACTTCCACGATCTGATTGTAAAGCCTTTATAATTTTACCTAATTGGTTCTCAACTTCAGCTTGGAATTCTTTGAACTTTTCAAATATTTCTGACTTACGTTGTATTAGGTTAACATATTCGTATCTTGAGTAATCATCACTAAAGGTGACATAATACTTATAGCCACCCCTAGCTTTAACATTCATAGGTCCGCAGACGTCTGAATGTATAAGCTCTAATGGTTGTGTAGCTCTAAGCCCTTTTCTAGTAAAAGGTCTCTTGGTCATTTTACCTTCTAAACAAGATTCACAGATAGGTAAAGTACTGATCTCTAACTGGCTTAAGATCCTCCTTTTACTAGTCTATCTATCCTGTCAAGGTTGATGCGGCTAAGTATTAGATGCCACAGATATGTTTCATTATTTGGAGAAATCTTTAATTGTTTTGTTTTAGGTTTTTCAACTTTAAACAATTCAATGTTAAGCAGTGATGTATGAAATGATGGTCTCAAAACATACAAATTATTTTCAATTAAACCAGAACAAATATTCAATCCGTTTCTAGAAATAATAATTGATTTGTTACTAAAAAAATACTGAATACAATTGTTCTAATAATCTAGATATTGAAATCAAATTTATGGTAAATCCAGGAATATAATAAACATTGTCCAATGAAAGAAAACAATTATTATAAGCTAGTCTAACTGCTCCTATTGCTCTTGTTGAAACGATATCCCTTGTTCCAACGCGCATTGAGAAGACCCCCTCATCTAGCTTTATCCAAGAATCAGTCCACTGTAAAGAATAACAAACATGGTTAGCTACCCCTAAATCTACTATCCAAGGTGAAGACTCATCTTCCATTAAACATGATTCAATGACAAGTAAATCTGATTTATCTTTCACTTTCTTCTTCTTAGAGAGCTCCTCGAGGTACTGAGGATAGTTCCTCTTCCAGTGACCAACCTTGTCGTAATGGAAATACTTTTCTTTTGCTTTATCGGTCGTGGTGCTTTTCTTCTAACTTTGAACTTGTTTCTTCTTCGGTTTAGCCTTTACCTTGCCAGAGGACCTCTTCCTTTTCTTAAATCTAGACGAAGATGGTTCAGCAACATTTGCCTCACCGGTCTTACTTTTGTTGTCCTTAGTCATAGACTCCAAAGTTGTAAGCTCATTAAGCAACTAAGTCAGAGTGAACTTCAACTTGTTCATCCCATAGTTGCTTTTAAACTGATCAAAGCTCTTTGGAAGAGTTGCATGTCAGTATGATAGTCACCTGACAAGCCTCATCTATGGCCCCACCATTGACTTCAGCTGTATTGAAATAGGATATCATGCCCAAGACATGTTCTCGAACTAAGGATCCTTTCTTCATGCGAGCAATCATTGCGGAACGAACAGCTTCGTGTTGCTTTTGCTCAAAAGGTTGCTCAAACATGGTTTGCAATGACTCCATCATCTCATATGCTGTAGTCATTGCTTCATGCTTTGAATAAAGCACCTCGGTCATGCTAGCTAGCAAATAAATGTGGATCTTTTCATTATCTGAAATCCATTTTTTGTGGGCCTCATGAACAGTTCGTGCTACGTTGGGTGCAGGCTGTAGAGGACATTCCTCCGTAAGAACAAAATTTAGGTCTTTGGTTACCAAGATTGCATTAATGTTGTTTTTCCATTTTGTATAGTTATCCCTAGTTAATTTGTCATTGGCAAGTATTTGAAGTAAAGCAGAAGACATTGCTGAAATAAACATAAATAAAGAATTCATTCATTCATCCATACATTTAAATCACATGTTAAAATATTTGGCATATAATTAAACATGATGTATGAATCATGTTTAATGAACAATAAAGAAATCCCTAAAAAGTTACTATTCCATGACAATCCAACATACCACAAGCAAGTGCCGCCTTAGGGTCGGTCAAGTACTTGCATGTCGGATTGAGACATTCTCAATTAAATGATACACCAGAATAACTCTTTATTCTTATATTATTTAACCATCGTTTATTTTAGTCAGTTTTTTAATTAACTATTTAATTAAATCTTTGTGAGCGTAACCTAGCATTTCAAATCTCATGAACTTAACTTGAGAGTTGCTGCCTTAGGGTCAGTCAATCCCAAAATACATTTAAAAATCCTATCTGTTAGGAAGTTAACCTTGGTATTGACTCTTATGGAGACTTTCCTTAGGGAGGATGAAAAAAAAGCTATCTATAGGCCCATTTGAATCTCACGGTGTTAAACTAATGATGGAGGCTGTGGGAAATAATGTTATATACCCCTCTCCTATTCACTATTTTTGGTTAGGGTTTTCTAATGCACCTAGATGAATCTAGATTAAACGGCTAAGAAGAATCGAGTTTTTTTAGGTTATGTTACTAGAATCTTATCCTATTAACATTTAATAATAAACTGGATTTTTAACTATTAAAAACTAATTTATTATTCGAATTCTAATCTATGTAAACTACTCTAAATAGGCTAGAATTAAATGTGAGAATTACAAAGTTTTAACTATTAAAACTAAAATCACATTATTCAGTCCAATTATTATTAAGGCCTTAATCAAATTAATCTTAATAATGAGTTGGGCTTTACTAATCTAACTAATTAAACATTTTAATGAAAGATTAGTAATTAATGAGAATTATCAAGTTTTTACTCCTAAAAACTAATTTCATTATTAATAGCCATTTATGTGATTATTCAATTTTAATCATATTAAAAATAATAAACAACATATAAAGTAAATGGGCTATTAATCATGTATGATATATTATAATGCAAGTGGAGGCACTTCTAATCTATATGGCATAAGTATGCATGACAATACTTTAGTCATCTCATAAATAAAACATACATGAGTTAAGGAGTACGATGAGCCATCTAACATTTTTTTTTTTAAAAAAATCTAATTACAAAAAATTAATCCAAGGCATTCCTTGGTCTTTTTGTAATCTCTTTTTCCTTCAAGGCCATATTCTTATATCTTATGGGCTTTGAATCAAGTCCAACTTGATTAATTCTATTTTTTTTTTAAATTTATTTATTATTATTTTTTTAATAGTGATCCACCTCATGAATCCAAAAACTAAGGCCCAAATGTTACCCTAACATTTATTGGAGGCCTAAAGTGTTTTTAAAAAAAAATATCGGCCCACACATGCTTCCGAATACGCAACCCTAGTGTCATGAACACTCGGCCTTACGCTTTCATGCGTAGCCGTCGTCCGCACGAAGAGGTGGTTGTGCGCAGCCTTGCATAACATTCGCGTGCTGCTGCAGCCTTGTGCAAACCAGCCCGTGCGACAGCCAAGCCGTGCGCATCCCTTGTGAACATCAGCTTGCACTACACCATGTGCACGGCAGCTTGTGCTGCGCCAAGCGCATGGCAACGAGGCATGTGCTTGTGCCAAGCGCACACGGGAGCCCAAGCTTTGCACCAAGCATGCAGCTTTCTCCCTTTGCACAAGACATGCACAGCACGTCCCTTGTGCACGCAACGCCATGGCTGCCTTTGCGCTCACGCTTCTCCATCTTCTCGAATTTTCTTCTTCATACAATATTACATTGATATTACAACAAAAGAAAATTTACATAGAACGATTACATCCGAAAAAAACAAAAAATAATTATTACAACCTAGAAACAAATTTAACTAAACTCATCGTACCATACAATTAACGATCAACCATGGTTATATAAACAAAATAATAATAATATAAACATCATACAACCCTAGATTATGCTTACACATATCATAAATATCGAAAATAATTTGAAAATAAATATAACATATTCATGTATATCAAAAATTGGCTCTGATACCAATTGTAAGTCGTGCAGCGGAAAATCAAATAGTTTAGAACGATAGGTTTTAAAAAATGTTATTGTCTTGGGACATTTTGTATACACGAATATGAGAAAGAGATTTGTTTTCATGCCTTTGAAGAACACTCCTTCATTTTCTTTTCGATCATTCACAACTAAGCCTTCTGAGCTATGTCCCACGATCTAGCAACTATGTGTATGGGCACATCACAGATTACAGGAGCAGTTGAATGGAGGCTTGAGAGATCCGAAAGACAACACCTTACTTCCTCTTATGAATTCGGCCAAGCTTCAAGGAAGAAGAAACTTTTTTTTTTCTTTTAATGTAGCCGCACCTCTCTATCTCTCTTAGGGTTTCAGTTCTCTTCTTTTTCATGATAAGTATATTTTATATACTAGGATCTTAGGGTTTAGTAAACCAAGTTAAAATAGGATTCTAAATCCTTTTTAATTCGGTCACCACTAGGGTTTGAACCTTTGACCTCTTTAAAACAACTAAAAATAATCTCTTATTATTTTATTCTTTTTCTCTTGTTAAGGTTCAAACCTTAAACCTTCAAATAACAATTAATAATTCTTAATTATTAATATGTCAATTGAATAATCATATTATTTAATAATATTTAATTCATAAATTAAATAATATATTAATTAAATAATCACATCATTTAATTAATTCACATAATATATTTAAGTTACTTTCGTTAACATAATTAATTGGACTATCCAATTCTCCATGAGCCTTATTACTACCAATGGTAAAGGGCTAGCAAGGGGACCTAATGGACCAACAGTTTTGAGATCCAATAATACTTAGAAAAATTAATTAAACTCTTTAATTAATATTTCACAATTATTAACCTCGGAGTTATTCCACTAAAAACCCAAGGTTGTACTCTCGTAACTGTAAATGTTTTACACAACCAAATTATCAGTGTCCATCGATATAGCTATTACATAGGGTATGATCCTCCACAAGTGGTTCATAATTAGAGCTAGGTCATAAAGTCCGTTATACCTTTTTAATTATATTTTTTCCTTTAAGTACCATTGATTCTCTAATAAATGATTATATCCTTCATTCCTTTACGGAAGAAGGAGAGCGCTCTTAATCGTTCAAGTCCCGAATCAACCCTTAAGGGAACTACTTATCTACTTCTTGCAAAAAGAAGTGGATTCCACTATTGTGTGCTTATCTTCCTAGCCACAAGCCAAACAGTGATTCCAAGATACGAAGTTATTGATCGGGAATGCTACTCCAATCTCACCGATGGTATTTCAAGAAACACAATCTAACTTAAAGGAGTCAGTAAGACACTCAGGATTTAGATCACCTATATACAACCATCATTTGTCGATATATGAATCTTTTCAACTAACGGATTTTAGTGATAGGTTCATATAGATCGTGGCCCAATCCTATATGATCACATTATATAAGGTGTCTCCATTCTCATAACACCATATGAGTAGTCTAGGATAAGACCACCTTATATTATGGAATGGACCAAAGTTGTAGATTAACCACAAATAAAGTATCCAACTTTATTTGTTTTCTACGGACTCTTTAGATTGCATGTCTCAAAATGAATTCCTTTGTATATGACATTCATATACTCAGTTTGAGATTACATATAGCAATCTTGGATGTTAGCACATATAATATAAACGTATGAGTCATGTTAATTGAATGAAATAACTACTTATTTTATTAATGAATTTATAACATTTGCAAATTACAAGCTTTATGGCATAAATCTTAACAACTGCTGGGTATAGGTATAGGGTCTATTTTCTTTAGGCTTCGACATCAATAGGGGTGAGGCTAAGTATTCTTTTAGGTCTTGTAATGCTTTCTTGCATTCTTCAATCCATTCGAACACCTTGTTCTTTCTCAAGGTGTTGAAAAAGGGATGGCTTCGTTCAGACGACTTGGAGATGAATCTGTTCAAGGCTGCTACTCAACCTGTGAGTTTTTGAACGTCTTTGACGCATTTTGGTGATTCGATTCCTTGGATCGATCGAATCTGGTTGGGATTGGCTTCGACCCCCTCTTTGGGTCACTAGGTAACCTAAAAACTTTCCAGAAGATACACCAAATGAGCATTTAGTGGGGTTTAGTTTCATACCGTATTTGTCGAGCATGTTGAACGACTGTTTTAGATGGTCAATGTGTTGTTGGGCGATCAAGGATTTGACTAGCATGTCATCGATGTATACCTTCATTGTTGATCCGATCATTTCTGTAAACATTTTGTTGACTAGTCTTTGGTAGGTTGCACCTGTATTTTTCAACCCAAATGGCATAACTTTATAACAGAAAATACCCCGTTCAGTGATGAAGGCGGTTTTCTTCTGGTTGTTCGGGTGCATCAAAATTTGGTTATACTTGGAGAAAGCATTCATGAAGCTAAGTAGTTCGTGTCCCACTATTGCATCGACCAACATGTCAATGTGAGGAAGGGGGAATGGGTCTTTTGGGCAGGCTTTGCTGAGGTCTATGAAGTCGATGCAGACATGCCATTTTCCATTCTTTTTCTTCACGACTAGGACATTTGCAAGCCAGTCTGGGTACTTCACTTCTCTGACTGATTCAATATCGATCAACTTTTGTACCTTCTCGTTGATTATTTTGTTCCTTTCTGGTGCGAACTTCCTCCTTTTCTACTTTACTAGTGGGTGATTGGGGTCTACTTGCAAGTGATAGACAATTACCTCTAGGTCGATCCCTACCATGTCTGAGTTTGACCAGGCAAAACTGTCGCAACATCCCTTCAGGAATTCGATTAGTTGACTTCGGATCTCTTCGGGTAGTCTTGACTCGATCAAGACTTTATGCTTTGGTTGTTTTGGATTGATCAACACTTCGTCGAGATCTTCCATTTTTGGCTTTTTTAGAGTCGATTCGACTGTTGATTCCTATAATTGCTATAATTGCTCTTTCTTCTTTTTCATGGCGTTCTGGTAGCACTCTGTTCGCCTTTGATCTCAAGTACTCCCCACTTGATAGGGAACTTGATCATCTGGTGGTAGGTCGAAGGGATTGCCTTCATCTCATGTATCTAGGGTCTGCCTAGGATAGTGCTGTATGGAGATTGACAATCGAGTACTAGGAAGTTGATATACAGGTTAACGACTGGTACTACGATATTCCCTAAGGTGCTCTTCTATTCACCACTAAATCCGGTTAATATTGTCGTTCGACGACTTATTTTGGATTCTTTGACTTTCATTTCTCACAACGCATTGTTAAATAAGATATTACAGGAACTACCATTGTCGATTAAAATTCTTTTTGTTAGGCAATTAGCTATATATAAATAAATAACTAAAGCATAGTGTTGAAGAGAAAACAAATCTGATTTGTCGGAGGATCTGAACATGACAGTTTCATCGATTTTTGACTTGTGCTCTCTGTTAGGTTGTATTTGTATTTTCGTGTTCGACACTTGTCGAGTGTGTCATTTTGCAGTCGAGTAAGTCACACCATTGAATTCTGATCCATCTGCAATGTAGCTAATAATCCTTTCTTGTCGAGGTGGCTCTGGTGGACAGTCGTCTGGATTAGCTTGTTGCTTCTCGTCGCGTCAAGCAAGGGTCTCATTTCCCTTGTCCATTAGGAATTTCTACAAATGTCCACGCTTCAAGAGCTCAACCACTTTTATTTTGAAGATGATGCAATCCTCTATGCGATGGCCGTGATCTCCGTGGAATTCGCATCGAAATCTGGCATCTCGGTGCTCTAGGGAGTGTTCATCTTCCTTGGCCATTTGACTGTTCTCCCCATGTTTTTCATGATAGCCACTAGATCAACAGGTTCGATGCTAAGATTGTATTCTGGTATCAGGATTTGTGATCAACCTGTTCTTGGCATATTTTGTTCGTATGAGTTACAACCGCCTATTGTTTGGCCTGTTGTAACGGGGCTAGTTGCTACGTGCCTGCGTCGATCTCCAGTTGGATAGGGTTTAACCCTCTTATCGTTTGACCTTCGATCAACGCGATCACTTTGTTTGTTGTTATAGTTGTTGGCCTTTTCGACATAGTTCCCATCATCCCTCTTCCATTTGATCTAGGCCAACGCTTTTGCCAATACATCTTTCATGGTTCTATAGGGGTACTTGGCGAGCTCCTTGTAGAAGTCGGAGTCGAACCTGAGTCCTTTCCTGAAGGCAGAGATTGCGGTTGCCTGATTGCATTATGGAATTTGTACTTTCTCCTATTGAAGCATCCGACATACGTCCTTAGGTTTTTGCCACACCTCTAGGTTATCGTGTAAAGGTCGTCTGATTGTTTCTTGAACTTTTGACTACTCTCGAATTGCTCTACGAACGTATCTGTAAGCTGAGCAAAAAAGGTAATAGAATTGTTAGGTAAATTAGTATACCATGGAAGAGCGGGGCCGTTGAGGCTGGATCCAAATGCTTTGCACATGCATGCTTCTATGAGATTGTGTGGTATTGTTGCGGTGAACATACGCTGCTTGTATTGCGCTATATGGTCGTCCAGACTTGTCGTGCCCTCGAATTGCTTCATATTTGGGAAGCTAAACTTCTTGGGTATCTTGACTAGGGCGATTGCATCGATAAACGGAGAGTCCGCGAAGCTATTGGTCGTGCTTTTCTTGAAGGGGGGTTGGGACTCCTGGAATCTTTTGTATGAAGGCCTCCATTTCTGTAAACCTGCGAGAGAGTTTTGGGTCAGTAATCATATGTAGACCCAAATTAGAATTTACCAGTTTTGGGGTCAACTGGAGTGACACAGGGGTCCTGAAGGTGTTCTCTAGCTACGGATTGACAGTCGAGTTTGGTTCTTGCAGCGTTTCTTGATGGATCTGCTTCAGCTCGAACCGTTTGGGTCATGCCTTAATTCAGCCCTATGCTGGAGTTCATCTTTGGCCTATGTGGATTCATTCTAGAGCTGTCCTATCGATATTTTACTCGTTGTCGAGCACCGGGATTCGAGGTTCTGGTGTTACATTGTTGGGTGCACCCTCGATTATTGCTCACAACTCTATGTTTCGGGTTCAAACTGCAACGTTTTCCGCTTCGAGCACTCGTAGCTTGTCAGCATTTGCGACCATTTGAGCAGTCAATGCGGCGATCTGCTTCTCAACAATCGGTGTGCTTCCATATCTTGACATTTTGGAAGAGTTGTTCACTTGATTCTACTAGTTTGTGAAGTTACGATGGGCCCCACGGTGGGCACCAAACTGTAGATGGTCGATCTACAATTAATGTGGGTCGAGTTGGATCCGAGTTAGGCCCAAGCAACTTGGTTCGAACCTGTCGAATCGAACGTGTCGGTTGCTTCTAAAACCTGCAAAAAAGATGAGAACAAACAAAAAAAAAAATGAAAAGAACAGGAACGAAGAAGAGAAGAAAATGGTGGTATCTGATTTAAGCCTTAGGTTCGCTTGGGCTAAGTGTGAAAGTAAAGTGACTGTAAAATGACTGGAAATCAAAGAATTCCGGTGACCGGGATTCGATTTGGGCAGAGTTTAGGCATGCGAAAGCTTTTGCAAGTAGAAAAAGTTAGAATCCTCTCTTCGTTAGTGAGAGATCAAGAGCTATAAACGTTTGTTGTAGGATGATGTCCCTGAAATCTCGATCGGATTTCATGGGATCACGTAATCTTTTACCGATTCAAACTTATCAAAGCTGATAAGTGAGTTATCAATTAAATGATGAGACTCATTCAAAATAGAACTTCAAACAGAATTCTACCCTAGTTGACTCGTTTTTGGACATATCCAACACGAGCCCAATACGGTTGGTCATGGGCTTAAGCGTCTGGGCCTGAGGGTCATTTTTAGCTATTACACGTATTACATATTTCATGTTAATCATGTGTTGATATTTTATAAAGGGGGCAAAAATTAAATAGCACTTTTTGGGGGAGGGCTTGTGCAAATAGCACCACTTTAATAAGTCATGTTTAAATAGCACCAAAGTAAGTGATAAGACCAAAATACCCCCACTTGCTCTTTTCCTTTTTATTTTTTTTCTCGAAAATTCGAGACTTTTTTATGCGTTTTCGAGACTTATTCATGCGTTTCGAGACTTATTCATGCGTTTTCGAGACTTAATTCAAGTTTGTTCGGGACTTATTCTGTTCGACCTCCATTAATGGCGACAGTGACGATCCGACGACGGCGTCGGTTGACTCTGGAAATAGTTGGATCTGGAAGATTGAACGATGCCGAGTTCGTTGGTGCCATTGGTTTCATCAGATTCGCGACGGATCGTCATAAATCGGACAATGAAGATTCGTGACGATTTGGGTTTTGCTTTGTTTCTCTCTCTACACAACTCGAAAATGAAAACGAACACTTCAGTTACAATTATTGGCACTCGACGAACGTTTTCCCGGTGGTTTTGCCGGTCAACTCGCCGGTTGACGGTGGCACCTCCATTGAAGCTCCATCAATGGAGGTTTTGGAAAAAGGAAGAAGAAGGTGAGGACACACAAGAGAAAAGAAAAGAAGCTGGGGGGTATTTTTGTCCAAATTTCATTTTTGGTGCTATTAAAACAAGAGTTATTAAAGTTTGATATTTGTACAATTCAAAATTAAAAAAGTGCTATATACTCCTATTTCCTCTTTTATAAATATATAACTAAATTAAATAACAGAATAAAACACACATGTATTGGTTTATTTATATAATTATAAATCAGTGTTCTTAAATTTCATTTACTACTGTCTGCACTAAAATCATTTCGCTCATATACTGATATACATAACAATATATATATATATATATATATATATATATATATATAAGAGTATCTACAATATAAGCGTGGTTTGTGAAAAAAATAGATACCATGTAGGATAAATAGACTTTATGTTAATAATTGTGTCTCCAATACAACCGTGCATATTCAACCTCAAGTTGACGTGGCAAAAAAAATATTAGACATTGTCAACATGATTGTCCACTTTCAGACAGTATGTTGCATAACTATTGTTTAGGTTGACTCAGTAAACATTTAAAACTGACATTAATTTTTCATATATTTTTGATAAGGAAATAAAATAAAAAATAAAACAGGAAAAAAAAATGGACACATCATTAAAAAAATTATGTTTTAGACGGAAGCATTGGAGACTAAATTTTGAGTTGATTGTTTATCAAGTCTATTTTTAGGCAAAATAGGAAGCAAATCTCTTGACATTGTTGACATGTCAACAATTATTGGTATGCAATTCACTTTTACATTAGAGATGCTCTAAGTATTAAATCTCACATTTGCGTGATATCGGATTTATATTATTACAAAAAGGCGTATCAGATGCAATAAATGATAGAATTTTAAATGAAATTATATATGAGATCTGATCAAGAATTCAGGATTAGATCCGGTAAAATGTCTTTAATTTTATTTTATTATTATATATATATATATATATCAGTTTTTTTTTATTGTCAGTTCATCTTTATATCAGGACGAACTATGTGGACCATTAGATTTACATACTTTAACTCAAAGTATATCCACTTATCAAAACTTCTCCATAATATATATATATATATATATATATATATATAGTAGAACCTCTCTAAATTAATATTCTTAGAACCCACCATTGAGTATTAATTTAGAGAGGTTATTAATTTGAAGTGTTTTGCCTTGTAAAATGTTATTTTGTCTAAGAAAATGTGTTTAAATTGGTTTTCTTGTTTACTGAATGTTCTTTTGCAGGATTCCTGGTTTAGTCAGTTTTCTTTTTCAGGAAAAATTCCTTTTTTTTTTTTTTTTTTTTTTTTTTTTTTTTTTTTTTTTTCAAGATTCCTAATCAAAATGGCACCATCCATGGCAATTCGAAAGGTTTTGCTTCTCTTTGACAATTGCACTGCCCATGTACCACTTACATAGCTACTTAATCACATCCAACTCACGATCACCATAGTGCACTATCTGCCTCCAATTGAAGAGGATATCATCAATGATATAACAAAGTAGAATAATGATGGTGTGGTTGAAATAGATGATGATAACGACGATAGTCATGTGGTACCTAAATTTTTTACAAATAATGCTGTTAAATTTTTTATAAATAATGCTGTTGAAATGCTAAATTTAATTGAAACCTTTTGGCTACAACAAGAAGGTGATCACAATAGCTTATTGAGGACAATTCAAAAGATGAAGGACGAAGTTAAAAATATCAAAAATGGTGGCCTAGTGCAAACTAGCATTTTAAAGTACTTTTCTAGTTTTTGAATAATATGTAATATATTATTTTGTACTTTTATGAAATTATTAATTTATGTGACAGTTGAGACCAAAATTTTACATTAGGTTTTAAAAAGAAATTATTAATTATTATGGTAGAGAGGTTTATTAATTTTTTACACTAGTCTGAATCGGGACTATGATTTTTTATTAATTAGAGAGTATATTAATTTATAGGAGATTAATTTACAGGGGTTCTACTATATATATAGAAATTTTCAAGTCAGTGCATTCTGATATAACTTCATAAGGATATTGAATGTGAGACACTAGTTTTACATGCTTTGATTCAAGTGTGTATGCACTTGTCAAAACTTTTCCATAATGAGTGACTCACATTCAATATCCTGATAAGGTTATATATTAAAACGTTCTAACTAGATCGGGACTATATATATATATATATATATATATATATGAATGATAGAATTAAAAAAATAATTAATTAGCTTTAAAAAAAAAAAAATGAACTAATTAATTAATGAATTAACACAACTAAAAGTCTAAAACCGACTTTCCTTCCAACCGACTCCAAATCTTGCAAGTAATGCCCTTCTCCGAAGTCCGAATACAAAGCGAAAACGTACTTTAAATCTCAACCGTCCAAATCTCACTCCCTGAGATCCAACCGTCCATCATATTCCCTTCCCCACTATATAGTGTCCCCTCCCCTCGATTCACGAATCAAAATAACGAAAACAAAAAAAGAAAACTCAAAATCAGAGAGACTTCCAGATCTCAGAATTCGTCTTCAAGAACAAGGAACGCCAAAAAAACAAAACAAATCAAAATTAGGGTTAGGGTTTTCGAAAAACTAAAAAATCAAAAATGAACGATCAACAAACGCAGATGATGATCAATCAAGCTCAACACATCATGAATCAGGCGCCTCCTCCTCCACAGGTAACGTACCGATTCTCGAACAACCAGTATAATATTAGTAGTTATTGTTATTATAATCGTAACGTCAATGAAAAAAATCAACAGTCTATTGAATCGGGTAGTCGTCGATTTCAGGTCATGAATCAGCAGCCTCCTCCTCCTCTTCCACAATTGCCGGTTCAATCTCAGCCGATGATGATGTTGAATCGGAGCTATAACACAAATATTAATAATAACAATAATAATAGTAGTATTAATAATAATAACAAACCATGGCCTGGAAAGATTGGGAATTTCGGTTCTTCGAAACCGAGAACCAATAATAATAATAATAATAATATTAACTGGAAGGGGAAGAAGATCACCATTGATAAGCGAAGAATCGATAATCAGATTGCTAACGCTGTGTACAATCCACCTACTCTGCACGAGCTCCAGTCGCAGAACCGTCAAAAGACCAGGAAATTCTACTCCAACAAGAAGAAATTCAACAACAACAACAATAACAACCGGTTTGCTCCTTATGCCCCGAGGAACACCACTTCATTTATCATTAGAGCGAAGAAGGCTGGTGGGATTGCCTCTTTGGTCTCACCATGTCCTGTGACTCCGGCTGTATTGCCAACTCCGATATTTTCGCCCTCAAGGGAGGTGTTGGGTGATATGGCGAAGGAGGAGTGGGGGGTTGATGGGTATGGTTCGATGAAGGGGTTGATTAGGTTGAGGTCGGGGAATGATCATGATGAGGAAGATGATGATGAGGGAAATGGGTCTAGTGAGAGTGATGTAGAGGAGCATGTTGAGGTTGAAAGGAGATTGGATCATGATTTGAGTCGTTTCGAGATGATTTATCCGAATTATAGTAATAATATTGGTGGATTAGACTATAACAATGTCTTGGAAAATAGAGTGGATGATCAGGATAGTCACATTTCACAACTGGAAGAAGAGAACTTGACTTTGAAGGAGAGGCTGTTTTTGATGGAGAGGGAGTTGGGTGATTTGAGGAGAAGGATGCAGTTTCTTGAGAGACAGAATAGTAACCAACACCAGAGTTGTTTGGGTGTGGAGGATGTTCATGAGGAGGTTGTGGAAAATGGGTCCGAGAATGAGAGTGAAAACGGGTCTGATGTTCGCGAGCATAGGGAAGAGAACAATGAGGATGTTTGTATGCAAGCAAGTGGTGTACCTGTGAAGAAAGAAGAAAAAATTGTCAGGAACGAGTTTGGTGATGATAGTGTGTTGGCAGAGAGGGATGATCGCAGAAATATTGAGGAAGTCGATAATCAAATGGTTGCAGAAGTCAAGTCTGAGGATGAACAGAAAGAAGCAGCGAATGAGATCATAGAAAACAAGGTCAATTTGGTTGCAGAGAAGGAAGAGTCCAAGGATGAACACATGTGCGTAGAGAAGAGCATTGACGGCATGGACAAATTATGATTGTCCTGCCATGATGTAAGTTTCTTCTGTGGATAAGTAGTACCTGGGCCTGGGGGATATTTTGTGCAGCTTATGGATCTATGCAGTCTATATAGGTGTAACTTAGTACTGCTTGCGTCTTTTTTTTTTTTTTTCTGTGCCCTTTTTTTTTGGTGTTTGTCTTACAGTGAAAGAGAGGAAGAATTCAAAGGTTCTCCATTCTCTGCCCTTGTATGACTTAGGTAGTGAGTAGGCTCTAGTTTCTTCCTTTCATTTTTTCTTTTTTTGGGTTTATTTTTCTCTTCTTTTTACAGTTAGGGAAGTTTTCTGTTGAAGGCATTTATCTGTATGTCTGTGTCTAAACGAAAAGAGCCAGTTGAATGTACAAGGTAAATCAATGACTGGTGTACCAGATAATATTTTGTTTAAATGTCATCAAAACCTCTTTGCTTGTTTGTTATTGTTAAATTATTTTATTTTGGAATGTGGTTATGTTTTTCATGAGATTGAAGCATATGTTCTGATTAATTTATCTCCACAGAGGTGGTATACGGTTCTTGCCTTTGAATTTTTGGTTATTAAGCTTTCTGATAATATTTATGTTCTGCTGTGCTATAACTTACTTCCTCTCTGCTACCTATTTTGGATATCTTCAAGTGTTGTTTGTGTAATATATCCCTTGTTATTCCAACAAAGTTTTTTTTATTTTGGTCATTGATATATTGTGGGACCAGAAATAAACTGGATTGCCCCTGGAGGCCTGGATATATTTTGGTTGGTCGGTCTCTGATTACTGGTTAATGAATATGTGTTTCTTATACAGGTTAACTGCTTTAAGACTTAAAGTTAGGCATGTAATAGTTTGTAGCCATATCTTAATTTTTTTGGGGGAGTTGAGAGATAATCAGAACTGATTCAATTGTAAGTAGCAAAAAACAGGCTTGGTGGTAATTTTTAATCTGCTTCCACAATCTGTTGTCTTTCATTGAAATAGTTTTCTTCTTATTAAATAAACAAGAAATTAGTCGCCATGAGTTTGTTGCTTGTCAATCGGCTGATTCAATAAAAGAGTTGATTGTGTATTCTTCTTGCAGAGTCTAAAGGTGCCACAGTTTTTTGTGCCAATGTCATTTGTAATATATTTCATTTGAAATGTTTGCTTGAGTTCTAGAGCCATTGAAATTTTCGCTGCTGCTCATGGTTTGTAATTGAGACTTATTGATAACTTCCGATGCACATGACCTGAGTGTCAGCCATAAATTAGGTCTGCCAGCATGTTGCAGTTGCTGATGAATTTGGATAGTTTTGTTGATTGAATCTGATAGTAGAGTTATGCAAGTTGGTGGGAGACTGTTGGGAAGGCTCGAGGATCAACTGAAACATGTATCAGCAACCATATTGAGCATTGAAACTCTCTACAGCCTTATCCTTGGAAATTGAGGTAGGCAGTTTCATGCTTTGGATGCCTTATCTTATGACGGTTGTTGTTCAGTTTTTTTAGAGTCAGACATAGCAAATCTTTTTCCTCGTGTTGCTTATACTTGCCAAGTTTTTAAATAGAATCATATAGGTTGGAGTTGTTTCGTAAAGTTGTTGCTTTCCTTATGTCTCTTCCTTTTTTCAAGCATGTGATTTTGAGACCACCTTTTGATGGTCTCGTGATTCCTTACTATTTTGGTGCAATGCATTTGGGGCGGTTACCCTTCTTTCAGTTATGGCATAAAACTGCTAATATCGGCAAACTCTTTGCTTTGCTGTGTGCTTTTTCAGGGGTCGTACTTGGAAAATTATTATTTGAAAGAAAAATCTATTATTTGATGCTATAGTTACTTGAAAGAAAGGGCTTGTTGATGGTGATGCAAATGGTCGTGTTGGCAGATGAAAGATGGAGTTTTCCATTTCCTTGCCCTGGAAGAAATCAAATATGTTGGAACTTTGACGGGGCTCCAAAAATGGCTGACTGATTCAACCTGATTTCAGCCGTCCATGTGGTTCATGCTTCTTCAATCCATTTTTATGTTCACGAGCCTTGACTGAATCTTTTTTGTTATAACTTAAAACATGGGTTTAATTTTATTTTCTTTCCTAAATAAATAATTTCTTATCGAAGTTACCATAGTACTTATGAATACATTTTTTTTTCCTTTAATTTTATGTGTTTATTAAAATGATTAATATAAACATTTTTTATATTTTATCAAATATTGTTGTTAACTACACAAATATAAAAATTATAACATCTTACCATTAAAACTTAAATAGTGATTTATAAAAAATAAAAAATAAACTTGAATTATAAGTATTAAATAACTTTTATAAAAATAATTAAGAGAAAACAATTGAATTTAATTATAAAAAAACCAAACCAAAAGAAAAAAGGGATATTAATAATGAACTTGTAAGGAAGTTTCGTTGAAGTATTCATATAGAGAAGTATGTAGTAATGAGCCTAATATCTTATTTTGACAGTAAATGCACAAACAGAATATCATTGTACCCTCTTGTAATTCTCATCTTCTCATCACTATATCTGCACCACAAAATAAACAACACATGATCATTAATTATATATAGACTAGAAGAGATAAGAAACAAATTAAAGATCTTACAGTAGCTGAAGCTTAATCTTTCTTCCCATCTCTATTGGATATCCAAATGGCCCGGCAAGGATGGCTGCATCATCCATTGTAACATCATATGTGTTGCCATCAGATTTCCTGCAAATGAAAAGCTGCATGAAGGCATAGATGTATACTTCTGAAGACAGTTATTCCATTAGAGAAAAATAAATGGGAAACTTACACAAATGTGCCAGTCATGGAGAATCTGAGCCCAAGTGCGATATCGACCAGAAACTTCAGTTGTCCATTCTTGTTGACGATCTAAAACATCATAAGAGTAAGTGAAGTAGTTGATTGGGGTGATTCAATAGGGAAAGAAACTTAAATCCGCACTTGCCTGCTTGCCCATAAGGCCATTGCCAGCATTTTCTAACCAACTATCAGTCTCTACCTGCAATGTAATAAGAGGATAAGTTCAGCTCAGTTTGTCTAGTCCCTTTAATGAAGATACCAAAAACTAAAAGCCACCTGTGAACTCCATATCATCTGCCATTCTCCCTCCAACAGTTCTGGTTCATCTTTACCTATCTTTTGATTTAAGGAGATAAACTCGTCAACTGCCTGCACAGTCCATGGCATGTGAAATTAACAGCAAGAAACTACATCAGCAACAAAATATCTTCTCAACATATAAAAACATTTGAATCTACAGCTAGTTTACCTTAGCGACTCCCGTTCCTGTGGAAATAGCTGATAGCAGTCTTTGTCTCGGTTCAGTTTTCTTCTGCAGCACAAATGTGGTGCCCTGCACTACAGAGACATTACTGAATGTCCTTAGCAGATTAAGAACTATAAATAGCTGCTTCTATTAGTAATCGATATGACAATAGTGCCTATGTACCTTATTTCCTCTAGATATACGGAGATTTCCAGAAGGAGACAAATATGTAGTGTCTAGCCAACCCTTTGCTTCATCACCAAGAAGCCGAAATGGCACCGGGTAAGGAACCTTAAACGGTAAAAACTTAAGAGAAAAGGCTGCTCTATCGAATCGAAAAATGATCCGTTTTCCATCTTTTATCGATGCAGCTGCCTGTGAAGAGCAACATTGTACACAACAATAGAACATCAAATACAAATGATAATTTCAAGATATAGACGGCAGAATTGCAAATACACACATCTTCCAAAATTTAATCCTATACAAATGATTCCTCTACACAAACTTACCATGTAATTGATGAGATAATAGGATAAAGATCAAGGTCTTAATTACTAGAGACATAAATTCTTTCTTAATTACCAAGATCACATTTTTTGAAGCAAAAAATATTAGGTTAGTAAATGTCTGAGCCCGGGTTCGAACCGGGGACCTCTAGTGTGTGAGACTAGCGTGATAACCAACTACACCACCCAGACATTATTATTCTGCAAGTGATATGATACATAAAGTAGAATAGTAAAGAAAATGCTCCAACCAATACAAAATAACATTTTCTTACTCGTCTACTGGACACAAAACGAATAAACATAATGAAAACGATACACAAATGTTAAAATGGTGGACATCCCAGAGTTCGTAAAACCACTTCCTATTGCAAATCAACATTTAAAGGAACATATAGTCATATACCTCTACTTTGAGCTCCCCTATTGCATCAGAGAATTTGACAATATTAGATACTCGCGGGTCATTTGTCCGGAGGCTTATCTCTTGAAATACACTAAAGAAGTCGACCCCCACAAATGTCCTCTGCAACATCATACAATGCATAATGCAAACATAATTGTCAATTACACTTGTCGAATTACAAAATTTAATTTCAATTTTCAACAGGGTATTTCAAATGGAGAACCAAATCGAACCTGAATAGGGGATGCTGTTCCTGGCCTTGTTGTAAACATTAATTGCCATCGACCTTCAATTAAACTAGAGTCTGTCTGCAGAAATCCATACATATAATGACCAAAATAATCACATCAATTAAAGAAACAACCAATTTTCTCAAACCTAGAAGCAATTAACACTAAATCAATAATTTGTCTTTACAAAAAATAATGTGACAAACCGGATCGGGGATGCCTTGTAAACCTTCAAGAACTTTCACTGCTTGTTCCACATCCTGCAAAACTTGAAATTCTATTAACAGAATCACATAAGATTTCAAAAAAGAAGCAAATTAAATGCATACATTGAGTTGCTGAGGAGAAGCCGAGCGGCCTCGGCCTTGGATGCCAATAAGCGCATCAACTAGTTGGTTTTCTTCATCAGTGAATGAAATGTCCTGCTCTTGTACGACTGATGATCGAATAACTACAACACAAGTTTTACGTTTTGGGGAGGATTTGAAGAGCTTTGAAGAGCTACAAGGAAGAGACTTTCGACTTGAAAATTGTGGGTGTGCGTTCAAATGAAGGCTTGTATTTGTTGCATGAAATGTCACCGCCATTTTTCTTTTTGGTTTTTGAGTTTCAGAGGTTTTGGGTTAATTCATGTGGTTTAGAGACCGTTATTAGTGGTCTTCATGAGAAGAGAATCCGTAGGGATATCTTTGGAGTGTGACACGTGGATTGTTCTGGATCAGACACGTGGATTCTGATATTGGTGCTATGTTACACTATTTTAACTTTTTTTATTTTTTATTTTTTTATTTTTTTATTTTTTTATTTTTTTATTTTTATGGATATAAACCAAAGGCTTACAACACCTGGAATTCAGATTTAGGTCAGGAAACATGAAAAACATGTTTACAACTACAACTGGGACTCTTCAGCAAATGACACACAAGCACAGCCCAGACGAAATTTCCACAAACGGGAAAAAACCCACACACAAAGGTGGGACTTACACCCTCACTAAGAGGGACTACAAACATACAAACCATGGCACTCTGGTGTTGGAGGGATCCAATAGGAGGGCCAAACACACGGGCTAACAACTAGCGGCCAAAACGGTTTATATAAGAAGTAACTGTACAAACACAAAAAAACCTTAATTAAAAGGAATCAAAGCCGATCTTGAAGGAGGGAAACCAAGGCAGCCGGAGAAGACCAACATCAGGACGTCGTCGGCCAGGGATCTACTGGATCGGGAAGATCTTGATGGAACGATGATGAACGGCCCGAACCATAGGCCTGTCGACGACGACTGAGATGTCGACCGAGTCCCGGTGCTACAAACCCAAGCAAACCACCACCTAGATCGGGAAACCGCCGTTGAAAAAGCAGTAAAAGCCGCCGGGAAGCCACAGAGAAGACAGAGAAAACCTCCGCTAAGCTCACCGGACCACCAACTATCCCGCCGACATTCCCTATAGTGGTAGGATGTTAGCAGCGAACTGAGAGGAAGGTTGTAGGTGTTTCTGTTTAGAGAGAGGTTAGAGAGAAAAATATCTTGGCTTACTATTTTAACTTCTTATTTCATGTAAATTATCATCATGTTTACATTATTATTACATAACAGTATTATTTGTAAATCAAATCAACGGGTCTGTGGAAAGTGTACTAACGTCTAGAATTTAAAAAACATCCAAATTAACTAAAGCAATCAATCTACACCTCCCATAAGGGTCTTAAAATGATCGATTTTGTCAATTGATTTCTACGAATATCGTTGATCTGACCAGTGTCAAGTCTTAAATATAATAAACAAAAATAATCGGAAAACAGTTGGGATGCACAAAAACTTTTATTGGCTGTCTAAATGATCAATATTCATGTCACAAATATAGTTCATGTGATTTTGATAATGATAATGAGATATAGAAAATCCTATGTTACAACAATATAAGACATGATGATTGATGGAGAGCTTTCATGAGATCCGTAAATACGAATAATATGTTTGAATTTGGTTGACCTCCAATTATGGGCTACGTATTGAATAACAATTGTAATATGGACTGTCTAAATTAATTGGGCCAGATTGTTAGGGTGTTAATTGGGCTTCGAAAATGTCTTTGGGTATAAGTTAAAATGCATAGAAACCTAATATTAATTGGATTGTGATTAATGGGATTCCAATTTAATTAGTATATAAGAATCAATAGTGGGTGTGGTACCCACAGTCAAATCTTATATATATAAAATTTGCTCTCATCTTTTACCAACAATTATTCCAGAATTGTTTGAGAGCTTACTTTGGATTATTGAAGTGGATTTGGCTGTGGAAGATCTTGCCCTTCATTCTCTTGCAAAGACCTTGCCCTTATTACATTGTGAAGACATCTTCGTTCATTGCCTTCGAAAATGGATCTAGGTATGTCTCTTGGCAATTGTTCTCAGCAATTTACCATGGTGTTTTTGGGATTCTTAATTGGAGCTTTAAGAAATTGGAATCTTTGATGTTAGAAACTGAAGCTCACATAATATACCTACAAATAATAAATTTTCGTAAAAAACCAAAAACTAGTGTATCATATCATATTCATATGCATAATGATCTATACAAAGTACAAACCTCTAATATTCTTAGAGCATCTCCAAGGGGCTCCCTAAATGAGCTCCTTAACTAAAATAGGGAGCCAATTTAACTTTTTTGCATTCCAAGGGGCTCCCTAAATGACTCCTTATTTGGCTCCCTAAATGTAGGGAGCCTCTTAGTGGCTCTCTAAATGTAGGGAGCTCCCTATCTTCTCTTTCCTAACTTTTTAATATTTTTAAATTCATTTTGTTATTAAAAAAATGAAATCAATTTTGTATTTTTATTTATTAAAAGTTTGAAGGTTGTTGACAAAATAAATTTATTTATATTTTAAATATAAAAATAATAAAATATTAATGATTAGCTATAATAGGGAGCCTCTTGGTGGCTCTCCAAATGTAGGGAGCTCCCTATCTTCTCTTTCCTAACTTTTTAATATTTTAAAATTCATTTTGTTATTAAAAAAATGAAATCAATTTTGTATTTTTATTTATTAAAAGTTTGAAGGTTGTTGACAAAATAAATTTATTTATATTTTAAATATAAAAAATAATAAAATATTAATGATTAGCTATAATAGGGAGCATGATTGGAGTGACTTCATGAAAAGTGGCTCCCTAAAATAACTTTCTAGCTAAAATAGCTAAAATTTAGCTAAAATTTAGGGAGCATGGTTGGAGATACTCTTAGTAAATGGATCTCAAAGTTCAAAATGACGTCCATCATAATTACTAAGGGTTTTTTAAAATCAATGTATCCAAGACATAACAAAATTTTATATATGTAGATAATATGACACGTAGGTCTATCACATCGAAGTTTTTTTATTATATATATATATATATATATATTATTATTATTATTAATTAAATATGAAACCATTATATCTATTATATGGTACATATATACTACCTTCACAAATATATATATATATATATATATATATATATAATTTCAAATCAGTGCATCCTGATATAACTTCGTGAGGATATTGAATGTGAGTCACTCGTTTTATATACTTTGACTCAAGTGTGTATGCACTTGTCAAAATTAGTAGCTCACATTCAATATCCTGATAAAATTATATCAGGATACTGACCAGATCGGGACTGTATATATATACATATATATTAACTGTTTTTAGATTGATGAAATGCTATTTAACCGTAGAATTGTGGCAAAGTGGAATTGGTTGAGGAGATGGATAATGGCGTAGTCTATGTAGTACGGATACATATATGGATACAGGTACGAGATACGAACATGGCACAATACGGGGATATGGTAAATCTCCAAAAATTAGGATAAGGGTATGGCAAGATATGTCAATTAAAATAATATATATATATATATATATATATATTTTAAAAATAATAATATATGAAAACATATTTGATAATTCATTCAAATTAATCAAACCATATTTATAATCCAAATAAAACATATCAAATAAGTCGTAACATATTACAAGTCGGCTAGGGGCTCTCCTGGCCAAGCGGGTATAGGTGGTGTTCTTCGTGATCATAATGGTAAAGTCTTGTGTATTTTCTCGGCTAATATAGGCATTCAAGATGCCATTTCTACGGAGATCCAAGCTATTTATAGAGCTTGCAATCCGTGTGCCTCTAAACTAGAATTGCAAAGTAAAACAATTGTGTTTATTAGTGACTCCAAGACGGCTGTTTCGTGGATTAATAGCAGCAGCCTGGGCAATCTGAAGCATTTACATTCGATTTTGGACATCCGCTACTTCTTGAGCAGTATAGGTCAGGCTACAGTGGAGTTCAGCTCTAGAGATACCAATTCCTTAGCTGATTCTCTAGCTAAAAGAGGCTCTGGGGGTGATGGAGAGGTGCTTAACTGGAGTTTGTGCTGATGCTCTGAGCTTTGTATTAGTCTGTTGTTGTTTTGGTCTTCCCCTGGTTTTTGAGGCTCTGTTTTGTTTGCTGGTTTTTGTTTTCTTTCTTCCCCTTGTTGTTGTCTTCTAGGTGCTGGCCTTTCTTTTTGTTTCTTTTGCTTGTGTTGCTGGTGTTGGGTTTGTGTTTGGTTGCTCTGTTCTTTCAATAAATCTTGATTTTTTTAACAAAAAAGTCGTAACATATAACAAAATCCAAAAACACATACGTCACATAAGTCTTGTTTGAACTCTTGTTCACAAAATTCGCTTTTCTTCAAGCAATCCAAATATTATTGCACAAAATTAAAAAAAAAAAAAAAATGTCAACAATCAAGCTGCAAGCATAGGTTATTAGTTATTAAATAAACCCGATAACCAGAAAAAAAATTTATGGAAAAATTATGATACATGACTTATAAGTGATACCGATCGAAGTTTTTTCGATCTTTAAGTTGGTTCTTCTTCTTCCTCTTGTCTTTCTTCTTCTACCTCTTCTCTTCTTTTTCTTCTTTCTGCGTTTTCAACTTTCAAGTTGCCAATTGAAATTGAAATGAGCCATAGATCCCTAATCTGGTATATTTCTTTACAATTTCATTTTGACCCCGTTTTATACTAAAATAATGATAATATTGCCCCAAACATATCCTGGACGTATTTCGACGTATCCTCCTCGTATCCCTCTGTATCATTATCGTATCCCTCAAGTATCCTTTAGTTAAACTTGTAAAAAAGTCAACGGATTCGCCATTTGGCGTATCAGATACGTATCCTGGAGTATTCAGGGAGCATTCGAACCAGATACGAATTACCTCTACCAAATGGAGTATCCGTGCTTCCTAGGGAATTTTCCACACATGGATGGAGCTAGAACACTTTGTTAGGTAGGTCAATTATTGCCAACAGGAGCGTAACTCAGGTGGTAGATGGATGAGCTTGGGGCTTGGGGGCAAATGACTCCCAGGTCAGTGGCTTGAATCCTACTAATGACGAAAAATTTCAAAAAAATACCTAGTCCCGGGATTAATAGAAATTGTTTTGGGGTAGGTAAATTATTTTTATTAACAATTTTATAAAAAAACTTTATAAAATTGTAAAATTGTCTTTATATTTTATTGTTTTTTCATTTTGATCCCTCTAATTTTGTTTTGTTTTGTTTTGTTTTGTTTTTGTTTGTATTTCCGACTCTGAGTATAGTAGCCATGGCTATGCATCCTCTGAGCTTTGCCATTCTCAAATTAAAGCTAAGTTAGGTCAAAGATAGTTGGTATAAAGTGCTAGGTACCAAGCATTTATCGACATCAGTTGGTATATATATATGGCCATATGGGAAATGATACATGTTCAAACATGGCTAGCTAGAGCCAGCTGCCATGTATCTCTGGAAATAATAATTATATGACATTCTTTTCTAAAAAATAATAATTATATGACATTATACTCCGTATGATTTGTATGCGTTTGATTATGTCGGTCGAATTTGAGGGCACAGTATTAAAATAACCAGATTAGTATGATGTATAGTAGCTGAAGTAATATTCATGTTTGCAGTACGATATTTATGGAAAGTATTGGCTCCCAATTATCTTTGTTAAGGTATAGAATAATAATCGGTCAAAAGAAAAAAGATGCAAGACGCTAGTGTGTATATTTGAGCATAATATGCAATATCTGGTTAATTTGGTCCTCCAATTAAAAAAGAGGCCAAGGTATCTCATTTATGAATTTGGATTCTCTACTGATCTGATCTTTTCACTGACCTCACCTAATCTCATGACATATAAGTATTACAATGAATGAGTGGTTAAGATGTGATTAGTTTTCATAATCACTTTATCAACAACCAATCACATACTTTAAAAATGTCAGAAAAAAGATCAAATCAGAAAATGATCCAAATCCCTCATTTACCACAATCTTGACAACATCACCCCTCTTATTTAACATTTGGTCAATAAGAAAGGTGATCATATTTTTCATAAATTACCAGCTGGAGGCAGCATATATAATGCCTCCCTCTGATCACACAGCACTCAATGTGGTTATCTATTCATTAATCACTTCAAGTCAACTCTTCTCAACATTAATTAACAACTTAATTTTAAGCAACTTTAGTTACTAATTTCATTGGTAAATGTTTGAATGATCATCAAAATCAACGGCCAGAATTGAACCTATATATACGTACCACTTAATTTATATATATCCGAGTGTGATCAACTTTCTTGTAATGCTTACAAAACTCATAATATATAGCTTTTTAATGCATATGCATATGCTAACTAAAGTATAGTAATATCCAAAAAGGTTTTGGTTATAATTCCTTCCAATATTCCTCATAAATGTGAAGTGCTGCTTTGATTTTTAGTGTGTTATCATAAACTTGTATGAAAATCCTTTTTAGAAGCAATCCGATGACTACAAATTAACTCACAAATTCATCGATTACATGCTAAGTCGGTAATTAAAAATGGTACTTAATCTTTGTTAGATTAATAATGCATGAGGCTTGGTGTGGAATATGTGACTCAAATTAAACAATATATTGATCAATAATATCCATTAATAATTGATGAATAGAGAATTCTCTGCCGCTAAGCCAATAAAATTCCTGAGAAATGTTGAGTTTATCATCAAATCAAATGGTAATAATGCATTAATGCATGCCTCTCTCACACAGCACTCATAATTGTAAGGTAAATTATCTATATTTAATCACCACATCTCAACTCTGATATCAACATTTAGCAACAGGCCAACAACTTTTAATTGGGTTTAATATTTTAATAAAAAAGATAAGCAACTTTATCAACTTTCAGTAATAATTATATGTTTGTTGGTTGATCATCAAAATCAACGGCCAGAATTGAATCCGTACCACTTTTTATATCCAAGTGTGATCAACTTTCCAGCTAATGCTTACAAAACTTATATTTTTTGGCTTCTTATTATTGCATGCATGTGCTAACTTTAGTAGTTATACACAAATCGGTTTAGGTTTCTTCTAATTAATCTTAATAAATTGTAAGTGCTTTTTAGTGTGTTTTGATTCATGAACTCGCATGAAGAAACTTATTTTAATTTATATGCAATCTGATAACTATTGATCCACAAATCTATAGATCACCTGCTAAGTGGGCAATTAAAAAAGAGTTAATCTGTTTGATAATGCAAATATATATATCAAGGTGAACAACTCAGCTTTTTGAGCACAAACAAAAATTTTGCAATTGGCTGCAGCCGCCATACATCATCAGCACTTAGCAATTGAACATCGACACGTTTTTTGCATAAATGGAATATAGAATTGCAAAAATGGAGCACAGTTTGGTTATAAATAGAACTTCAAGAGTTCTCTGCCATGCACATCAAGCTTAATTTGAATCTTGTTAATAGCTAGGGTTTATATATTATTTATCTCTCTTTGTGTTTTTCTTGTAGAAACAATGCATTGGTCATCAAGAGGAGGCTTTAATGGGTTTGTTGTGTTAATGAGTGTTTTTATGTTGTGCTTTGCTGCAAACTCACAGCTAAATACTGATTTTATTCGAAAACGTGCCCGAATGTTCTTCAAATTGTGAGGAGAGAAGTTATGAAAGCAATCAAGGTAGAGACGAGAATGGCAGCTTCTCTGATCAGGCTTCACTTCCATGATTGCTTTGTGAATGTGAGTGTAGGCATCATATCATATATATAATTCATATTAATTAGCTTAATATCATGTCAAAATGTTGCATTTTATGTCTTGTTTATAATTTTGGATTGATAAATATACAATGGAGTGGGTATGCTTATATATGTATAAACTCTTAGCATTTAGTTATCGATCTATTGCTATCAACTTTTTTCTAAAGCATGACTAGGTCATCAATTATTAACATAACAACATTAACTTCTTCTTCTTCTTCTTCTTTGCTAGGGTTGTGATGCATCACTCCTGTTGGATGGAAGTGATAGTGAAAAACTTGCCTTGGCTAACCTGAACTCAGCCAGAGGATTCGAAGTGGTCGACACGATAAAAGCTGCTGTGGAGAGTCAGTGCAGTGGAGTTGTATCCTGTGCTGATATATTAAGCATAGCTGCAAGAGATTCTACTCTACTGGCAAGTTTAATATATTTTCTTATAATATTTGTATATATATATCTGTGCAGAATTAATATATGTTGACAATTTGCAGAGTGGAGGACCTACATGGAAAGTTCAATTGGGAAGAAGAGATGGATTGGTAGCAAACCTGACAGCAGCAAACACTACACAGCTTCCTTCTCCATTTGAAGGCTTAAATTCAATCATTAGCAAGTTTGTTGCTGTTGGTTTAAACATCACAGATGTGGCGTCCTTATCAGGTGCTCATACCATTGGACAAGCTAAGTGTGCAACCTTCAGCAACAGATTGTTCGATTTTGGAGGAACAGGATCTCCTGACGCTACAATTGAAACAAGTATGCTCTCCGATCTGCAGAGTATCTGCCCCATCAATGGCGATGGAAACAGAACAACTGCTTTTGATAGAAACTCTCAAGATCTATTTGACAACCACTATTTCCAGAACTTGATCAACAATAGGGGTGTCCTAAGTTCAGACCAAATCCTGTATTCAAGTGATGAGGCTGCATCCACCACTAAAACTCTTGTTCAAACCTATAGCACTAATCCAAGCCTTTTCTTCACTGACTTTGCCAATTCCATGATCAAAATGGGGAATATAAGTCCACTTACTGGGTCCAACGGCGAGATTCGTAAGAATTGCAGGGTGGCTAATTCATAAACTGATATAAAAATTATTATGTACTGAAATTTGCTATGTCTTATATGGACCTATGGTGTGAAGTAGTTATATGAATGATCAGTGTGAAATTAATGCATTCGATCCAAACATGATCCTGTGATTTTTGTTTTATTCAATAAAAGCCAAAGCTCATAACAGCAAAAAAGACCAGTAAAGAACATACAATATATAACAAACAGTTTATCAACTTTGCAGGCAACAATATCATCCCTGGCTAGTTTTTTTTTAACAAAATTCAAGTCATCCATTACTTTTCAAGTGTAGTTACAATGGATCATACATTTGAAACTCTATATCTAAACTATGAACAATTAATACACTAATCATCATCAATTAGCTGCTGGGTTTGCTAGTGTGACTGAATGATCCTGTATCTAGGTAGACCTAAACTATCATGGACTAAATCACGGTGAATTGGTGCAGGTGGACATTCCAACCAAACCGGCAATGGAAAACAAAGTCCCATATTGGCGAGGATATCCGCGACCACGTTCCCTTCTCTGTATACATGCGAACAACTGATATCCATTTCTTGAACCAATGACTTACATTTTAACCACCTATCAACCAGCTCAGCGGGAACCTTGTGCAAGCTATCCGTAGTCAAAAGCTTGAGCGCCATCGTGCTGTCACTCTCGATCCACAGATTCCTCCATCTTCTTGAGTGTGCCAACTCCACAGCCATAATGATCCCCATCAACTCTGCGAAAACCGAGTCTTTGAAACCAAGGTTCGCCGCAAACGCTCCTATATATCGTCCATTATCAACCCTAAACACGCCCCCACATCCTGCTGGACCAGGGTTACCTTTGGAGCAACCGTCTACATTAACTTTAATGCAATTAGTTCCTGTTGGCGGATGCCAAACAACCCTATAAAACCCTGGAGAGTTCACCATTGATAAAATAAAAAACAAAAAAATAGAGAAAAGAAAAAACAAGAAATACAATGATCTTAAACGAAGAAACAAGAAATAGTCTTGAAATGGAAACGTATGTTAGCAGATATATTATATAAGATAACATTTCCTTTTCCTTGCTATAAAAGTTGTGAAATCCATATGAAAGTAGGATTGGCAAAATTGCAGTAAAATACCCTGATATTTATCATTAATACACAAAAAAAGCCAGATTATGATTAATTACACATAAATACCCTTGATCGCAATAACTAGACTTACTGAAATGTCCACATTGCCCCTCATTTAATTCTTTTATCGATATTATAATATTATTTATTTAAATCATTTTAATAACAATAACTTAAAAATTAAAAGCTCAATTTAATAATTATAATCTCCATGTCATCGTAACGAACATTAAAAAAAGAAAGTTTTTTAAAAAGAGTAATACTAGAGGACCCAAAAAAATAACCCAAATTTTGAACCCAAACCTATGTGGCAACATCACATAGGATCTTTGGGAAGAGTAACGTGTGTCCATGTTGTGTGTGATGTTGTCACATAGATTTGGGTTCAAAATTTGGGTTAGTTTTTTGGGTCCTCTAGCATTACTCTTTTAAAAAACCAATAAGAAAATCACTAAATTCACAATCTCCTTCTTCAAACATTAAAGAAAAAAAAAAAAAAATCTCAATTTACAAATCTAAATGTTGTACCCGATTCACCAAAATCCCCATCTTCAACTTCTTCCTTTCCATCAAATTTTAAGCTACAAGAAATGGAAAAAAGAAGGGAAAAAAAAAAAACCACCAAAAAAAGAAACTCAACCAAATCATCCATGATTCGATCCACAAGTCATCGATAATATGTGGAATTACTGTTCTCAAAACTCAAACCAACAAAGTCAACAAAACAAATGTAAAAGAAAAAGAAAAAAAAACTGAAAGCGGTAAGATGAGTGGTCCACCGCCGGCGGTGGAAGGTGGAGGGACGGAGGCGGTCGAAGGTTGGTGGTCCATGGAGGAGATGAGGGAGATCCATACCAGATCCTCATTGGAGATCTGGTTGAATGAAGCTTTGGTTTGGTGCGATCGCCCGTATTTAATTTAATTTAATTTTTTTTATTGTTTCACTTATTTAGTATTTTTTATTGTTTTTTTTTCCAAAAAAAATAAAATAAAAAATTTCTTCTCATTTATTCATTTATTTAATCTTTTTTTATTGTTTTTTTTTTTTTTCAATTTTTTTTTTAGTAATGCTACATTGCCCAAATTGATGCCCAAATGATGTGGCAATACTTTAGACCATTCATTTAAATCATGCAAATCTAATACAATTTAAATGAATGGTCTAAAGTGTTGCCACATCATTTGGGCACCAGATTTGGGTATCAAATTTGGACAATGTAGCATTATTTTTTATTTATTTATTTATTTATTTTTTTTTACATATATATATATATATATATATATAAATGTTCAAGCCAGTGCGCATTAATGTAAATATATAAGAACATTGAATATGAACCATTCATTTTCCATGCTTTGACTCAGTGTGTATGCACTTGTCAAAATTATGATTGCACATTTTCCCCCGGATCCCTAGTGCGCATTAATGTAAATATATAAGGACATTGAATATGAACCATTCATTTTCCATGCTTTGACTCAGTGTGTATGCACTTGTCAAAATTAGGATTGCACATTTTCCCCCCGCATCCCCATCCCCATCCCCATTTGAGGAATTTTTTTTAGGGGGAAATGGGTGGGGATTGGAATGATTTTCATCCCCAAATTGAAATGGGGATGAGGATGAGGATGGGGATGGGGAGACCTTTCCCCATTCCCATTTCTCCCACTAATATATTGGAATGGGGATGGGGATGGAGAGAGGTCCCCCATCACTATTTCCCCTAAAATATTATAAATATAATTATATATATATTTTAATTTTTTTTTATTATTTGAAAACCTAATTATATAAACCTTATTTACACTAATGGATTATTGAAATACTTTATTTTGTAATGGATTTTCTTTTATATTTATAATCCACTAATGGATATTATTTTGTATTTGTAACTGAATGTTTTTTTTTTTAGTCAAACGGGGAAATGGGGAAACAAGGAAACAGAGAAAAATGGGGAAAAATGGGGAAAATTGGGAACTGGGGTTGGGGATGGAGGTACCTCCCCCAAAAATTCCCCATCCCCATTTTCCCCAGATTGGGGGTTGGGTAAGGGTTTGGGAAATGAGGATGGGGATAGGGGTGGGGGGACCTATATCCATCCCCATTTCCCTAATGTGCAACAAATGGGGAACTGGGGTTGGGGTTGGGGTTGGGGATGGAGGTATCTCCCCCTAAAATTCCCCATCCCCATTTTCCCCAAATGGGGGGGCGAGGCGGGGCGGGTAAGGGTTTGGAAAATGAGGATGAGGATGGGGATGGGGGGACCTATATCCATCCCCATTTCCCCAATGTGCAACCCTAGTCAAAACTTCTCCATAATGAGTGGTTCACATTCAATGTCTTTATATATTTATATCAATGCACACTGATGTGAATGTGACTGTATATATATTGTAAGGTTCCTATTTGTTGATTGGCTCATTTCGTGGACAAACCACATGTTGGGGATTCTTTGTAAGGGTAGCTTAAGTGTTGGTATTATTGCTCAATGCCCTTTGAAGACCTCGTCTTGATAAGCACCGAAGGTAAATTTCTATGTGCTTACTTGTCTTGAAGAGATAGTTGCACACACTCACAACTCATGCATATGTTTAATCCTTGTATGTTGTGTGTCTTATTTTTGTGCATTAATGTTCATTAACATCTCTTCTTGCATGTTATGTTGATTGCATCTTGCATATCCAATTGCCTTGTCATGTTTAGACTTAGGATTGCATTTTTGTAATGGGCGCTCTCAAAAGCGCTCTACGAACAGCGCCCATCGAGCGCTGTACAGACCTGATCGATTTAATTCGGTCGCTGTACAGGCGCTGTACAAAGCGCTGTACGTACAACGCCACTCTGTTTTCCCGAGAGAACAGAGTTGGGGCGCTGTATAGAGGCGTTCTACTTACAGCGCCCAAGGCAAAATAGTGGTGTCACTTATCAAAACGACCACATTTCATCTTGACACCCTATATATATGCCACTTTGACTTTAGGTCAATTAAGAGAGTTCATATTCAGATTTCATACTTAGGATATTTTTCAAAGAGAAGAAAAATTCCAAGAACTCATTTTTAATTACTCAAACACCTTTTCATGATCATCAATCATCATCTAGCATCATCTTTGATCATCTAGATGTCTTTTTGCATGGATTCTTCATCATACTTTGCTTGGCAAGTTTTTCACTAATATTTTACATATTTTGTGTTTTTCTTAACAAGCAATCTCAATTTATTACTTGTATGATTTTTATATATCTTTTGATACAAGATTGAGATTAGTGTGTTGTATGTTTGAGAAGTTGTATTGTGATAGCTAATTAGGTTTTGTGCTTAATCTTGATTAGCTAAACTATTTGACATGTCATTTAGTTTTAATATCTACGATTGTTCTAATTGCATATTCATCATCTTAGATAAGCATATAGGGTTTCCCTTGCTCTATGTGGCATTTTAGATATTCATATATTCACTTAGGGTGTTAATCTCTTCATTGAGAAGTAAGACTTGTGTGGCTTCCGGGATTAGGTTGCCTTTTGTCACAAGCAATTGTAAGTCTTGTGTGATGACTGAGATTAGGTCGTACACCGGGATTAGGTGTTCACATAAGCAATTGGACTAGGTTCACTCATACCGGGAGTAGGTAGTGGTAGTGAGTTACATACCGGGATTAGGTTGTAATCTTCATTATCATTAGTGGATTCGAGGTTCGAGTGTGGCGCACTTACCAGCCCGTGGTTTTTCCCGTGAGGGTTTCCACGTAAATATCAAGTGTTATTTAAATTCCGCACATATTACACTTATTATATAAATTGACTAGTCAGGGGCATTTTCATAATATTGACTTCACACGAAAAATTAGGTAAAATCGATTAAAATCCATTCACCCCGCCCCCCCCCCCCCCCCCCCCCCCCCCCCTCTAGATTAATATTAGACACAGCGAGTATTTGTTTTATATATATATATATATATATTAGTCTTTTTATTACTAGGTCGAATTGATATAATTACTTGTATGTGGGCCATTGGATTTAAAATAGCCTTAGATGCGCTTGGGCTGAGCGTTCGTTATGGTTGAATGTGATTGAGAAAAAGATCCAATTCCGGCGATCGGAGTATAAGTGAGTAGAATTTCGAGACACTAAAGAGCTTGTTCTTAGTTCTGATTTTTAAGAGAGCAACTGTGATTGAGTTTCCTCTTATTTATAGACCCAACCTTCTTTCCAATGCCCACCTGATAAGTTTTATTGTGGGAGAGATTTTCGGAGAGATTTCCTCCCTTTTTGAATCAGCCGTTTCCCATCTCATGTAACTGAAGCTTGACCCAGTCTTCAAACAGTAAAGATTTAACTGATGCAAGTCTTGGGTCGACCTGCTACTCGTGAGCTTAGATAGGTTTTAACATAAATGGTTTGGGCTTTAAGCGTTGGGCCCAACGGACCATTTTTGGTTACCACAATATTTATCATTTTTTTTGAAAGAAAGAGGTAACCATTACACAACAAACGAAAAAACAGCAGGGCTGGTATCCAGCCAAAATCGTTCCTGCACAGAGGAAAAGGCAATCGATGCTAATCTATGCGCCAAGGAGTTCCCCTGAAAAGAGGAGGCCAGGCACTTACAATTACCAGCATCAGAAATTAAAGCCTTGATATCTTTTACAATAGAGTTAGAGTCCCCCCGAAAATTATTAGTGCATTTCAGGGAGGAAATAACAGACTGGGAAGAAGTCTCCAAGAAAGAAATGTGAAAATGGTAGAACTTAGCCAACATCAGGCCTACATGTAAGGCCATCAGCTGGCCAATCTCCTTGGAGAAAGAACCCCTAATCAAGGCCGAGCGAGCTACAAGCACTTTCCCTTTATCATCTCTGATTGTCGCCCCCACACCCATGCTTCTAGAAGATTTCCGAATGATAGCATCAGTATTGAGCTTCAATAAACCCGGGGGAGGAGCAATCCAATCCATAGGGGTTCTGGCAGTGGAGGGAGGATGAGAAGTGGAAAGGGCTTGCCTGGAATTTTGGAACTCATCCATAAAGTCTGTAGCCCAAGAAACGACCATTTCTGGGCTCCTAACCTTACCACAGTTCAAAAGGGAATTCCAGCTCTCCCAAATCGCCCACGAGATCATGCAAAAGAGGTTAAGCTGGTAAGGGAATTTGTTTACCAGTGCATTGAAAACGTCCATAGCAGGCAGAGGTTTCAACTTGGCTAGAGCAGAACTGAAAGCAGTGAGAGCCCAGATTTCCTTAATAGCTTTGCACCAAAACAGAGCATGGTTAGTCGATTCCATCTGGGAGTTACATCTGCAGCACCGGGCAGAAGAGCCAATTTTCCACTTCCAGAGGTTCTCCTGAGTTAGGATTGCATTGAGACATGCCCACCAAATGAAAATTCTGACTTTGGGGGGATTTTGAGTCTCCACAATTGATTCCACCATTTGCTAACATAGGAGGTATTAGAGGCTGAGGCTTGAGAGCTGGAGGAGAGGCCTAAATTATAGCCACTTCTTACCGAATATTCCCCCGACTTTTCATAATGCCACCGAATAGTGTCCTTTCCACCACTCCAACTAATAGGAATCGACTGAACAGCCTCCACATCTGAAGGGATCAGCACCTTAGAAAGCAGCTCAGAATTCCATCCCCGTCTATACCTGTCAATAAAGTCAGAAACTAATACATTAGTGCCTGGGTCGTGAGTGACCGGTTGGGATGATCTAGGCTTAGGGATCCATTTATCTTTGAAGACTCTAATGGTGCTACCATCCCCTACCGACCATCTTAACCCTTTGGAAAGTAGCTCCCTTCCCCAAATTATACTTCTCCACAGATGAGAACAGCTTGCCTTAGTGAGAGCCGAGAGGAATTCACTATCTTTGAAATACTTAGCCTTTAGGACTTTAGCAGCCAAGGAATCTGGGTTGGAGGTGATGCGCCACGCTTGTTTAGCAAGAAGAGCTTGATTGAAAAGGGATAGATCTTTGAACCCCAAACCCCCTTCGTTCTTCGGGCGACACATGTTCTTCCAGCTGACCCAATTAATTTTCCGATTACCCCCGTTCGATCCCCACTAGAACTTAGAGATAATCAAACTAAGCTCTTTACACAACCCAAGCGGGATTTTGAACATACTCATAGCAAAAGAAGGCACGGCTTGAGCAACCGCCTTTATGAGGACCTCCTTGCCACCGAAGGAGAACAAATTGCCCTTCCAGCCACTCATCCTTTTCCGAAGCCTTTCCTTAATATTCTGAAACAGTTGTCACTTATTCCTACCAATCACGGAGGGAAGGCCTAAGTACTTATCCTGAGCATTACCATCCATGATCTCGAGAAGACTTCGGATTTCCTTCCGAACCACCGTTAGGACTTTCGGGCTGAAGGTTATCATTGACTTCTGTAAGTTGATTTGCTGCCCCGACCCTTTCTCATAAGTCTGAAGGATATCCCGGATTCGAATACAACTTTCCGGAGAGGCCTTACAAAACAAAATGCTGTCATCAGCAAAAAACAAATGGCTGATGAGAGGGCTCCCTCTACAACACCTGGATCCCAGAAAACGGCCATTCCTTTTAGCCTTTGTTATCAGTCCGGAAAAGGCCTCCGCACATAGCAAAAAAAGATAAGGAGACAGGGGGCATCCCTGTCTCAGGCCCCTAGTCGGAGTAACCGAATTAACCACATGCCCATTCAAAAGGAAGGAGATCCTAGAGGTTGAAATGCAGTCTAGAACTAAATTTATCCATGAGGCCGGAAAGTTCATCTTCTTCATTATCGCCTCTAGAAAAGCCCATTCCACCCTATCGTATGCCTTGCTCATATCGAGCTTCAATGCCATTTGACCTCTCGTAGTTGACTTCTTACGGCTAAGAGAATGAAGCGATTCAAAGGCAACCAAGATGTTGTCAAATATTTGGCGGCCTAGAACAAAGGCTGACTAAGGGAGAGAGATGGTTCCGGGTAGAAAAATTTTGAGTCTGAAAATACAAATATAAGCTCGCGTGCGTGTCTAAACAACCTAGAGGGGGGGGGGGGGGGGTGAATGGGTTGTTAATCGATTATTACCAACTTTTCGATTAGTCAAAATTAATCACAATTAACCAAAAACACACATATAATAAAATCAAGTATAAAATGCGGAAATTAAAGAACACTTGATTTTTACGTGGAAACCCACACGGGGAAAAACCACGGGCTGATGTGTGCGCCACACACGGTCAACGAAATCCACTATATGAAAAGGAATCTACACCCTCAAGTGATTCTCGGACTCTCACCCTAGATAACCTCAGGTTATGGACACTACCACTCGCCACTCTTGGTTCAATCCCTAGTGATATCCCTTGATACACTACTCTTGGCGTGAGCAACCCCTAATCTACCCAATGGGCCTTTTACAGTGGCACTCGACCAATTGCTTGAGCACTACACACGGGTAGCCACAAGACTTTCCTTGCTTGTGAAACTTCACCAAGAAGTCACAAGACTTTGACTCAAGAAGAGAATAAAAAAGTCTAAGTGTATCACAATGATGCACAAATGCAATGAGTGCTAGACTAAACACTATATGCTTAACTAGATGTTATAATGCAAGTGAACATCCTAGTTATCAACAAAGCCTACATGTACATACATGTAAACTCAATTAGATGCAAAGAGATTCTAGCAACCTAATTGTCAACAAAGAAAGCCAAATCAACTCAAGTTGTCAATAAACATGGCAATGACTATGAATATGCAATCAACAAATGCAATCAATGAATAGTCAATCAAAATGCCAATCAACAAGAGTTATCAACAAACATGGCAAGGACAATAAATGCAATTAACAAATGCAATCAATAAATTGTCAATCAATCAAGGCCAATCAACACAAGTTGTCAATTAATAATGGCAAGGCCTAATAGCATGCAATCAACTAATGCAATTAACCAAACAAAATGCCAATCAATTTAAGTTGTCAAAATCATGGCAATGATACTAAATGCAATTAACAAGTGCAATTAATCAAACAAAATGCCAATCAACATAAGTTGTCAATGAACATGGCATAGACTCTAAATGCAATTAACAAATGCAATCAATGAGTCCTACACAAAAATTGTCTAAATGCAAATCATATAGACTTAGCTAGATGTTATCAATCACAAAACAATCCTAGCTATCAAACAACACATAAACATTCAAAAGTTTAACTAGTTGATTAAAAGACAATCTATCAACCTAGTCATCAATAAATCATACAAGAATGTTTATGACATAGCTTTTTAGGCAAGAATGACCTAATCAATTAAGCTATCAAAATACAAACCCAATCATGTCATAACTTCACTAAATATGCAATAAGAGTGAAGATTTGCTAAACTAAGCAATTAAAGACATGTCTTGACTAAGATAGAACAATAAATGAAGATGTGGTGTTTGTTCTACTTACCAAGTCAAGAATGATGAAGACCCATGGAAGGATGATGCATGAAACATGTTAGATGCACATGGGTTTGGGTTTGGAGAGTTAAAGGAGCAAGCTTGAAGCTTTCTTGAAGCTTTCTCTCTCTAGGGTTTACTTTCTCTCTCTTGGATCTGATTTTTGGCTCCTTAGACCGAGCAAGGAAGAAGAGAATGTATATATAGTCCAAAAATGAAATGACATCGTTTTGGAAAAGTATCAGAAAAAGGCAAATCTGCGCCCTTGATTCTGCGGTCGGTGTCCGCAGAATGAGGGCGCCGAATACCAACAGTCGCGTGATGACTTTGGATTATGCGGCCTAAATCTGCACCCTTGGCCGCCAAAAAAGGGCGCCGAAATGAGACCTGACTTTCTGGTCCCTTTCGGTGGCCTTGTTTTGCGGCCCCTTAACGCCGAACCAAGGGCGCCGAAAAACGGTGGCCTATTCTGCGCCCTAGGGCGCCGAATCAAGGGCGCCGAATGTCCCTTGGAAAGGCCAATGCACCTAATGCCTAAAACATGACATGACATTCAAAAATAAAAAAGGTGCAATCAATTTAGCATGCATGGGAATGTATAATCATCATGAAAAACTCACCAAGCATTGGACACACCAAAAATATGCAATTATGAAAATGCATAAGTGTGATAAAGCATGTAAGCACACAATCAATAAAAAACACAAGTGCAATCATATAAATGCAATGAGAGTGTGTGTGTGCAAACATATAAAAGCAATCATATAAATGCAATAAAAATGTGTGCAAGATGACATAGAAGCACAAATCAATGAAACACAAATGCAAGGTAACACATACAAGATATATAACAATGCATGCAAGTGTGTGTGAGCTAAAAGACATAGATGCACAAACTAAGGAAACACACATGCAAAGTAACTAATACACAATATATAAAGATGCATGCAAGTGTGTGTGTGCACCTAATCTCTTCAAGAATCAAGGTCAAGTGATATACCTTTAGAAGCTCTTGAAGTCACCTTGGGAAGTCCGGAAGCTTGCCAACCACGAAGTCCTAAGCTACCAGTCACATACCAATCCCAATGTGGTGTGTCATGAAATAAGCCAATCAAAAGTGAGGCACTTACAGAGTCTAGAGGCCATTGCTTTCATAACAATTTTGTAGACCACGCTACACAGGGAGATGGGTCTGAAATCTTTGAGATTAGTCGGATTCTACACTTTCGGAATAAGAACCACGTTAGTATCATTGAACCCACGAATCGACTCCGCCCCATTTAAAACATTCAGACAAACCCCCGTGATATCCTTCTTAATCAGGCCCCAAGATTTTTGAAAAAAGATGGCATGGAACCCGTCTGGTCCTAGGGCTTTAGTGGGTTAAGATCAAATACAGCCGATCAGACATCTTCAGCAGTGTACCTGGTCGCTAGCGACTCACTCATAGCCGCTGACAACTTGGGTTTCAAGGCTGCTGTGGCATTTTGGATATCCAGGGCCGACGGGTTGGTGGAGCTGAAAAGAGATGAAACTAATTATAGCACGGTGTGTATAAAACTATCTAGAGGGGGGGTGAATAGATTTTACGCTTTTTACCCAATTTTTTGTGTTAGTCAAAATTACGAAAATGCCCTCAAGATAATATAAACAAGCAAGTGTAATATGGTGCGGAAATTAAAACAACACTTGATTTTTACGTGGAAACCCTCACGGGAAAAACCACGGGCTATGTAAGTAAGCCACTCTCGAACCTCGAATCCACAAAATGTGCAAACGATTACAACCTACTCCCCAAAGTAATCACACACCTACCTAATCCCGGTATGAGTGAACCTAGTCCGATTTTGCTTGCGATATAAGCAACCTAATCCCGGATGCTACACACAAGACTTACTTTCTCTATGAAGAGAATACAACCCTAAGTGAATATATGTGAATATCCAAAATGCAACATAGAGCAAGGGAAACCCTATATGCTTATCTAAGATGATTAATATGCAATTAAGAACAATCCTAGATATCAAAACTAAATGACATGTCAATTAGTTTAGGTAATCAATATTAAGCACAAAACCTAATATGCTAGCACAATACAACTTCTCAAACATACATCATACTAATCTCAATCTTGTATTCAAAGTATATAAAATAACATACAAGTAATTAATTTGAGATTGCTAGATAAGAGAAACACAAAATATGTAAGATATTAGTGAAAAGCTTACCAAGCAAAGTATGATGAAGAATCCATGCTAGATGACATCTAGATAATCTAAGATGATGCTAGATGATGATTGATGATCATGGAAAAAGTGTTTGAGTGATTAAAAATGAGTTCTTGGAATTTTTCTTCTCTTTGAAAAATATCCTAAGTATGAAATCTGAATATGAACTCTTGTTATTGACCTAAAGTCAAAGTGGCATATATATAGGGTGTCAAGATGAAGTGTGGTCGTTTTGATAAGTGACACCAATATTGCCTTGGGCGCTGTACGTAGAGCGCCCCTTGTACAGCGCCTATACAGCTCCCTTGCTCTGTTTTCACGAGAAAACAGAGAGGTACTGTACGAACAGCGCTTTGTACAGCGCTCGTACAGCGCCCAACAAAAATGCATCAGACCTGATGCATTTAAATGACATTTTTTGCATCAGGTATGATGGGCGCTGTTCGAACAGCACTTTGTAGAACGCTTTGAACAGCGCCCTTTGCAAAGAAAGAATCCCAAGATTATGCATGACAAGGCAATGGGCAATGCAAGATGCAATCAACCTAACATGCAAGAAGAGATGTTAATGAGCATTAAGGCACACAAATAAGACACACAACATACAAGGATTAAACATATGCATGAGTTGTGAGTGTGTGCAACTATCTCTTCAAGACAAGTAAGCACTTAGAGTATTACCTTTGGTGCTTGTCAATAGTGAGGTCTTCAAAAGGGCCTAAGCAATAACAACAACATCTAAGCTACCCTTACAAAGCATCCCCACATATGGTTTGATCACGAAATAAGCCAATTAAAAACAACGGGAATCCTAACAAGAGAGTTGAAGAAAACACTCACAACCTGGGCTATTTCGTCCCCTGTATCCTGATAATGGCCCTCGTTGTCCAGGAGACCAGTTATGAAATTTTTCCTTTTCCTCCTAGTAGCCCACGCATGGAAAAATTTTAAGTTCCTGTCACCAGCTTGAAGCCAGTTAGACCTGGACCTCTGCTTCCAATAAATCTCATCCCTATCAAGTAAACCTTCCACTTCCTTCTCCATTAGCTTAATAGAGTTCATAATCCCAGGCTTCCCGCTACACCTATACAATTTCTCAATCTCCTTGTTCTTTATCTTGACCTGTTTACGGATATTCCTGAACCGGGTACCACTCCAATCCATAAGTTTTGAGGCATAGCCGGAAAGCTTCCCCTTCAAGTTGTGGGCCGTTACACAAGTTCTGTTCTCTTTCCAGACTTCAGACACAACACTGTTATAGTCTTCTTCCTTAAGCCAAAAGGGCTCAAAACAAAAGCCTCTATTTCTGTCCTTAGGAAACGGGTTCACTGGGTTGCAATTTAGAAGCATATGGCGATGATCTGAAGAGTTGAAGTCTAGGTGAGTTACTTTAGCATTCCAAAACTTGTCCCTCCATTGATTATTCGCCAGAAAACTATCAAGTCTTTCTTGAATGTTCCCCATCCCATCTCTTTTATTGTTCCAGGTATGCCTCGGTCCTGAGAAGCCCAGGTCGTGGAGACTGCAATCATCAACTGCCTGACGGAACTGCAACATTCCAAAGATATTCTTGTTTGATCCCCCAACCTTGTCATGCACACTAAGTAATTCATTAAAATCTCCCCTACAAACCCAAGGAAGACTGTTTATATCCTTAAGCCGATGGAGAAGAGACCAGGACGAACTCCACTTGCTGACATTTGGTTCACCATAGAACCCCGAAAAACGCCACAGAAAGCCGTTCCCCATTCTAACATAAGCATCAATATGTCCCGACGAATAAGAAAGAACTATAATAACTAGATCATCTTTCCACAGGAGTAATAAACCACCACTATTTCCTACACTATCAACACTGAAGCAGCCATTATAACCGAGCACATCCCTTAAATTACTAGCCTTATTACCACTAATCTTTATCTCTGATAAGAAAACCAAACTTGGGGAATGGTTTTTTAGCAACCTTTGCAAGGCCGCGAATGCACGGGGGTTCCCCAGCCCCTGCACATTCCAACTAACGCCTATCATTGCTCTCGGATAGCCTATACTTTAGGCTCCACCGATATCATGGGTTCCGACTTCGGAACTATTACCTTACCTCTCTTGAGTTCCCTTATTTATGTTTCCGAAAGATTAAAAACCACTTTTCTCTTGCAAGCACTCGTTACCTCTTCCATGGAACTTCCTGTAACAACATCCTGGTCAGTGTGGGAACACGGGATCAAGACCTTATTCTTCGCTGGACTTTTACCTTTCCTAGGGACAACTTTATTTTTGGGAGGGGTGGGGTAGGTTAACGTCCTTTTCGGAGATCTCCTAATAGCCTTACTAACCACTAGAAGTTTGTGGAAAGGACTAGAAATCCTTCCTGCTGCCATCGATTGTTGACTTTCTCTAGCAAGTCTCTTCCACTTCTTGGAAGATTTCTTTTTTGGTGAAGGAAGGGGATTAGGGATTTCAGTTTGCATAGGTTGAGGGGATAAATCTTCTACTGATTCCAGACTATCGAAATTGTGACGGGTTGGCCCCTTTAGAGTAGAGGGCTTGATGCACGGCTGGATAACTAATTCTATAGAAGGACCAGCTGTGGGTTCATTTCCCAATTGGGCCTGCTCTACTGAAAGCCCAACATTTCCACCCCTTGGCCCATCCATAGACATCTCTTCCAATGTGGTAGGCCCAATCACCCCATCAGCTGTTAGGGTTTTCTGGTTTGTAACTGCTGACATCTTCTTCTTCGCCACCTCCTGTTTATCCAGAACTTCCTTTTGCGCTGCTAGGAATCCTGGTCTCAGACTGATAGATCCATCTCCCTCAGTATTGATCGCTCTAAATATGTCTATGTTTTGAGCGATTATTTCCTCCCTTTTGTTTCCGTTTTTGAGGTATTTATAATATTTAATATTGATTATTAGTGTTTTCAGGTATTTTCCTCTACCAAAGTGATTTTTTTTCCTTATTGGAAAATTGGAGGGAAAAAGGGCGAATTTGGAAGAAATTGGGAATCTGCGAGTACGTAATCGCAGGACCAACCTTGCAGATTTTCTCCAGAAGGTGCTGTGACATGACGCTACGTCAACGTTCTCACAAGTTGTGTTTCCTAATCAGTTCCAGGCCATGCTGCGAGTAGAAACTGCGAGTACCTTCTAGTAGAGCATAACTCGCAGTCCAACTTCAGACGCAACTGCTACCTCTTGACTGCGAGACCAGCCTAGCAGAACCAACTGCGACTTCAATATTGCGAGTTCATACTCGCAGATTTCAGATCTAAGAAAAGCCCAGAACCAACTGTGAGAGGAGAACTGCGAGCTTGGTCAAGCACTAGCTTACGCTGCGAGATCATTACTGCGAGCACATGCTCGCACATTTCAAAAAGAACTCACAGATTCGAGTCAGCCACCTCTTTTTCAGCCTGATATTTTCATACATTATATATACATAATATCTAGATTAACCTAAATATATAGAGATATAGAGAGAGATAATTTTTAGTGTAATTTTTGAAGACTTAGAGATATTTTATAGACTAGATACTATTAACTTTGTAGAACTCAAATAGTTTCTTAGTTTTAGATTGGATCAAAGAACTCTTGTGAAAAAGATAAAAGAAGAAGGTTGCAAGCAAGAGTGAAGGACTTCATCCAAGCTTATGGGTTGTATTACTTTCTCTTTTTCTTTACCTTTATTTGTAGTTAATATGATGTGTAGCTAAATCTCTTGAGATGTGAGGGATTGATGCTCATGAGTTGTTAATTATGATATAAATCAATTGACTATTTATATTTTATTCTATCTTGTTTAAGTATGTGCAATTAATGTGTGACCAACACATTCAATGCAAGAATTCCTTGCATAATAACATTCAATGTTTTATTAAGTGGTTGGGTAGAAATAATTTGTTTGACCAAAACATTATTATACTCATTTACTTTTCTTTGTGGTGTTCATTATTTGTTCATTACTATGTTCATTAATGACACTAGCCCTTTTTGAATTAAGAAATCTAGTCTAAGCATCCTTTGACATCTTAGGATGATTAGATGTTGGTTATCTTGCTAAAGACTTTTTAAATTGGGGTCACATACTAGATAGATAAATAGTGCTTAAAGTTATATTGACGGATGATTATGAAAACACTCATGTTCTATCGTTTTCCCTTGTATCTCATTTGCTTACAATATCTTTCTTTATAGTTTAATCGTGTTACTTTGTAGTTAATATTTTCAATTAAAGTAGAGAAGATATATTCCACTTCTATTAATCCGTTTACTTCCCCTTTTAGAGTTCTCGTGGGAACGATAACCCCTTACTTGTGTCCGCTATACTTGACAACGATCCGTACACTTGCGGAGGGTTATAGACTCGCGCACTCATCTTTCTTTTTATCGTACATACCATTAGCATTATTTTTATTTAGAGGTACGTCTGGAGTGCGTCAAGTATCTTGAGAGGTTCTAGAGGATCTCACCTTTTCTGAAGAGCTCCCATTCCCTGAAGATTGGAATCTAGGTTTGGACTTCTCTGAAGTAGAGGCTTTTAGCCAAGAGCTGAATCTTAGAGGGGAGCCCTCTAGCGCCACCTTCCTTGCTTCCTCATTTAGACATTCCTTCATTCCATGACCAATTTTGCCACATGCATAGCAGAATTTCGGGAGCCTTTCGTATTTCAAGGCCACCATTGTTACCTTATCGCTTGTTGTTAGCTTCAAACAAAGCCACCGTTTCAGGGGTTTAGAGATGTCAATACGGACTTTAACTCGTAGATATTTGCCCCAGCATTCTCTCGATTCAGATGGGATTTCCACTACCTTTCCGATCTGCTCCGCTAACCACTTCGCTGACCTTCTATTCATACACAAAATAGGGATATCGTGGATTTGAACCCAGAAGTCTGCTCTGCTGAAGCTCAACCTTGAGATATATATTTCCTTCCCCTATAGGTTTCTCCAGCACTATAAGGCTGTTCCCAAAGTGCCATGGTCCTCTTTGCCACACCCGATTCCTATATTCACATTTGTTGAAATAGAACATGAATAGGTTATCTCCCACAAGTTCAACTTCAACCTGACCATAAGGGTTCCAGATCTGTTCAATTAGACCCTTAAACGCTTTTCTATTCACCTTCTTACCAAATAACACCTTCCCTACCAGGCATCTATCTACGTCCTTTGTCCCATCTATACTTGTTTCCTCAGACATTTCACGAACTACTCCATCTTCATCTCCTGGGGATAGGTTTTCATACAATTTTGTAATGTCGACCTCACTCATAGCTAAAAACGGGAAAACACCTAAGGAAACTGAGAGATCTGGAAGACCCCACTAAAGGTAACTACTACTTTCGATTGGAGAAGACACAGCTTCCGGTAGGACCCCACTGCTCACACACTGTCGCTCGCAAATGGAGAGAGAGAGGAGAGAAAAAAAATGGTTCATCAATTTCGTTGTGTTGGACCACAATATTTATCATTACTACACACAAAAATGTTGCTTTTGCCGCAGATATTTTACCGCGGATGTAAATATGTGCCAAATACAATTTAAAAATCAGAATTATTAATTTAAAATTAACATTTACCACGGATATAGGTGTGGCAATGTATTAGCCACACCTGTTTGTTGTGAATATTACTGCTGTATTTAAAAAATAAAAATAAAAAAAATTCAATTTTGTTGTTTGAATAAAAAATAACGATGTCCTTCAAAATCTCTCCCCCACCACTCCAAATTCCTAATCCTCTGCTTCTCTGCCACATCCACTGCCTCCTCCAGGTCACCAACATGATCATCGATCGTCGGGCTCGAGTGTTGAACAAGCACTACAGGCTCGGCTGCTAGGCGGTGCTCACAACTACCTATTCTGCTCGACATCACCTCAATCGACAGACGCCGCTCATGATTTCGCGTCCTTCCCGTTCGACATCGTTTTGGCAATGGACAACAAAAACCCATCAAAAACCGCTCTAACAACTACTCTGAAAGCCACAATTGTCATGAGAGCGGTTTCTGTTGGTGAGCAAACCGACAGCACAACTGCTCCAGATTCAAGCGACCCAAAACATGACCAAACGACATAGAAACCTTTTGTATAATATATCTTTAGAAAAGTATGAAATCTACTTTTTACTCCAATTTACAAAACAAGATTTGGATGTTTGTAGAAAAGTTATGGTCAATTAAGTGACCAAAGGTCAGATTCGGATAGAAACAGAGTTGCCCTGTTTTAGTGCTCTCTTTGGAGATTTCAAAACCAATCCAAACGGTCATGTAATATTACGAATAATATACCATTGGAAAGGTATGGGTGTCTATGTTGTACAGAAATGTTCAAAACTCATTTTGAAACTTTGAATAAAACGTTATGGTCACAAGACCATGCAAAGGTCAGTTTTGAAAACACTTGAAACATTGAAATCCAATCTTTTGAAACTAGACACCTTACACCATTCAACCATACCATATCTAACACTTATCCAAGAGAAGAATGGGACCTTCTCAAATGGTCAACCATCGCACTAAGACATGCACACCATCGTGCAAACGCAGACGTTTCCGATCACCCAAACGGAAACGAATTACATCACACAAAACCACACTTAGATCTAACAATGAAGTGTAAGTGTGATTGTGTAAAGGATGCACATATATAAGCAATTAGAACACAAATGCAAGATGAACAAAGCATGCATGTAGCGTGTGTGTGCACCTAAACTCTTCAAGAGGCAAAGTCAAGGGAATATACCTTTCGCTCTTGAAGTCACGGAGATGCTTGGAAGCTTGCCTTGATAATCATCAAGAAGACCTAAGCTACCCATTACATAATCATCCCGAATGTAGTTTGTCATGAAATAAGCCAATCACAAAATAGAGGTCCTTATATAGTTGTTTTTGACCTTTTGTTTAGGAGTTTTAGGAGATACTAAATCCTAGGAGATTTGGGTTGTTTTCTTATTTAGGAATTTTAGGAGATATCAAATCCTAGGAAATTCGGGTTGCTTTCATTATTTGTTGACATATTCGAAGGCCCTAATTCAGGGCCGGTCCTGAGATTTCGGGGGCCCAAGGCGAACTAAAAAATTGAGGCCCCCAAATCCTGACTTTCAATATATTTTACTTGATTTTTTTCTCTAGTAAATTCTTATAAAATATCATTATAATAACAAAAAATCAAGACTGCAACACAATGAAATAGCAAATAAAAAGTTGCTGAAATAAAATTTTTATAATTACATCAAATAATATATCACTTAAATATTACTCGTCTCACATTTTTAGCAGCAAAAGTACTAATTAAGCTTACATAATCAAGTTTTTCTACTATATTTTTTTCAATTGATAACATAGCTAAGACATTCAATCTTTCTTGTGACATTGTTGACTGAAGATAGGATTTAATCAACTTCAACTTTGAAAAGCTTCTTTCTGCCGATGCAACTATGACCGGTATAGTTAACAAAATTCTATAAGCAATCCATGCATTTGGGAAGCAACCATCCATTTCTTTCAGATAATTCAACAACTTTTTTCATGGGTAGTTGACTAATGACTAGTTGGGTTCTTGACTTCTAGGTTCCATAATACATAATATATACATACAATTATACAAAATTCTAACAAAAATTATAATAGAAAAACGAAATGAGGTTTTTCGGATTAAAAGAAGAAGAAGAAGGAAAAAGGTATTAAATTACCTTCTAAAACAACTACGATTGATTTCAAGAAGAGAGCTTTCAAATTCCAATCTAAGAACAATTACTTACCCACTAATTCCCAATTTCGTAAGAAGCCAAGAATAGAGTTGAGAGAGTAAGAGTTGCCACCTGCCAAGTGCTAAAGAAGTAAATAACTCTAAAATAAAAAAAATTCGAATGTCTGATGCTCTGATGTTTTTTTTTTGATAAACAATGGGCCTTTTTAAATTGGGCATTTTTTTAACAAAAAAAAAAATATGGGCGGTATATAAATTTTTCTTGATGGGCCTTTTAAATGATAATTGATATATAGGTTGTTTTTAAAAAACAATTCTCTACTCGGGCCTAAAGATAAAATGCACAGTAAATGGAATTTGGGGGCCCTAGGCGGCCGCCTCGTGGGCCTATTCTCAGGGCCAGCCTTGCCCTAATTGAGCATATTTGTGTGAGTAGAACTTTAACTTATATTAAAGGTGTGCGTTTTTGGTTTGGTTTGGTTTGGTTTGGGCTGAAGCTCAATGTCAAACCAAACCAAACCAATATGGATCGGTTTGGCTATGTTTCAACCCAAACCAAACCAATGTGATTTTCCAAATCGATTCAAACCAAACCAAAAAGGGTCGGATTGGTTTGGATAGGTTTATTGATTTAGATTTGAACTCAATTTTTTTTGTTGGTATTATACTGTAAAAAAAAATTAAATAAAAAAATCATAACATAAAATATTAATTATTTATAAATAGAAAGTATAGAAAAGTGAAACGAGTAATTACTGTATGTATGTATGTATATATATATATATCCTGATTAAAGACATATTTGATAGCATCTATGCTTTTGAAACCCTAATACATCAATCAATTAGAAGAATTATATCAAAACAAATAAATAAACTATAAAATTATAAAGTAATCAGTAAAAATTATAAAACTTGGACTAAATAGGAAACGTATATGAATTTTATATTTTAGTTTTACTTTCTAAAATATGTAGTTTGGTTTGGGTTGGTGAATTATTTCACTCAACCCCAAACCAAACCACCTTTAATTGGTTTCTTCAAAAGACAAACCGAAGAACCTATTTTTTATATTTGTAATCGAACCAACCCAAACTCTATGGGTTGTGTTGGTCAGTTTGGTTCGGTTAGACGGTTTTTTGCACACCCCCAACTTATATTATATTATATTATAATATATATACACACACACACGTTGGTGTTCACATAAGTGTGCACTTATGTAAATACATGAGTGCATTGAATGTGAGTCGTTAGATTCAACTACTATGACTTAGTCTAAGTAAAAGTAGTTGAATTCAACGACTCATATTCAATGCATTCATATAAAATCCATAAGTGTGCACTTATGTGAACACCACGGTATATATATATATATATATATGTAAGAATTCTCATTTATTGATTGGCTTATTTCGTGGACAAACCACATGTTGGGGTTTGAATTGTAAGGGTAGTTTAGGTGATTGAGGATCAAGCTCAAAGGCCCTTTTTACGACCTCAAGGTGACAAACACTCCAAAGGTATATCTCTAGTGCTTAGTTTTCTTTGAAGAGATTTAGTTGCACACACACACTTAGCATATTTGCATATGTGTGCATTCTCTTCACATGTCACATTTCACACTTGCACTTTGTTGTTTGTATATTATTGTGTGTTTATGTGTTGTGTAATTCGTTTCCCGAAGATTGTTCGGAAATGTCCACGCTTGCACATTGGTGTGCTTGTCTTGTTCGAAGATCTCCTTTGGAGAATGCCCTTGGCTTCTCCTTTGGATTAACCACTTTGCACACTTACACATTGTGTACAAAGTGGAAATAGGGCATTGTCGCCCTTTGTTGGTGTTGCCATGGCGATAGAAAGTTTTATTCCTGAAAATCAATCAGGTATGATGTCACCATGAGATGTCGCTCTGAGACAAATGACGACAAAGAAGATTTTCTTTGTTGCGTCAGACGTCGCCATGATGTTGCCTTGAGACAAATGGAGACAAAGAAAAAAAATTTGATGTCGCCACGATGTCACCCTGAGACAAATGGCGACAACTGATTTTGTCCAAAACGACATAACTTCAATTTGACCTCCTATAAATATGCCTCTTTGTTCTTAGGTCAAGTTAATGACTCAAAAAACATTTTTTTAATTGAGAGCATTTTATTCAAGAAATCATCTTTGATCATCTTTGATCACCCAAATCATTTTCCATATGCATAAATCATCATTTAAGCATCATCCATGTCATCTAGGATGTGCTAGTGCATAGGTCTTCATCAACACACATGCTATGGTAAGTTGAACACTAATTTCATCTAATCTTAGTGTTTTTACATATCTATTTATCTCATTGATTACTTGTGTATGCTTAGATTAATTTCTTATTACAAGATTGAGATTATGTGTTGTATGTTTAGGTGTTGTATTGTGATAGCTATCTAGGTTTTCATAATCTATGTTTAGCTAAGCTTTTTGAAATGTCATTTAGCTATTGATATCTAAGATTGCATTAATTGTTATCTAATCATCCTAGACAAGCATCTAAGGTTCCCTAGCTTTATTTGCTCTTTGAATATCATCATATATTCACATAGGCCAATTTATCTCTTCATTGAGAAGTAAGACTTGTGTGGCTTCCGGGATTAGGTTGCTTTTTGTCACAAGCAATTGTAAGTCTTGTGTAATGACCGGGATTAGTCGTACACCGGGATTAGATGTTCATATAAGCAATTGGATTAAGTTCACTCATACCGGGAGTAGGTAGTGGTAGTGAGTTACATACTAGGATTAGGTTGTAATCTTCATTATCATTAGTGGATTCGAGGTTCGAGTGCGGCGCACTTACTGGCCCGTGGTTTTTCCCTATTGAGGGTTTCCACGTATACATCAAGTGTTATTTATATTTTCGCACCATATTACACTTGTTGTTCTGAACTGACTAGTTAGGGGCATTTTCGTAAACTTGACTTAAAATGAAAATTGGGTAAAATCAGATAAAATCTATTCACCCCCCTTTAGATATATATTGTACACACCCATAATTTGTCTCAATTGGTATCAGAGCTGGTTCCTGGATATACTTAGGTGATCCTAGCTCATTATTGGTGTGTTTTGCATTGTGTGTGATTTTTTGATTTATTCATACATTTTGCATTCATCTCATTTGTATTCATCCAAACACTATTAGTGATTTCGGGATGAGCAAATAGGGAGCGTTGAGTGTGAGGCCACTGTTGCTCATCGGCGATAATTACTCCTCATGGAAGGGGAAGATGGAAGCATACTTATGCCAAATCCATGATAGGGCATGGATGGCGGTTGAAGATGGATATGCTCCACCAAAGATGACTCCCACTGGAGGAGGAGAAGAAGTGCTTAAGCCTAAGGCACAGTGGGACGCACAAGAATTTGTTGATTCCATGTGGAACAACAAAGCCATACATGCCATCCGTTGCGTAGTCGATAAAAATCAATATAAGTTGATTCAAATTACTAGGATAGCTAAAGAGGCATGGGATATCCTAGAAGTTGCTCATGAAGGAACCGAGGTGGTCAAAGACTCCAAGCTCCAAGTCTTACAAACTCGTTTTGAGACCATTCAGATGGAAGAACATGAGCACTTAAATGACTTCCAAGTGAGGTGAAAATATATACTCGCGTGTGTCTAAACAACCTAGGGGGGGGGGGGGGGGGGGTGAATGGGTTGTTAATCGTTTATTACCAATTTTTCGATTAGTCAAAATTAATCACTATTAACCCAATTCAACAAACAATAAAAATCAAGTAAAAGTGCGGAAATTAAAGAACACTTGATTTTTACGTGGAAACCTGTTAGGTTGATAATTAGTGTTGGCATTAATTCCATATCAAAACGTGTTTTACTTGTAATGTTTAGTGGTTAGAAAATGAAGGATTTCGAAGACGAAGGACGTCTCAACCATTATTCGTTCAAGTTGCCGGCTTTTAAGAGTTTCGGACATTATCGGTCTACAAAGGTATACATGACCTCTTATCTCTTACAAGGCTAGGCACACACTCACACATATCATTTTTGTGTGTCCCTTCATGATTTTATTTCATTTACATTTCACTTTCACACACTTGGCAAAATATGCTCATGCATTCACATTTAGTTAATAAACTTTGTGTTTTGCATTTTCTAGGACTATGTCCGGAAACTAGCATATGTGTGTGTATGTGTGTTTATATGTTTCCGTATTTTGTGTTTAGGACTTGAACATGTTCTTATTCAATGCCTTATTGAGTTCCGGTCGTTTCGGTTACTCATTCATAAGGTTTCGAGTCCAAACGTGTTGACTATGCCACTTTACGTTCTCTTACGTTGTGTTGACTTCATCGATGATTTCCGAGATGATTTCTCAACCGTTTTTCAAAGTTGTATAGTCGTTTTTGTGTGTGAGAGAGTCACGGTTTGTAATCCGAAAACGGATTCGAATTCGAATTCGGAGTTCGGACGCTCGAGATACGGGCCGACGAACGGAGAGTGCGCGGGAGAGGACAGCCCAGGCCGTGGGCCACATGGGCTGGCCGTGGTTGAGGCCGTGGGCCCCACGGCCTGGAGCCCCTTCTGCTCCCGTGTGGGCCACGCGCCCCCCACGGCCTGGGGGTGACGTGGCACCACAAGATTGGTCGAAAAGTTCCTTCTCTCTCCTCCTATTTCTTCCCTCTCTCTCTCATTTTGAATTTCCAAGCAAAAAATTTCAGAATTCCCGTATACACTTCTCTCCAATTTTTCCAAACTTCAAAACACCATATCTTCCTCATCCGGAGTCGGATTTGAGTGATTCAAGTTGGAGAGTGTTCGTATTTGAGTCCTCTAACATCTCCAAGTGATTTGGTGGCTGATTGATCGTGATTTCAAGTGGTTGGACACTGAAATTCGTACCAGCTGCAGAATTTGAGGTTTGAGTCTCAACTTTGGGATTTCTTGTTATTTCACCTTCCATTTGCTTGGGGTTTCTTCTTCTATATATATGTTATTGTTTTATGAAAGCTATTTGAAAAGGTAGCTTGATTATCATTCCAATTGAAACTCAATTTGTGGACTTATGTTGACTAGATTTTATGATTCTAGGTTTTACATTTGTTTGTGAGTTGTATTGTGATTAGAATGGCATCTTAGGTTGTTTGATACTTAATTGAATTAATTTTGTGTTAAAATGACTTTGAGATTTGATTTGGTCCTTTGATTGAAGAAATCAAGGATTTGTGTATTTGTTTGTGATTTAGAGAATATAGGTTTTGATTGATGTAAATCTCAAAACTTTGCTCTATATTTTTGTCTAGTATATTGATTGATTTTAATCTCATATATCTAGACTTTGATTGTATATTGATAGCATCTTGAATTAGGACTTAATGAACATTTTGTGATTCAAGTGTTATATGTGTGAATGAGACTTTGAGTATATGTGTTAGGTGTTTCACATGCTTAGGTTTCTATTCATGGATTTTTGCATCTAGACTTGATTAATTGTGTTTTCACATGTTTAGGTCTATTTGTGCCATAGAATGTATTGATCACATGTTCTATGTTGAAATGAATGTTTGCATCATTTGCATTCACATGATCACACTAGGAAGTCCTTGTAAAAGGCATGAAGTCTTGGTTAGAGTCGGGATGACTCGGATAGCCAAGCAAGAAGTCTTGCCTAGAGTCGGGATGACTCGGATAGGTAAGCAAGAAGTCATGGCTAGAGTCGGGAGGACTTGGATAGTCATGCATGGGAGGCTCTCTAGAGGCAAGAGTGCCTTGGATAGGGAGTTGGCTAACATATTGGTAGGCCTAGGCGTATGGTTAGACATAGACTCCGATAGAGCGGGGTACACGGGATGTGTATGCACTCTTGAGGAATTTCTAATCTACCATCGATGTTGGTTGAGTGTGTTGTCCAATATATGGTGGTTTCGCATCATTGAGGGATTTCATACTTTCCAATAGGGTTGGGTAGGCTTAGACTTCACTAGGTTGGGTGAGCTAAAGATTGGTCACTTTGTGAATGTTCTATGTTTACTTTCCAATAATATAGTACCCAATGGTTGTAATTCAACCCGTGGATGTTTCCTCCTTGGAGGTTTTACCACGTTAAAAAATCCCTTGTGTTAATTCTTTCTATCTCTTCTCTTATATTTTAATTGTATATTTTATTGTCTTGATTCATAATATTGACTTGTAATGTATTTTGAATCAAGTCTTTGTATAGTGTGATTAGTGTATTCATTCTATAGATCAATTTGTATCTTTGATTCTTTTGTATATTGTAATATTTGTTTAGTGACATTTTGCTCACTCTTGTAACACATTGAACATCTTATGAAATACAAGTTTATTTTGTTGTTATGATTATTTGATATTTTACCTCACATGACTTGTTGATATACTTAGACATTTCAATTATGATTGTGTCATCATATTGTCTATGTATGTCTATCTTGGATTATAGTGTTGTGTGTAAGGCTACCTTGAGGGACAAACGGATGTTTGTTCAAGGGTTTGAAAAAAGGTGTAAAAACCTATTCACCCCCCCCTCTAGGTATGCTTTAAGCAATTTAACTTCGTTTGTGTACATTCAAAACCCTTAACAAGGAAAAACCACGGGCTGTTATGTGCGCCACACCAGAACCTCGAATCCACTAATTGCAATGGTGTTTACAACCTAGGTTGACCTTAACCTCTCACGGTCTATAACCCACCACTACTACCCGCAGGCCTTTAAAAGTGAACCTAGTCCAATTTCCTTGAGCACTACACACCGGTAGTCACAAGATTTAACTCTCAATGAATAGATCAATAACCTATGTGAATATATGACAATATCCAAAGTGCAAATAATTCTGGGCTACACTAAATGTTTAACTGGATGTTAAAATGCAAATCAACACTCTAGTTATCAACAATGCCTATATGCACATACATGGGGACTCAATTAGATGCAAAGAGACTCTAGCAACCTAATTGTCAACAAACAAAGCCAATTCAACACATGTTGTCAATAATCATGGCAAGAACTAAAAACATGCAATTAACTAATTCAATTAAGGAATTGTCAATCAAAAGCCAATCAACATAAGTTGTCAATGAACATGGCAAGGACAATAAATGCAATTAATAAATGCAATCAATAAGTCCTACACATCAATGTCTAAATGAAAATCATATAGACTTAGCTAGAGGGAAAAATGGTCCTAAATGCTAGCTATCAACAACCAACTTATCTCAACCAAAAATCAAAGTCTCTGTTAGGATTCCCGTTGTTTTTAATTGGCTTATTTCGTGATCAAACCACATGTGGGGATGCTTTGTAAGGGTAGCTTAGATGTTGTTGTTATTGCTTAGGCCCTTTTGAAGACCTCACTATTGACAAGCACCAAAGGTAATATTCTAAGTGCTTACTTGTCTTGAAGAGATAGATGCACACACTCACAACTCATGCATATGTTTAATCCTTATATGTTGTGTGTCTTTTATGTGTGCCTTAATGCTCATTAACATCTCTTCTTGCATGTTAGTTTGATTGCATCTTGCATATCCAATTGCCTTGTCATGCTTAGACTTAGGATTGCATTTTTGCACTGGGCGCCCCCAAAAGCGCTGTACAGAAGCGCTGTACGAACAGCGCCCATTGAGCGCTGTTCAGACCTGATCGATTTAATCGGTCGCTGTTGGGTCGCTGTTGGGGCGCTGTACGTGGCGCGGTACAGAGCGCTGTACGTACAGCGCCACTCTGTTTCCTCGTGAAAACAGAGCAAGGGCGCTGTACAGGCGCTGTACAATGGCGCTCTACGTACAGCGCCCATGGCAAATAGTGGGCAAACTTATCAAAACGACCACACTTTGTTTTGGCCCCCTATATATATGCCACTTTGACTTTAGGTCAATTACAAGAGTTCATATTCAGATTTCATACTTAGGATATTTTTCAAAGAGAAGAAAAATTCCAAGAACTCATTTTTAATTACTCAAACACCTTTTCCATGATCATCAATCATCATCTAGCATCATCTTAGATCATCTAGATGACATCTTGCATGGATTCTTCATCATACTTTGCTTGGTAAGCTTTTCACTAATATCTTACATATTTTGTGTTTCTCTTATCTAGCAATCTCAATTTAATTACTTGTATGTGATTTTATATTTGTTGAATACAAGATTGAGATTAGTATGATGTATGTTTGAGAAGTTGTATTGTGCTAGCATATTAGGTTTTTGTGCTTAATATTGATTAGCTAAACTAATTGACATGTCATTTAGTTTTGATATCTAGGATTGCTCTTAATTGCATATTAATCATCTTAGATAAGCATATAGGGTTTCCCTTGCTCTATGTTGCATTTTGGATATTTTCATATATTCACTTAGGGTTGTATTCTCTTCAAGAGAAGCTAAGTCTTGTGTGTAGCAATCGGGATTAGGTTGCTTAGATCGCAAGCAAATTGGACTAGGTTCACTCATACCGGGATTAGGTAGGTGTGTGATTACTTCCGGGATTAGGTTGTAATCGTTTGCACATTTAGTGGATTCGAGGTTCGAGTGTGGCTTACTTACATAGCCCGTGGTTTTTCCCGTGAGGGTTTCCACGTAAAAATTCAAGTGTTATTTTAATTTCCGCACCATATTACACTTGCTTGTTTATATTATCTTGAGGGTAATTTCGTAATTTTGACTAACACGAAAAATTGGGTAAAAAGCGTAAAATCTATTCACCCCCCCTCTAGATAGCTTTATACACACCGTGGTATATTTAGTTTCAGTCTCAAACATGCTAAGAATAACATTAGGCAAGGAGACATGCATTTAATTAATAAATAAATGCTAAACCTAGGCATACATGTCATAAGAATGAAATAAGAAGTTCTAGGACATGTAGAAGTTACCTAGTCAAAGAAAACAAGAAAGCCCATGCTTGGATGATGTTAGGAAGATGCTAGATGCTCATGGGAAAGTGTTTGGTTGAGTAAAGATAAGTTCTTGGGAGCTTCTCTCTCTAGGATATAAGTTTCTCTCACTTGGTTCAGTTTTTGAGCTCACAAAAATGAACTAGGAAGAAGATAATACTTATATAGGAGCCCTAGATGAAGTGGTGTCGTTTTGGAAAAAATGCTCCAGCTTCTCGTCATGTGCGCTAGTCCTACGCTGGACGACCTGCGTAGGAATACCAGTGCAGCCACAATTGCGCTGGACGACCAACGTAGGAAGACTAGCGCAGGTCCAGCGGCAACATTCTGCCATGATTGCACTGGACGACCAGCGTAGGAAGACCAGCGCAGGTCCAGCGGTAATATTCTGCCAAGACTGCGCTGGACGACCAACGTAGGAAGACCAGCGCAGGTACTACACACATACTCAAAAAAACATACAAGGAAAAATGTGCAAGTGTGATTGGTGTAATACAAACATATAAGAAGCAAATATCACACATGCATGCTAGAGAGTGTGTGTGTGTAACTAAATCTCTTCAAATTAGAGTTAAGTCAAGAATCTACCTTCCTTGAAGCTCTTGATTCCACAATGAGGTCCTTTGGCATTTGGTGAGGATTTTTTCAATCCTAAGCTACCCTTACAAATTGAACCCCATTGTGATTTTGTCAACGAAAAACACCAATCAAAAGTGAGGCGTTTACAATCTCCCCCTTTGGCTATTTCGTGACAAAATCAACACTCACATAGCAACCTCACAAAAACAAAAAATGGTTGGTCAACAAAATTTTCTACATTACAATTAAAGCTCCTAGTCTAAGTCTTGAACAACTTCAAGTCATTCCAAAGCTTGTAGAAACTTCCAACCTACACACATTCAACAAGAAAGATACCTTTCAAGAGCAAGTGTGTGAGAGGTGCTTATAACAAGAGTAATTGCAATTTCTAAAGTGAATCAATACAATAAAAAAAAATGTAGTCATGCAATGCTATGCAACTCCCCCTAAATGGTTACTCTCTCTCAAACTTCTCCCCAAAGCATACATAATGCTCCCCCTATATCTCTCAAGACTTCTCCCCCTTTTTGTCATGAGATAGGCAAAGGAGCTCCCCCTATCGGTTGCTTTAGCAAAGAGAGCTATTAGCACAAAATGCATTTGTATAATCATATAAACGAACTTTATGCAACTCAAGTAATTGAGAGAGATTCAAGGAGTTTTATTTTAAGAAAAAACGTGTGACAAAGATGCTTTGCATGCAAGACATGTTGCATTTAAGATCAAAAGCAATGGTATTTGGCAAAGCAAACAACAAAGGTTTCCAATAGAATTCAAACCAATTTCACCCTTTGTCATGGAAAAAGCAAGGATATAGAATTTTAGCATTTCAAAATAAAGAGCAACTATATCCAACTTTATAGGCAAAATAAGACACGAGCGACTTTGCACTGTATTTGATTTTTCCGGGTAAGATACCCGTATGATAGTAGCCTTGTTCTACAAATAAAGAAAGAGAGACTTTGGATTTTTAAGATCCATATTTATTTAAGTCTCAATATTGCTTTTGCACACATTTTTGCATTCAACATTTGCAATCAAACATTTCACATTCTCATCTCATACTTTTCAACTTAAGCATGTCATTAAAAAGAATCATCATGTCATGGAGATCAATTAAATGTCATTCAAAAAGTACTTCCAAGTACATCTCCTATTCGAAAAATGCATGTTTGAGCATAAATATGACATGGATTGCAAGTAAAGCAATTGTGCACACTTATTAAGAAAAAAGGAACATATAAGCATATATGTGCAACCAACAATCTCAAGCAATTATCTAAAGAGCATAAATTTAATCAACTTTTTGTACATGGAAAATCATGCAAGTTTGCTCTCTTTGCTTGAGCTCCCCTCATAGGGTCAATTCCAACCAAGTCAAAAGGAGGCATGACCCCCTATAAACTTACCAAGTCCATTAGACCTAGTAGCATCTACGGGTATCACATTGGCATAATGGCAAGCGGGTTCATTCTTTCTAACCCTGTAAAGTTTATGATTTGTATTGGCTTGATTCCATTGCAAAACACTCTATGTTTGTATTAGTTGTTGCTTAGGACATTATTTGAAGAAAGGAAGCTTAAAAAGTGAAGAGCAACGTCTAGTGCAAAAGTCGTCTTCAAGAGGTGAAAAACGTCGAAGGTAAATCTTGACTTCTATCCTCTTGCAAGGTGTTAGCGCACACACACACAATTCATATATGTGTGTCCCTGCATCATGGTTCAAACATTTGGTATAACACATTCACACACTTCATAGTATGCTCATGCATTGATCTTGTATTGACAAACATTGTGAAATTGCATGCTTTGTGACTATCTCTTTGATATGGCATGCTTGTGTGAATATGTATTTATTTGTTTGTGTATTTTGTGTTTAGGACTTGAACATGTTCTTATTTAATGTCTTATTGAGTTCCGGTCGTTTTGGTTACTCATTCATAAGGTTTCGAGTCCAAACAAGTTGACTATGCTACTTTTCGTTCTCATTTGTTGTGTTGACTTCATCATCGGATTCCGAGATGATTTCTCAACCATTTTTCAAAGTTGTGTAGTCGTAGTTGTGCGTGAGGGAGTCACGGTATGTAATCCAAAAATGGATTCAAAATCGGAGTTCGGATGCCCAAGATATGGGCTGAAGAACCGAAGGAGCGCGCGAGAGGAGTCGGGAGCACGTGTGGCCACAAGGCCTGCTCATGTGGGAGGCCGTGGGCCCCACGGCCAGGGGAGCCCTCTGCTCCCGTGTGGGCCACGCGCCCCCCATGGGGAGGTGATGTGGCGTGCTCCAATTCGCTCGAAAAATCTCTCTCTCTCCTCCTTTTAAACCCATCTCCTTCCCTCCACACTTTGTTAAAAATTTTGAAGAACACTTGTGAAATTTTCTGCAGAATTCTACAATTTTTGTTTTCTTGTTTTGATCATATCTCTCTCATACGAACTCGAAATCAATCGATTCAAAAACCAAAATTGTTGGTCTCGAAGAGAGCTACAAACTTCAAGTATTTCCAGAGGCAGCTGACTTCACCATTTTTCTCAGCTGATCCATTTTCAGTACGTGGTCAGTATGTTTGTTTCAACTTCTTCTTTTTCAATTTCATCTTTGATCATCTCTTGATTCTTACTATTTGATTGATGAAATTTGTTGAGAAGTATGTTAGATCACTTGCTAGGGTTGTTTGATCATTTGTTAATTGAGTTTTAGCTTTGTGATTTGTCTTTGAACATATATGTGCTAAACTTGATTGTGTATGAAATTGATTCTAGAAATTGAATATATGATGTATCTCATATTATTTTCTAGGTTCTATTTCTTGATCTAAGAACTAGGTTTTTAGTGTGATAAATTGAATATTCATACCTTTGTTCTTATTGATTTGCATGTCTTGATTTCTAGATAATTTTGTGATTGTGTGTTGAAATCATATTCTAGACTATCATTGAACATGTATATTTTGCTTGATTGATCATCTAGCTTAATTTGATTGTGTTTGCATCATTTGCATCACTTTAGATCATAGCCTTGCATTAGGTTGAAGTCTCTAGCAAAGTGAGTGAAGCTTTGTGGATAGAGCAAGGAAGACTTGATTAGAGTCGGGAGGACTCGGATAATCAAGCAAGGGAGTCTTGTCTAGGGTCGGGAGGATCCGGATAGGCAAGCAAGAAATCTTCCTAGAGACGTGAGTGTCTTGGATAGGAAGTTGCTTTCTAGAGGTGTAGGACACATCTCAGATAGGAAGTAGGCTTGGTGATTCACTAGCCCGAGGGTAGATTAGGAGTTGATAGCTTGAGCGGATATCATGAGTGATAGCTTGAGTGTGTAAGTCCTTTTTCACATAGTGGATTGCTTCGTCGGTGGTTGTAATATCAACCCGTGGATGTTTCCTCTTTGAGGTTTTACCACGTTAAAACACTTGTGTTCATTTTTGAAACAAATTAATGGTGTGTATAAAACTATCTAGAGGGGGGGGGGGGGGGGGGGGGGGTGAATAGATTTTAATCGTTATTACCCAATTTTCGCGTTTAGTCAAATTTACGAAAATGCCCCAAACTAGACAATATAATAATCAAGTGTAATATGGTGCGGAAATATAAACGACACTTGATTTTTACGTGGAAACCCTCAACAGGGAAAAACCACGGGCTGGTAAGTGCGCCACACTCGAATCTCGAATCCACTAATTGTGATAACGTATACAACCTAATCCAGGTTTGACGGCCTAATCCCGGCCAATATCCCGCTACCACTACCCGCAGGCCTGTAAAAGTGGACCTAGTCCAATTTGCTCATGTGACCACCTAATCCCGGTGTTCGACCTAATCCCGGTCTATCACACAAGACTTACTTCTCCGAAGAGATCAAACACCCTATGTGAATATGCAATGAATATTCAAAGAGCAAATAAAGCTAGGGAACCTTAGATGCTTATCTAGGATTATATGATGACAATAAAATCAATCATAGATATCAAAATAGTTATATGACATGGCATACAACTTTAGCTATGTTAAGGATGACCAATCCTAAATACAATAGCTATCACAAATAACCCACAAACATTCAAAAGATTAACTAGTTGATTAAAATACAATCTATCAACCTAGTTATCAATAAATCACACAAGAATGTTTATGGCATAGCTTTTAGGCAATAATGACCTAATCAATTAAGCTATCAAAAATAATCTCAATTATATAATGAGATTAATTAGCTAGATATAAAATAGGCATGAAAACCTAGCTAACATAAATAACCCAATCAACACATAATCTCAATCATGTATGTAGAAATTACTCAAAGAACATACAAGTGATAAAAGAGATAAATTGATAAGTAAAAACACTAATTATGTAAGATAAAAGTGTTCAACAAATCATACCATGTGTGTTGAAGAAGACCCATGCATTAGCACATACTAGATGAACCTAGATGATGCCTAGATGATGATTTGTGCATGTGGGAATGGGTTTAGAGAGATAAAGATGTAATCTTTAAGCTTTTTCTCTCAAGTCTCTCTTTCTCTCTCAAGAATATGGAGCCTCTCTTTCTAGGGTTTGATTTTGTGGCTCAGCCCTCAAAATGATGAGAAAGATATGTATTTATAATGCCCAAGTGAAACTATGTCGTTTTGGAAGAAATGGAAAAAATATGGGCATTTTCGCGGTACTCGCGTCAGTGCAGCGACTCAAGATTCGAGCGCTTCGAAACATAACCAAATGACATCGAAACCTTTCATATGATATATCGTTGGAAAGGTATGGATGTCTACTTTCTAATTGTTTTTACAGAATGACATTTTGACATCTATAGAGAATGTTATGGTCAATTGAGTGACCAAAGGTCAGAAATGGACAACAACAACAGAGTTGCCCTGTTTTGGTTGTAACTTTGGAGATTTTAAAACCAATCCAAACGGTCATGAAATATTACGAATAATATACCGTTCGAAAGGTATGGGTGTCTAGTTTGTACAGAAATTTTCAAAACTCATTTTGAAGCTTTGTGTAAAAAGTTATGGCACAAGACCATGCAAAGGTCAGTTTTGAAAACACTTAAAACATTGAAATCCAATCTTTTGAAACTAGACATCTTACTCCAGTCAACCAAACCAAAACTACCACTTATCCAAGAGAAGAATGAGACCTTCTCAAGTGGTCAACCATCGCGCTAAGACATGCACACCATCGTGCAAGCGCGGACGTTTCCGATCACACAAACGGAAACGAATTACACCACACTTAAGACTAATCATGAAGTGTAAGTGTGGGTATTGAATGCATCCTAATGCCTAACATGTCATGGCATTATCATTGAACAAGATGCACTCAATTCAAACATGTATGAATAAAATTCATGACTTTGCATCATAATGCCTAAACATGTCATGGCATTTCAATAAACTAGATGCAATTAAATAGACATGCATAAAGAGATATTCAACAATTATGAATGCACACAAATGAAAACACACAACATATAAGAATAACATTTATGCATGAGTTGTGTGTGTGTGCAACTAGATCTCTTCAAAGCACGTAAGCACTAGAAATTTACCTTTGGTGCTTATCAAGATGAGGTCTTTAAAGGGCCTTGAGTTTGAATACCAATACCTAAGCTACCCTTACAAAGAACCCCACATGTGGTTTGTCCACGAAACAAGCCAATCAATAAATGGGAATCCTTACAGTTTTTGTTTTTACTTTTCTTTATCTTCCATTTCTTTCATTGATTGCATATCTTGTAAATTGATTAACTCTTGTATAAGTGAAATCAATTAATTTGTCAAATTTAATCAAGTGTGCATTTTCATTGATATATTCTGCATTATTTTTTAATTGGGAGAATTTGGAGCCTATACCTATTCACCCCCCCCCCCCTCTAGGTATATTTCACTACTACTTAAGGGAAATTTCATTTTGTATCAGAGCAGGTGTCTAGACGCACTTAGATAGATCCTTTCTTTGTAGTGTTTTGTGTTTTTGTTTGTTAAAATCATGATTAAGGAAGTGTATTCCTATGTGGCTTCTTTTGCTGAACATATTGACTTAGATGAGAAAAAGATCAATGATCTCACTTTTGAAAATGATCGTTTATCCAATGTCAATATGTCCCTCAACAAGAAGCTAGAAGATCATGCTCTTGGCTCAAAAGAATTCGATGAACTTAAAGACAAGATTCTAAGTCTAGAATTGAATCTAAAAGATAGCAATGATAGACTTGGTATCTTGAAGCAAGAAATTGAGCAAAGAGATTGTTCTCTTGTAAATGCTAAGAAACTTGAAAATGTGCTTAAATCCAAACTTAATGAGCATTTAAATTAAGAGAAAAAGTATGAACAATGGCTTGATAAATCACATAAAGATGTTATGTTTAGTGATGACAAAGCGGAAAAATATGCCATTGAACTTAGGATGCTTCATGAGAAACCTGATGAGGCTAATAGGGTGATTAGAAAGATGTCATCTAGTTCTAATAAAGTTGAAACCCTCATTAAAAGTGGAAAGCATCCATGTGACAAAAGAGGTTTGGGTTATATCAATGAGAAGGAGACTCCTTCATCTAACAAATCTACTTTTGTCAAAGCAAGCATTGAATCAATTGTAGGTACACTCTCTCAAGGTAAAGCTATGAAAGCTACCGGAGGTGCCTCTTCATCAACAAGGATGTTCAATTGAAGAACTTAACAACTTAAGCATCAAGAAGCAACAACCTCAAATGTAAGAGGTGGAGCATCAAGGGTTGCTCTTCAAAGAGGTAAAATTGTGAGAAGACCAAATGCTATGGAAGCAAATGCAAATGGTAAAATTCTCAAATTCATACCTATTTGTCATCATTGTAATATGATAGGACATATTCGACCTAGATGCTTTGAGTATATTCGGAAATGCAAACTTGATAATGCTTTTCATGATATGTCTTTGAATGGACCTAGGCAATCATCCATGTATGGATATAGAAATAGACCTAGGAAGACCTTGGAAAAGCATGTTGTTGAAAAAGTTGTTGATGACTTGCTTGCTAAATCTTGTGTTGTGCCTCACTCTACTATGCATAAGAAAATTGATAATGCTTTGTTTGATATTTTTGAAGATGTGACCAATGAGGTCAAGGTGCATGTTAAAAAGTCTAATATTGAATCAAAGCATGTTAGAAGTAAGAGTGAGAAGCATGTTGTGAAAAATGTGTGGATTAGAAAAGACACATCTAAATGTAATGTTGCACAATATGCTTTACGTGCCAACTCCTCCTATTCTTGGTACCTAGATAGCGGTTGCTCTAGGAACATGACCGGGAACAAAGAGTTCTTTAAGAATCTTGTTTTAAAGGATGGAGGTTGGGTTACTTTTGGTGATGGTACCAAAAAGCAAGTTCTTGGCAAGGGAACAATTTGTATCCCCGGATTGCCTAAACTTCACAATACTTTGTATGTTGATAGGTTACAAGCTAACTTGATAAGCATTACTCACTTGTGTGAAATTTTTAAAGAAGTTAGCTTTAACAAAGATGTATGCACTATAATTGATAAAAAGGGCAATATTGTTCTAAGTGTCAAAAGGTCTATAGACAATTGTTATTGTCTTGAGATAGATCCTCTAACTTGCAACATGGCACATGAGTGCAATAAGCTTGATTTGTGGCATCAACGTTTGGGTCACATGAATTTTAAAGATTTGAAAAAGCTTGAAAAACATGGCATTGTTAGAGGTCTTCCTAATCTTGGTAAAAAGCTTGAGGTGGTTTGTGAACCTTGCCAATTAGGTAAGCAAACCAAAGTGCCTCATAAGAAAAATTCTTACATAGCTACCAAGAGACCTTTAGAACTTGTGCATATGGACCTAATGGGGCCAATTCAAACCGAGAGCATTAATGGCAAAAAATACATTTTGTATGCGTTGATGACTTCACTAGGTTTGCTTGGGTTTATTTTCTTAGAAACAAGACCGAGGCTTTTGATTACTTTAAAAAGTTTTGCAATCAAGTTCAAAATGAAAAAGGTCTTGATATCAAGAAAATATGTCGCATTAGGAGTGATCATGGGACGGAATTTGAAAATGCAAAATTTAGTGAGTTTTGTGATGGTTTAGGGATTTCTCATGAGTTCTCCGCACCTAGAACTCCTCAACAAAATGGTGTTGTTGAGAGGAAAAACCGTGTCTTGCAAGAGATGGCTAGGGTCATGCTCAATAGCAAGAAAGTCCCTAGAAACCTATGGGCCGAGGCGGTCAATACCGCTTGTTATGTGTCTAATCGTGTTTTTAAGAGGCCCGGCACAAAACAAACGTCCTATGAGCTATGGAAGGGCAAGAAGCCCAATGTGAGTTACTTCCACACTTTTGGGAGTAAATGTTATATTTTGAATGATAGAGATCACTTAGGAAAGTTTGATGCAAAAAGTGATGTTGGTCTCTTTTTTGGGTATGCTATTAATAGTCGTGCATATAGAGTCTTTAACCTGACTACTAAGACTATCATGGAGTCTATCAATGTGAAGATAGATGATCTTAGCATGCTTAATTTGTGTGATGATAATGGTGTCAATGAACCTAAAGAAAACATGTTGAATGACACTAAAACACCTATTGATGTGGCTAGTAGTGTTTCTAGTCAAGATGATGAAAATGATAGTCATGTTGAAATTGTAAGTCAAGGGTTGGAAAATGCTTTAAATGATAATCAACAAAATGACCAAGTTGTTGAACATTCTCACCCAAGACTAAGAAACTTACACTATCAAGAAGACATCATAGGTGATTTAAATGAAGGGGTTAGAACAAGAAATCAAATTGCTAACCAAATATCCTATGCTTGCTACACTTCTCAAATTGAACCCAAAAATATTAATGAAGCAATTGTTGATGAATATTGGGTTAGGGCTATGCAAGATGAACTTAATCAATTTGAGAGGAATGAAGTGTGGTCCTTGGTTCCTAGACCTAAAGATATAAATGTAATTGGCACTAAATGGGTGTTTAGGAATAAGACCGATGAAAGTGGCAAGATTGTGAGGAATAAAGCTAGACTAGTGGCTTAAGGTTACACTAAAGTGGAGGGTGTTGACTTTGATGAGACGTTTGCCCCGGTTGCTCGTCTCGAGTCCATTAGACTTTTGTTGTCCATTGTATGCATTAAAAAGTTCAAATTATATCAAATGGATGTCAAAAGTGCTTTCCTCAATGGATACCTTCAAGAAGAAGTGTATGTTGAACAACCTAAGGGTTTTGTAGACCCACACTCTCCTAATCATGTGTTTAAATTGAAAAAGGCTTTCTATGGCCTTAAACAAGCTCCAAGAGCTTGGTATGATAGGTTGACATAATATCTTATTAACAACCAATATAGGAGAGGTGGCATTGATAGAACTTTGTTTATCAAACATCATGATCATGATATTTTTGTTGCACAAATATATGTTGATGACATTGTTTTTGGGTCTACTAATAAAACCAAGGTTGATGAATTTGTTAGTGTTATGTCAAGTGAATTTGAAATGAGTATGGTGGGTGAGTTGAATTATTTTCTAGGAATACAAGTAAAGCAAACTAGCATGGGCATAATGTTGAATCAATCTAAATATGCTAAAAATCTAGTTAAGAGATTTGGCCTAGAAAATGGAAAAGATTTTGAAACTCCCATAAGCACCACTTTAAAACTTGACAAAGATGAAAAAGGGAAAAGTGTTGACCAAAGCCTTTATAGAAGCATGATAGGTAGTCTACTTTACCTAATGGCTAGTAGACCTGATATTTGCTTTAGTGTTGGCTTGTGTGCTAGATTCCAAGCAAATCCCAAGGAATCTCACTTAAAAGCCGTCAAGAGGATCATTAGGTACATCAAAGAAACTCATAGTCTTGGTCTATTCTATTCATTTGATACCAATGATATCCTTGTAGGCTATTGTGATGCGGATTGGGCGGGAAACATAGATGACCGAAAAAGCACATCGGGCGGTTGCTTTTATGTTGGTAATAACTTGGTTTCTTGGTCAAGTAAGAAACAAAATTTGGTTTCCCTTTCCTCTTCCGAAGCCGAATACATTGCGGCCGGAAGTGCTTGCACACAATTACTTTGGATGAAACAAATCCTTAAGGATTATGAGATAGAACAAGGAAAAATGACACTTTATTGTGATAATTTAAGTGCCATTAACATCTCTAAAAATCTGGTTCAACACTCCCGCACAAAACACATAGACATTAGGCATCATTTCATTAGAGATCTAGTTGAACATTTTATTGTTACTCTAGAGCATTTGCCTACTAAAAATCAACTTGCGGACTTGTTCACTAAGCCCTTGGACAAAGAGAGGTTTAAAACTCTTAGAATGTCCATTGGCATGATTTGTGTTGATTGATGTCTTTGTGTGATTGTGAGTGGCTTGATGAGCAAAACTTTAATTGAATATCATTGTCTTTAAGAGCTACTCACTTGAGAAGTAATGATCTTTAACAAGTATCTTTTATTGTTTTTAGATCATGCACTTGAGCTTGAAAATCTTATTTTTGAAAAGTGCACTAATGCTTCTCTTGTATGTTTTAGTTTTTTGAGTTTTTGTGGTTGAATATGTGTAGATAATGGATGCATCTAGAAGTTTATTTTTAAGTACATGATAGATGACCTATGGTATGTATCCATTTTGCTTCGGCACTACATAGTAATCAATGAGCACCCTCATGGAAAGGGCTACACACCTTGGTTATGAAGCCACCCAATGTAGGAAAGGGCTACGCCAATGTGATGAGTGAAAGCCGCCATGAGGAGTATATGTTTTTGTTAGTAAAATCAAAGAAGTGTTGAAATGAATCATTAAAAAAAAAATCTTTGATTCTAAGCCTAAAAGAAATGAAAAATAAAAGGCTTATTGGTGTATAGTTGAGAATTGTGAAAAAGCTCGGGTTGACAAATAGAAACGGGAAAACGAGCCACATGCACACACACGCTCATATGTTGATATCTATTCATTTTAAAAGCAAAAACCGGATGAATATCGGTTTGACCTATTTTTGGAAAGGCTTTAGATGGATAGGTGTGGATAGAGTTTGCATGTTGATATCACAATTACTCCTACTATATATTTGAGAAGCATTCACACACACACATTTTGCTTATGTGCTTGATTCATTAGCAATGTGAGAATATTTTTGAGAGATTAATGAAAATCTATGGTTCTCTCTTGGACTTTGACAAGTTATGAAATATTTTCTCTTATTGCTTGATTGTGTGATTGTGTGATGTCCCTTGTGAACAAATCTACTTGTTGATAATATGTGGAGCATATGTTAAGGGGGAGCTTTAGTTTATTCAACTTTCGCTTTCTATACGATTTGTTTGCTTAATATCTCGTTCTTTATCTCTTGTATCCCTTGTCTATTCCTTGACAAAAAGGGGGAGAAAATGTATACCTCACCATGTTGATATTGGGGAGATTTTGTATACTTCACACCTTGTGTGGAAAAATGTTCCAATCGTGTGAATCATATTCCTCTTTGTGCTTAATTGTGACTTTGTCTTAAGGGGGAGAAAGAATTCTTTCTTGATAATGTTAAGGATAGTTGGTCCTTGGGAATTGGGAAACTAAGGGAATGCTTTAATATGAACATATTTTATTCACTTGAGATAATGCATTTGTGTATGAGATAAGGGATATCTTCTATGTTTGTTTTTGGTTAATAACTCACCATTCTTCTTTAGAGAAGATCTCTTGTTTGGTTGCTATTTTCTCTCATAGGTACTTTGAAGACCGAAAGAGGAATTCTTGAAGACTTGAAGACTTTTTAGTCTAGGAATTTCTTTGTAATGTGAGATTGAGAGTATGCTATCATCTTGAGTTTATTTGAGTGAAACATTGTATGGTGAGGTTGAGTGTTTTTGCCATGGAATAGCCAAAGGGGGAGATTGTAAGGTTTATGATTTGTATTGGCTTGATTCCATTGCAAAACACTCTATGTTTGTATTAGTTGTTGCTTAGGACATTATTTGAAGAAAGGAAGCTTAAAAAGTGAAGAGCAACGTCTAGTGCAAAAGTCGTCTTCAAGAGGTGAAAAACGTCAAAGGTAAATCTTGACTTCTATCCTCTTGCAAGGCGTTAGCGCACACACACACAATTCATACATGTGTGTCCCTGCATCGTGGTTCAAACATTTGGTATAACACATTCACACACTTCATAGTATGCTCATGCATTGATCTTGTATTGACAAACATTGTGAAATTGCATGCTTTGTGACTATCTCTTTGATATGGCATGCTTGTGTGAATATGTGTTTATTTGTTTGTGTATTTTGTGTTTAGGACTTGAACATGTTCTTATTTAATGCCTTATTGAGTTCCGTTCGTTTCGGTTACTCATTCATAAGGTTTCGAGTCCAAACAAGTTGACTATGCTACTTTTCGTTCTCATTTGTTGTGTTGACTTCATCATCAGATTCCGAGATGATTTCTCAACCATTTTTCAAAGTTGTATAGTCGTAGTCATGCATGAGGGAGTTACAGTTCGTAATCCGAAAATGGATTCAAAATTAGAGTTCGGATGCCCAAGATATGGGCTGAAGAACCGAAGGAGCGCGCGAGAGGAGTCGGGAGCACGTGTGACCACAAGGCCTGCCCGTGTGGGAGGCCGTGGGCCCCACGGCCAGGGGATCCCTCTGCTCCCGTGTGGGCCACGCGCCCCCCACGGGGAGGTGACGTGGCGTGCTCCGATTCGCTCGAAAAATCTCTCTCTCTCCTCCTTTTAAACCCATCTCCTTTCCTCCACACTTTGTTAAAAATTTTGAAGAACACTTGTGAAATTTTCTGCAGAATTCTACAATTTTTGTTTTCTTGTTTTGATCATATCTCTCTCATACGAACTCAAAATCAATCGATTTAAAAACCAAAATTGTTGGTCTTGAAGAGAGCTACAAACCCCAAGCATTTCCAGAGGCAGTTGACTTCACCAGCTTTCTCAGCTGATCCATTTTCAGTACGTGGTCAGTATGTTTGTTTCAACTTCTTCTTTTTCAATTTCATCTTTGATCATCTCTTGATTCTTACTATTTGATTGATGAAATTTGTTGAGAAGTATGTTAGATCACTTGCTAGGGTTGTTTCATCATTTGTTAATTGAGTTTCAGCTTTGTGATTTGTCTTTGAACATATATGTGCTAAACTTGATTGTGTATGAAATTGATTCTAGAAATTAAATATATGATGTATCTCATATTATTTTCTAGGTTCTATTTCTTGATCTAAGAACTAGGTTTTTAATGTGATAAATTGAATATTCATACCTTTGTTCTTATTGATTTGCATGTCTTGATTTCTAGATAATTTTGTGATTGTGTGTTGAAATCATATTCTAGACTATCATTGAACATGTACATTTTGCTTGATTGATCATCTAGCTTAATTTGATTGTGTTTGCATCATTTGCATCACTTTAGATCATAGCCTTGCATTAGGTTGAAGTCTCTAGCAAAGTGAGTGAAGCTTTGTGGATAGAGCAAGGGAGACTTGATTAGAGTCGGGAGACTCGGATAATCAAGCAAGGGAGTCTTGTCTAGGGTCGGGAGGATCCGGATAGGCAAGCAAGAAATCTTCCTAGAGACCTGAGCATCTTGGATAGGAAGTTGCTTTCTAGAGGTGTAGGACACATCTCAGATAGGAAGTCGGCTTGGTGATTCACTAGCCCGAGGGTAGATTAGGAGTTGATAGCTTGAGCGGATATCATGAGTGATAGCTTGAGTGTGTAAGTCCTTTTTCACATAGTGGATTGCTTCGCCGGTGGTTGTGGTATCAACCCGTGGATGTTTCCTCTTTGAGGTTTTACCACGTTAAAACACTTGTGTTCATTTTTGTTTTTACTTTTCTTTATCTTCCATTTCTTTCATTGATTGCATATCTTGTAAATTGATTAACTCTTGTATAAGTGAAATCAATTTATTTGTCAAATTTAATCAAGTGTGCATTTTCATTGATATATTCCGCATTATTTTTTAATTGGGAGAATTTGGAGCCTATACCTATTCACCCCCCCTCTAGGTATATTTCACTACTACTTAAGGGAAATTTCAAACCCACCTAGGTTCCACTTTATCATTTATAGTGGTCATAGACATGTTTCTAGGTTCCCTAGGTTTATGCAAACTTTCCCTCTTTTTCAACCGCTTTTCTTTCATGCTCTCTAACCTACACCTCTTAATATATTGAAAGCAATTTGGTTTTAAGTGACCAATCATACCACAAAAATGACAAGTAGGTACAAAGTAAGAATTTATACCATTGCATTGTGATCTCATCGAGGCATTGCCATGTTGATGAGGTTGTCTTTGATGGTGCATCAGTTTGCTTCTCTTTGGAGCTTGAGTCGATTGGTGGCACCTTTGTGGTGTAGCTTGTTGAGGTAGTTGAGCTGGTTGAATGTGCCTCCTTGGTTGTGCAAAGCTTGGGTGTAAAGCTCTTGAATGTTGAGATTGAGCTTTACCCTTTGTTGGCATCTTTATTTGGCAATTCTTGGATGATTCTCCAAGACCAATCTTCCTCCTAGGGTGTTGAGGAGGTGAAGCTAAGCTTTTTCCTTGAGCTTAAGGTTGCATGATCTTAGCCTTCTTCAAAACTTCTAGATGCCTTATCCCTTTTTTCTTGACAATCCTCAAGGGAGCACTCTTAGAAGATTCACCAACTTCAAAAGTCTTCTTATGGTAAGAAGATTGAGGAGGCAACTTAGGAACAATTTCCTTCACTAAAGTTGTCTTGTTGGATGATGGTGTGGCTTTCTCATCAACAAACCCTAGGCCTTTCTTGTCACTAGGCATCTTCCCACAACCTAGCATAATGTTGAGCTTCTCCGTACTTGAAGTGAATTTAGCAAGTGACATCCTTACTTCTTTAAGCTCTTCCTTTAACTTGTCCTCATTTTCTTTGACAAGTTTTACTTCCTCATCTAAGAGAATCACCTTTTCTCTTAGTTGAAGATTATCTTCCTTCAACATAAAAATCTCCTTCTTTTTCTTCTTCAAGGAGTCATGAAAGAATGTCATAAAATCTTCATAACTCATTCTTTCTTTGTTGTCAAAACTCTCCAAGTCGGAGTCATCGTCATCACATGACTATGAGCAACACTCATCACATTGCCTCTCACTAATTGAGTCAACTTCCTCATCAAGACCTTTGCCTTGGCCATTTGATGTCATACAAGCAACTTCCCTTTGCGTAGCCACATCATTCACACTTGTAGCTACCTTTTCATCTACTCCTTCTTCAAGGTCACAAATAGAGGCATTTTTGCCTTCTTCTCCAACATCCACATGAGATGCTCCAAAGGCCGTGTAGTAATTTGCAAGCTCTTCATCACTTGAAGAATCTTCTACACTCTCACTATCACTTAACGAGGTGGCCATCTCCTTTCCATTTCTCTTGTTCTTCAAGTTACCAAAAAACTTGGAGATATGACCATATCCTCCACATTCAAAGCATTGAATGCCTTTTCTTGAAGACTTCTCTTGGCTTGACTCAACCTTCTTGGAATCATTCTTTTGTAGCCTAAAGAACTTCTTGAATCTCATCACCATTTGAGCCACGTCTTCATCCGAGTCATCATCCTCCTTTTCAACTTTGGAGGTCTTCAAGGTTATTCCCTTTTGCTTCTTGGGAGATGAGGAGGTAGGAGCCTTTCTTGACTCATAGGCAAGAAGCCTTCCAATAACTTCACTCGGCCTCATCTTCTTGAAGTCAACATTTTCTTCAAGTATCGTCACTTTGGATTCAAATCTAGGAGGTAGTGACCTCATGATCTTTTGCTTGATCCTCCTATCTGAGTATTGGTCACCTAGTTGATGGCTTTGATTGACGATGTCCATTAACTTCACTTGGAAGTCATTTAAGCACTCATGTTCCTCCATCCTAATAGTCTCAAATAAGGTTTGGAGCACTTGGATCTTAGAGTCTTTCACCACTTCAGTTCCCTCATGTGCCGTTTCCAAGATTTTCCAAGCTTCATGTGCATTTTGGTGATTTGAATGAGTTTATATTAACTCTTATCCATTGCACCAAGCAAGGCATGTATGGCCTTGTTGTTCCACTTTGAAGCTTCAAACTCTTCAGTACTCCATTGAGCCTTGGGCTTGGGCACAATGCTTCCATCTTCGGCGGTCACAATTGGAGGTGTGAATCCATCCTCAATCACCATCCATACCCTGTCGTCTATCGCCGATAGATAGGACTCCATCTTCCCTTTCCACGAGGAGTAATTGTCACCCTTGAGCAATGGTGACCTCACGCTCGACGCTCCCTCTTTGCTAGTCCTAAATTCACTCATAGTGTTTGGGTGAATGTATGCAAATGAATGCAAGTGAATGTAGCAATCAAGACACACAAGCAAGAGCAAGGATCATCTAAGTATGTCTAAGAACCCACTCTGATACCAATTGAAAATATATACTTGCGTGTGTCTAAACAACCTAGGAGGGGGGGGGGGGGGGGGGTGGAATGGGTTGTTAATCGATTATTACCAATTTTTCGATTAGTCAAAATTAATCACTATTAACCCAATTCAACAAACAATAAAAATCAAGTAAAAGTGCGGAAATTAAAGAACACTTGATTTTTACGTGGAAACCCTCAACAGGGAAAAACCATGGGCTGTTATGTGCGCCACACCCGAACCTCGAATCCACTAATTGCAATGGTGTTTACAACTTAGGTTAACCTCAATCTCTCACAGTCTATAACCCACCACTACTACCCGCAGGCCTTTAAAAGTGAACCTAGTCCAATTTGCTTGTGCACTACACACCGGTAGTCACAAGACTTAACTCTCAATGAAGAGATCAATAACCTATGTGAATATATGACAATATCCAAAATGCAAATAATGCTAGGCTACACTAAATGTTTAACTAGATGTTAAACTGCAAATCAACACTCTAGTTATCAACAATGCTTATATGCACATACATGGGGACTCAATTAGATGCAAAGAGACTCTAGCAACCTAATTGTCAACAAATAAAGCCAATTCAACACATGTTGTCAATAATCATGGCAAGAACTAAAAACATGCAATTAACTAATGCAATTAAGGAATTGTCAATCAAAAGCCAATCAACATAAGTTGTCAATGAACATGGCAAGGACAATAAATGCAATTAACGAATGCAATCAATAAGTCCTACATATCAATGTCTAAATGAAAATCATATAGACTTAGCTAGAGGGAAAAATGGTCCTAAATGCTAGCTATCAACAACCAACTTATCTCAACCAAAAATCAAAGTCTCAAACATGCTAAGAATAACATTAGGCAAGGAGACATGCATTTAATTAATAAATAAATGCTAAACCTAGGCATACATGTCATAAGAATGAAATAAGAAGTTCTAGGACATGTAGAAGTTACCTAGTCAAAGAAAACAAGAAAGCCCATGCTTGGATGATGCTAGGAAGATGCTAGATGCTCATGGGAAAGTGTTTGGTTGAGTAAAGATAAGTTCTTGGGAGCTTCTCTCTCTAGGATATGAGTTTCTCTCACTTGGTTCAATTTTTAAGCTCACAAAAACGAGCTAGGAAGAAGATGATACTTATATAGGAGCCCTTGATGAAGTGGTGTCGTTTTGGAAAAAACGCTCCAGCTTCTCGTCATGTGTGCCGGTCCTGCGCTGGACAACCTGCGTAGGAATACCAGCGCAGCCACGATTGCGTTGGACGACTAGCTTAGGAAGACCAGCGCAGGTCCAGCGGTAACATTTTGCCAAGACTGCGCTGGACGACCAGCGTAGGTACTACACACATACTCAAAAAAACATACAAGGAAAAATGTGCAAGTGTGATTGGTGTAATACAAACATATAAGAAGCAAATATCATACATGCATGCTAGAGAGTGTGTGTGTGCAACTAAATCTCTTAAAATTAGAGTTAAGTCAAGAATCTACCTTCCTTGAAGCTCTTGATTCCACAATGAGGTCCTTTGGCACTTGGTGAGGATTTCTTCAATCCTAAGCTACCCTTACAAATTGAACCCCATTGTGATTTTGTCAACGAAATACGCCAATCAAAAGTGAGGCGCTTACATGAGGATTATGGATATTGTGAATCAAAGCCATTAACTCGGTGATCCATATTCGGATAGGAGAGTCAAGCAGAAAATCATGAGGTCTCTCCCCGATAGATTCAAATCAAAGGTGACAGCTTTGGAAGAAAATGACACCTTCAAGGATATGAAGCCGAGTGAAGTCTTTGGAAGACTTTTTGCTTATGAGGCAAGAAAGGCTACTACGTCACCTCCTAAGAAGAAAAAGAATCGAGCCTTGAAAACCTCCAAGGCGGAGAAGGAGGAGGATGACTCGGACAAAGACCTTGCCTTATTTATGAAAAGGTTCAAGAAGCTTGCTAAGTTCGAGAGTAAGGGCATTGGATCAAGATGCTAAGACTTGAAGAAAAAGGGTACCTTCAACAAGTTTGAGCTTAGGCAAGAAAAGACCAAAATAAAAGAGATCCAATGCTATAAGTGTGGTGGCGTAGGACACTTCGCCTTCGATTGTGCTAATCGCCTAGAAAAAAGAAGGGAAAGGTGATGGCCGCCTCTTTGAGTGGTAGTAGTGATGACTCCGGTGAGGGAGATGAGTCATCAAGTGATGAAGTACTTGCCACTAACTACACGGTATTTGGAGCCACTTGTGTAGAAGATGAAGTTGATGGCAAGGTTGCCTTGACTAGTGATCCCATAGAAGAAATAAATAAAGAAGTAGCTCTAGAGGTGATTGGTGTAGCTACTCATTGGGACATGGCTCTTATAACATCAAGTAACCAAAGTGAAGGTCTTGATGAGGAAAATGACTCCATAGGTGAGATGGAAGGTATATGAGATGACTCATGTGTTGAGAATTTGTCATCTCACTCCACAAATGGAAATGTGGAGAATATAGATCGTGAAGACTACTTGAAAAGGTTTGAAAGCTATAGGATGAAGAATGAAAAGAAGATTCAAAATTTGAAGGAAAAAAACCTTAAACTTTCAACACAAGTTGACCACTTGAGTGAAGAAGTGGTAAGATCTATGAAGGATGAAGATAAGCTAAAGGATGAGTTAGCTTTATCTAAGAGGAATGAAGAAGGCTTGAAGAGGGAGCTTAAAGATGCTAGAGAATTGATGGCTAAGACGGCCTCTAGCATGGAAAAACTCAACCACATGTTGTGTGTTGGAAAAAGCCCCTGTGACAAGAAAGGTCTTGGTCTTGAAGATGACAAGGAGATTCCCACTCCTAATAAGACCATGTTTGTCAAGAGCTTAGGTAACAAAGAAGCTTCACCCGTGCAAACTCCTAAGAAGAAGATTGATCTAGGATAATGCTCTCATAGTGCACAAGTGAAGGTAGCTTCAAGAAGACAACCATAAGCTCAACCTACAAGAGTTCCTCATACTAACTTTCCTCAACCTTAAATCTATCAAGGGAAGAGACCAATCATGTAAGCTAAACCGAGGGAAGCAATCAAGTCTTGGTCAACAACAAAGAAGGAGAGATCCTATCCAACTACTAAGACAACCACAAAGACATGGGAAGGCTCCTATGCATGCATAAGGACATGGTATGATTCCTAACTTCATCCTACATGTCATTATTTGGTATTGATGGTCATATTAGACCAAATTGCTTTCATTACATTAACATGTGTAGAGCTAAAAGCATGTTTGAGAAGAGAAAGACTAGAGCTAGAATACATGTTCATAGGAAGGATAAAATTTATTTACATGATCCTACAAATTCTAGAAACTCTTGATCCATTGACCACTGGGAAGAAAAGTATATCACCTAAGTGGATTAGGAAAGATGAACTCTCCTGCTACGAGACAAACATGTCTCACATAGGTTCAACTAAGTCCAATGGACTTGGTAGGTCTATAGGACCTCATGACCTTTATTGATGAAGGATGGAATTAACCCCATGTGGGGAACTCAAGCAAAGAGAGCAATTGCATACTTGATAAATGCAAAAATTTGAAAAATTTTATGCTTCTTTTTTAATTGCTTGAGTAAGCTTGGTTGCACATATGTATATATGTTTTTAATTCAATAAGTATGAACCATGCTTGTATAACAATCTATGTCATATTTATGTTCAAACATGCATTTTTGGACTAGGAGATTTACATAGGAAGTATGATTTGAATGACCGATAGTTATCTCCATTACATGATGATTCTTTTATAACATGCTAATGACATATGAAAAGCATGAAATTCAAATGACAAGCTCAAATGAAAAAGCATGAATTGATGATTGCATATTCTTAAATGCAAAACTTGTGTGAAAAAGCAATAATGAGACTTCAAATGAATAAAGGATCTTGTATCCGTTCAAAGGATTTTACAATCCAAATGTCTCTCTTTCTTTATTTTTTGAACATGGCTACTATTATACGGGTATCATTCCTAGAAAAATCGAATAGGATGCAAAGTCGCTCATGCCATGTTTCGCTTATAAAGTTGGATATAGTGCTTTTAAATTGAAATCAATGAAATTTCTATATCCTTACTTCTCTCATGACAATGGTGAAATTGGTTTGAATTCTTATTAGAAACCTTTGTCATTTGCTTTGCCAAATAACATTGTATTTGGACTTGAATGTTACATGTCTTATATGCAAAGCATTTTTAATTCACACATTTTAATAAAATAAATCTCCTTGGTTCTCTCCAATAAATTGAGTTGCATAAAGTGGCTTATATGATTATGCAAAGATCTAGTATGCTACTATCTCTCTTTGCTAAAAGTGACCCGGTTGGGGACTACTCCTCTGCCTGTATCATGACAAAAGGGGGAGCAGAATGCGGTAAAGGGAGTTGCAAATTGTAGTAGCAATTGTGAATGTTGGGGAGACTATACATTGATGGGGAGTAACCCATTGAGGGAGAGCATTGCATACACATACATTGCATGATGTTGTGCTTAAAATTCTTAAATGCAAATGTTTGTTTTATTTTACTTGATCATCTCACATACACTTGCTTTTGAAGTGTAATTTTTGTTTTGAAAGGTTGATAGTTCTACAAGAGATTGAAGACATGAAGATTGTAATTTCTTAATATCTCTTTATAATGTAGAATATCATTGATATCCCGTTAGCTTCAATTTAATTGTGAGGATCAATGTGAGTGGTGGTTTTGTCACAAATAGCCAAAGGGGGAGATTGTAAGAATTCCCATTTATTGATTGGCTTATTTCGTGGACAAACCACATGTTGGGGTTTGAATTGTAAGGGTAGTTTAGGTGATTAAGGATCAAGCTCAAAGGCCCTTTTCAAGACCTCAAGGTAACAAGCACTCCAAAAGTATATCTCTAGTGCTTAGTTTTCTTTGAAGAGATTTAGTTGCACACACACACTTAGCATATTTGCATATGTGTGCATTCTCTTCACATGTCACATTTCACACTTGCACTTTGTTGTTTTTATATTATTATGTGTTTATGTGTTGTGTAATTCGTTTCCCAAAGATTGTTCGGAAACGTCTGCGCTTGCACATTGGTGTGCTTGTCTCGCGCAAAGATCTCCTTTGGAGAATGCCCTTGGCTTCTCCATTGGATTCACCACTTTGCACACTTGCACATTGTGCACAAAGTGGAAACAGGGCATTGTCACCCTTTGTTGGTGTCACCATGGCGATAGAAAGTTTTATTCCTGAAAATCAATTAGGTATGATGTCGCCATGAGATGTCGCTCTGAGACAAATGGCGACAAAGAAGATTTTCTTTGTTGCATCAGGCGTCGCCATGATGTCGCCTTGAGACAAATGGTGACAAAGAAGAAAAATTTGATGTCGCCACGATGTCACCTTGAGACAAATGGCGACAGTAAATGACGACAAACTGATTCTGTCCAAAATGACATAGCTTCAATTTGACTTCCTATAAATATGCCTATTTGTTCTTAGGTCAAGTTAATGACTCAAAAAACATATTTTTAATTGAGAGCATTTTATTCAAGAAATAATCTTTGATCATCTTTGATCACCCAAATCATTTTCCATATGCATAAATCATCATTTAAGCATCATCAATGTCATCTAGGATGTGCTAGTGCATAGGTCTTCATCAACACACATGTTATGGTAAGTTGAACACTAATTTCATCTAATCTTAGTATTTTTACATATCTATTTATCTCATTGATTACTTGTATGTGCTTAGATTAATTTCTTATTACAAGATTGAAATTATGAGCTGTATGTTTGGGTGTTGTATTGTGATAGCTATCTAGGTTTTCATAATCTATGTTTAGCTAAGATTTTTGAAATGTCATTTAGCTATTGATATTTAGGATTGCATTAATTGTCATCTAATAATCCTAGATTAGCATCTAAGATTCCCTAGCTTTATTTGCTCTTTGAATATCATCATATATTCACATAGGCCAATTTATCTCTTCATTGAGAAGTAAGACTTGTGTGGCTTTCAGGATTAGGTTGCCTTTTGTCACAAACAATTGTAAGTCTTGTGTGATGACCGGGATTAGGTCGTACACTGGGATTAGGCGTTCATATAAGCAATTGGACTAGGTTTACTCATACCGGGAGTAGGTAGTGGTAGTGAGTTACATACCGGGATTAGGTTTGTAATCTTCATTATCATTAGTGGATTCGAGGTTCGAGTGTGGTGCACTTACCAGCCTGTGGTTTTTCCCTTTGAGGGTTTCCACGTATACATCAAGTGTATTTTATTTCCGCACCATATTACACTTGTTGTTTTGAATGACTAGTTAGGGGCATTTTCATAAACTTGACTTAAAACGAAAATTGGGTAAAATCGTATAAAATCTATTCCACCCTCTAGATATATATTGTACACACCCATAATTTGTCTCAATATAATATATATATACACATATTTTCTATTATCAGTTCGTTCTGACAATAAATATATTAGGACGAAGAATGTGGACCACTAGATTTACATACTTTGACTCAAAGTGTATGCACTTATCAAAAGTAAAGCATACTGTAAGGATTCCCGTTGTTTTTAATTGGCTTATTTCGTGATCAAATCATAAATGGGGATACTTTGTAAGGGTAGTTTAAATGTTGTTGTTAGTGCATTAGGCCCTTTGAAGACCTCATTATTGACAAGCACCAAAGGTAATATTCTAAGTGCTTTCTTGTCTTGAAGAGATAGTTGCACACACTCACAACTCATGCATATGTTTAATCTTTGTATGTTGTGTTTCTTTTTGTTGTGCATAAATGATTATTTACATCTCTTCTTGCTTGATTTTATGATTGCATCTTGTGTTGAAAACATCATAGCATTTAGGCTTTAAAGATGCATCTTGTTTGACTTTGTACCCCTTGCAAAATTGCTTGAGGGATACATTTTGGGACTGTGCGTGGTCCACCAGCGCCGGTCGACCAGCGCCCACCGGCGCAAATCGCCCAGTGGCGCGCCGCTGGTCGTGCGCTGGTGTGGACCAGCGCCGGCCACCAGCGCCGATCGCCCAGTATGGCGCCGCTGGACTGGCGCTGGTGGCAGCGCCTGACGTCCAGCGCTCAAGCCAAAATTGGCTTGTGCGCTGGTCCTGCGCTGGTCCACCAGCGCAGGTCCACCAGCGCACAGAGTATTTTCTGGCGAGTTTTCAAAACGACCTCACTTCACTTATGGCCTCTATATATATGCTAACTTGATTTTAGGTCATTTACAAGAGTTCTTATTCATGCTTCATACTTAGGATATTTTTCAAGAGAAGAAAAATACACAAAGAACTCATTTTTAATTACTCAAACACAATTTCATGATCATCAATCATCATCTAGCATCATCTTAGATCATCTAGATGTCATCTAGCATGGAATCTTCATCATACTTTGCTTGGTAAGCTTTTCACTAATATCTTACATATTTTGTGTTTAATTTATCTAGCAAATCTCAATTAATTACTTGATTGTTATTTTGTATGCTCTAGATACAAAATTGAGATTAGTATGATGTATGTTTGAGAAGTTGTATTGTGCTAGCATATTAGGTTTTATACTTGATATTGATTAGCTTAACTATTTGACATGTCATTTAGTTTTGATATCTAGGATTGTTCTTAATTGCATATTAATCATCTTAGATAAGCATATAGGGTTTCCCTTGCTCTATGTTGCATTTTGGATATTTTCATATATTCACTTAGGGTTGTATTCTCTTCAAGAGAAGCTAAGTCTTGTGTGTAGCAATCGGGATTAGGTTGCTTAGATCGCAAGCAAATTGGACTAGGTTCACTCATACCGGGATTAGGTAGGTGTGTGATTACTTCCGGGATTAGGTTGTAATCGTTTGCACATTTAGTGGATTCGAGGTTCGAGTGTGGCTTACTTACATAGCCCGTGGTTTTTCCCGTGAGGGTTTCCACGTAAAAATTCAAGTGTTAATTTAATTTCCGCACCATATTACACTTGCTTGTTTATATTATCTTGAGGGTAATTTCGTAATTTTGACTAACACGAAAAATTGGGTAAAAAGCGTAAAATCTATTCACCCCCCTCTAGATAGCTTTATACACACCGTGGTATATTTAGTTTCAATTGGTATCAGAGCGGGTTCCTAGACATACATAGGTGATCCTTGCTTTATTTTGGTGTGTTTTGCATTTTGTGTGATTTTTGATTATTCATACATTTGCATTCATTTCATTCATTCATAAACACTATGAGTGGAAACGGTGGAAATGGTGGTGGCCACGAAGGAGCTTCTAGCACAAGGCCTCCACTTCTTACCGGTTTGAACTATTCCCAATGGAAAGGGAAGATGGAATCCTACATATGCCAAATTCATGACCGTGCATGGATGGCGGTGGAAGACGGATATGATCTCCCTATGATGACTCCCGCGGGTGGAGGACAAGATGTTTTGAAGCCTAAGGCGCAATGGAACGCGCAAGAGTTTGAGGCTTCTAAGTGGAATAGGAAGGCGATGCATGCCATTATGTGTGCCATGGATGAGAATCAGTACAAGCTTATTCAGAATACTCAAATTGCCAAAGTGGCATGGGACATCCTTCAAGTTGCACATGAGGGAACCGAGGTGGTGAAGGAGTCCAAGCTTCAAGTCCTCCAAACTCAATTTGAGTTACTTAGGATGGGAGAGGATGAATGCTTCAACGACTTCGAAATCAAATTGATGGACATAGTAAATCAAAGCCATCAACTCGGAGACCCGTATTCGGATAGGAGAGTCAAGCAAAAAATTATGAGATCTCTCCCCGATAGGTTTGAATCAAAGGTGACGGCCATAGAAGAAAATAGTGGCTACATGGATATGAAGCCAAGTGAGGTAATTGGGCGTCTCCTTGCATATGAGTCTAGGAAGGCTCCTAGCAACACTACTCCTCCTAAGAAGTCTAAAGGAATAGCTTTGAAAGCATCTAAGGATGAAAAGGAGGCAAAGCATGAATCGGATGAAGACCTTGCCTTATTTGTGAAACGGTTCAACAAGGTTATGGGGTTCAAGAAGAAGAAGGGATTTGGGTCAAGAGGACAAGATTTGAAGAAAAAGAGTTCCTTCAAGAAGTTTGAGCCTAGACAAGAGAGGACCGAAAGGAAAGGGGTCCGATGCTTTGAGTGTGGTGGGATTGGTCACTTTGCCCCCGAATGTGCGAATCACAATGAGAGGAAGAAGGGTAAAGTGATGGCCGCCACATGGAGTGGGAGTAGTGATGACTCCAATGAGGAAGATGAGTCTTCAAGTGAGGAAGAGCTCATGGCTAACTTCCTAGCTTTTGCATCTTCTCACAAGAGCAAAAGTGCTAGTGAAAAGGAAGATTTGAGTCAAGAGGAAATTGACTCTAGTGAAGAAGAAAGTGACTCCTCTTCTAGTTCCAAGAAGAAGTTTGTGGAGCAAAAGGTGCTTGCTAAATACCATGCCGAGTTCAATGATTTAGCACTTAAAAGCACAAGAAAGATTGAGAGGTTGAGAGAAGAAAACCTTGAACTTTCGGCTCACAATGACCACTTAAGTGAACAAGTGGAAAGATTGAAGAGGAGAGAGGATAAGCTAATTGAGGAGTTAGACTTGTCCAAGAGAAGTGAAGAAGGCTTGAAGAGGGAACTTGTAGAAGCTAAAGGGTCCTTGGCTAGGATAGATTCTAGCACCAAGAAGCTTGATCATTTACTTGGTGTTGGAAAGAGTCCAAGTGACAAGAGAGGTCTTGGGTATGAAGATGGCAAGAAAATCTCAACCTCTAACAAGACCATATTTGTCAAGAGCTTGAAGAATGAAGAAACTTCATTTGTGCAACCTCCTAAGAAAAGTTAGAAATAGGACAAAGTTCTAATGCACAAGTGAAAATGGGGCCAAGAAGGAAAACTCAAGCTCAACCTCCTAAGGTTCCTCAAGCCAACACTCCTCCCAAATTGGCTCACAAAGGAAAGAGACCAATCATGCAACCTCAAGCTTGGAAGCAACCAAGACCGGTTCAACAACGAAGATGGATTGAACCCCATATCCACAAAGACATGGACGTACTCAAAGGCGAGGTATGATTCCTTTTTCATTCCTATTTGTCACTTTTGTGGTTGTGATGGTCATATTAGACCAAATTGCTTTCAATATATTAAAATGTGTAGAAAACAAAGCATGATTGAAAAGAGAAAGAATAGAGCCAAGATGCATGTTTCTAGGAATGAAAATATTGATTTGCATGATCCTAGAAATAGTAGAGCACATGTACCAAAGGCCACTAAGAAAGCTAAAATTGTTGCTAAGTGGATTAGAAAGAATGAAAATGTTTGCCATGTTGCACAAATAGCCTTGAAGGCAAATTCTTCTAATTTTTGGTACTTGGATAGTGGGTGCTCTAGGCACATGACGGGAAACAAGAGTTTCTTCGAGACTCTTGTTATGGAGGAAGGTGGAAATGTCACTTTTGGTGATGGATCCAAAAGAAATGTTGTAGGGAAAGGAACCATTTCCGTTCCCGGATTACCCTCCTTATCCAATGCTTTATTTGTTGATGGCTTGAAAGCCAATTTAATTAGCATTTCACATCTTAGTGATGAAGGATATTCCGTCTTGTTCTCTAAAGATTATTGCTCTATCCTAAACCCGATGGACAAACCTTGTTGAAGGGCATGAGATCTAGCGACAATTGTTATTGTCTTGAAGCTAGAATTGTATCTAATCATGTGTCCATGGATGAGCAAATTGAGTTGTGGCATGAAAGACTTGGCCACATGAACTTTAGGGATCTACGGACCCTTGGAAAGTTCAATTGTGTGCGTGGCCTCCCTAAGCTTGGGAAGAAAGCCAATGGTATTTGTGGACCTTGCCAACAAGGAAAGCAAACCAAAAGCATGCACAAAAAGGGTAAGTATCTCACCACCAAGGAGCCACTTGAGCTTCTCCACATGGACCTCATGGGTCCCATGCAAACCGAAAGTTTGGGTGGAAAGAGATACATTTTTGTTTGTGTTGATGATTTCTCTAGATTTACATGGACATATTTTCTTAGAGAAAAATCCGAAACTTTTGATAAGTTTAAAATGCTTTGTACTAAATTGCAAAATGAAATGAATTCTAACATTAGAAGCATTAAACGGATTAGAAGTGACCATGGGAGAGAATTTGAGAATGCCACCTTTGAAACCTTTTGTAATGGTTTAGGCATCTCCCATGAATTTTCTGCTCCTAGGACACCTCAACAAAATGGAGTTGTTGAGAGGAAGAATAGGGTCCTCCAAGAGATGGCCCGTGTGATGTTGCTTAGCAACAATGTCCCTAGGAACCTATGGGCCGAAGCCATTAACACGGCTTGCTATATAGGAAATAGAGTGTTCCTAAGGCCCGGTACTAGAAACACCTCCTATGAGTTATGGAAAGGCAAGAGGCCAAATGTTAGCTACTTCCACACTTTTGGAAGCAAATGCTACATTTTGAATGACCGTGATCAACTTGGCAAGTTTGATGCTAAGAGTGATGAGGGTATTTTTATTGGCTATGCCTTAAATAGTAGAGCCTATAGAGTTTTCAATTTAAAGACTCTAAGTGTTATGGAATCATCCAATGTCGTATTTGATGATACTAGGCTCAAGTCTAATGATCATGAGGAGGAGGTTTTTTAGTGATGATTCTCCTTTGGAGAAGGTTGTGGTGTCGCCTAATGTTGGGACATCTAATGTCAACAATGATGGCACACAACCTATTGATAGAGTTCCTCTCTTGGACTCTAAAGAACCCGCTCCATGGGTTAGGAAACTCCATGATAAAGAAGATATCATTGGAGAGGTAAATGAGGGTGTTAGGACTAGACGCCAACTTGCTAATCTTATTAGCTATACATGTTACACCTCTCAAATTGAACCCAAAAAGGTTGAAGAAGCCTTAAATGATGAATTTTGGGTTCTTGCCATGCAAGAAGAGCTAAGCCAATTCGAAAGGAATGAGGTTTGGACTCTAGTTCCTAGGCCTAAGACCACTAATGTCATAGGCACCAAATGGATATTTAGGAACAAATCCGATGAGGATGGCAACATAGTGCGGAACAAGGCTAGACTTGTAGCACAAGGGTACTCTCAAATTGAGGGTATCGACTTTGAGGAGACTTTTGCTCCCGTTGCCCGCTTAGAGTCCATTAGGCTTCTCTTGTCCATCTCTTGTGTGCACAAGTTCAAATTGCACCAAATGGACGTCAAGAGTGCCTTCCTCAATGGCTTCTTGCAAGAGGAAGTGTTTGTTGAACAACCTAAGGGGTTTGTGGATGCACACCACCCCAATCATGTCTATCGCCTCAAGAAGGCACTTTATGGGTTGAAACAAGCACCGAGGGCTTGGTATGAGCGCCTCACTCAATTTCTTGTTGACAACAACTACACAAGAGGTAGTGTTGACAAGACACTATTCATCAAGAGAGACAATGATGAGCTTTTCATAGCTCAAATATTGTGATGATATAGTTTTTGGCTCCACCAACAACACCAAAGTCCAACAATTTGTTGATGTCATGTCTCTTGAATTTGAGATGAGTCTTGTTGGTGAGCTTAGTTACTTCCTAGGTTTGCAAATTAGGCAAATGCATGATGGGATTTTCATAACCCAAGCCAAATATGCTAAGAACCTAGTGAAGAAGTTTGGTTTAGAGAAAGCCAAACATTGTGATACACCCATGAGTACCACTTTGAAGCTAAGCAAGGATGCTAGTGGTAAAAGTGTGGAACAAACTCTATATCGTGGCATGATAGGTAGCTTGCTTTATTTGACCGCAAGTAGGCCCGATATATCTTTTAGTGTGGGGTGTGTGCTAGGTACCAAGCGGATCCTAAGGAGTCCCACCTCTTCCGTGAAGAGGATCATTCGCTATGTGAATGGGACATCCAACTATGGGATTTGGTACTCTTTTGACACTAATGCTAGTCTAGTTGGCTTTAGTGATGCGGATTGGGCAGGAAATTGTGATGATAGGAAGAGCACATCGGGCGGTTGCTTCTTTCTAGGCAACAACTTGGTGTCTTGGTTTTGCAAGAAGCAAAACTCGATTTCCTTGTCCACGGCCGAGGCCGAGTACATAGCCGCGGGGAGTGGATGCACACAACTCCTATGGATGAAACAAATGCTTGTAGACTACGGATTCAACCAAGGTACTCTCACTCTCTTTTGTGATAACATGAGTGCTATTAATATTTCCAAGAATCCGGTTCAACATTCTAGAACTAAGCATATTGACATCCGCCATCACTTCATTAGAGAGCTTGTTGAAAATAAATGCATAGTACTTGAACATGTAGGTACTAATGATCAACTTGCGGACTTATTTACTAAACCCTTAGATGCTACTCGATTTAAAACTCTTAGTAGATCTATTGGGATATGTCTTGTGGAGTGATGTTCTATGATTGACCCCATATGGGGAACTCAAGCAAAGAGAGCTATTTTGCATTCATGTAACTTGCAAAAAATTTGAAATAACTTATGCCTCTTCTTTTGATTGCTTGAGTAAGCTTGGTTGTACATATGTATATATGCTTTCAAATTCTATAAGTGTGAACCTTGCTTGTCTACAATCCATGTCATATTTATGTTCAAACATGCATTTTTGGACTAGGAGATTTACATAGGAAGTATGATGTGAATGACCTATAGTTATCTCCATGACATGTTTCTTAAATAACATGCTATGCTAAATGAAAAAGCATGAAATTCATACAACATGCTCACATGAAAAGCATGAATTGATGATTGCATATTCTTAAAAATGCAAAACTTGTGTGAAAGCTAATGAGACTCAAAATGAATAAAGGATCTTGTATCCGTTCAAAGGAATTACATTCCAAATGTCTCTCTTTCTTTATTAGTTGAACATGGTTACTATCATACGGATATATCCGGAAAAATCTAATAGGGTGCAAAGTCGCTCATGCCATGTTTCGCTTATAAAGTTGGATATAGTTACTCTTAAATTAAAATCAATAATCTCTATATCCTTGCTTTTCCATGACATTGGTGAAATTGGTTTGAATTCGAATTAGAAACCTTTGTCATTTGCTTTGCCAAATACCATTGTATTTTGGACTTGAATGCTATATGTCTTGTATGCAAAGCATGTTGGATTCACACATTTTCTCAAATAAATCTCCTTGTTTCTCTCAAATTAATTGAAGTGCATAACGTGACTTATATGTATATGCATATCTTGCATGCTTCTATCTCTCGTTGCTATGAGTGACCCGGTTGGGGACTACTCCTTTGCCTATATCATGACAAAAAGGGGGAGTAGGATATTGTAAGGGGAGTTGCAAAATAGAGAAGCTATTGTGCACTTTGGGGAGATAAAACATTGAGGGGGAGTAACCCTTTGAGGGGGAGCATTGCATTTATCATACATTGCATACATTTGCTAATGTTGTGCCTAAATTCTAAAAATGCAAATGCTTGGTATTATTCTCACATGATTAATCTCACACTTTACTTGAATTGGAATGTTAGAAACTCTTTTCAGGGATTGATTATTCTACAAGAGGATTGAAGACTTCAAGTTGCATTCTCTTATCTCTTTGTAATGTAGAATATCATTGTAATCCCGTAGTTTCTATTTTGTTGTGAGGATTTAATGTGAGTGATGGTTTTGTCACGAAATAGCCAAAGGGGGAGATTGTAAGGATTCCCGTTGTTTTTAATTGGCTTATTTCGTGATCAAACCATAAATGGGGATACTTTGTAAGGGTAGTTTAAATGTTGTTGTTAGTGCATTAGGCCCTTTGAAGACCTCATTATTGACAAGCACCAAAGGTAATATTCTAAGTGCTTTCTTGTCTTGAAGAGATAGTTGCACACACTCACAACTCATGCATATGTTTAATCTTTGTATGTTGTGTTTCTTTTTGTTGTGCATAAATGATTATTTACATCTCTTCTTGCTTGATTTTATGATTGCATCTTGTGTTGAAAACATCATAGCATTTAGGCTTTAGGATGCATCTTGTTTGACTTTGTACCCCTTGCAAAATTGCTGAGGGATACATTTTTGGGCTGTGCGCTGGTCCACCAGCGCCGGTCGACCAGCGCCGCTCACCGGCGCAAATCGCCCAGTGGCGCGCCGCTGGTCGTGCGCTGGTGTGGACCAGCGCCGGCCACCAGCGCCGATCGCCCAGTATGGCGCCGCTGGACTGGCGCTGGTGGCAGCGCCTGACGTCCAGCGCTCAAGCCAAAATTGGCTTGTGCGCTGGTCCTGCGCTGGTCCACCAGCGCAGGTCCACCAGCGCACAGAGTTTTTCTGGCGAGTTTTCAAAACGACCTCACTTCACTTATGGCCTCTATATATATGCTAACTTGATTTTAGGTCATTACAAGAGTTCTTATTCATGCTTCATACTTAGGATATTTTTCAAGAGAAGAAAAATACACAAAGAACTCATTTTTAATTACTCAAACACAATTTCATGATCATCAATCATCATCTAGCATCATCTTAGATCATCTAGATGTCATCTAGCATGGAATCTTCATCATACTTTGCTTGGTAAGCTTTTCACTAATATCTTACATATTTTGTGTTTAATTTATCTAGCAAATCTCAATTAATTACTTGATTGTTATTTTGTATGCTCTAGATACAAAATTGAGATTAGTATGATGTATGTTTGAGAAGTTGTATTGTGCTAGCATATTAGGTTTTATACTTGATATTGATTAGCTTAACTATTTGACATGTCATTTAGTTTTGATATCTAGGATTGTTCTTAATTGCATATTAATCATCTTAGATAAGCATATAGGGTTTCCCTTGCTCTATGTTGCATTTTGGATATTTTCATATATTCACTTAGGGTTGTATTCTCTTCAAGAGAAGCTAAGTCTTGTGTGTAGCAATCGGGATTAGGTTGCTTAGATCGCAAGCAAATTGGACTAGGTTCACTCATACCGGGATTAGGTAGGTGTGTGATTACTTCCGGGATTAGGTTGTAATCGTTTGCACATTTAGTGGATTCGAGGTTCGAGTGTGGCTTACTTACATAGCCCGTGGTTTTTCCCGTGAGGGTTTCCACGTAAAAATTCAAGTGTTAATTTAATTTCCGCACCATATTACACTTGCTTGTTTATATTATCTTGAGGGTAATTTCGTAATTTTGACTAACACGAAAAATTGGGTAAAAAGCGTAAAATCTATTCACCCCCCTCTAGATAGCTTTATACACACCGTGGTATATTTAGT